>VMOF01000024.1:61899183-61971683 GCA_011764245.1 Trialeurodes vaporariorum | reverse complement strand
AGAAAACAAGTGCCCAATGATATAATAGAAATTTTTTACTGCAATAAATTATTTCTCTACACGTTAAAAAGTGTTTCCTCGATTTTAGTTTTCTTTTCTACTTTTTTTTTTTTTTTTACTGAGTTTTTCACTTGACATGATGAAAAAGAGAATCCAAACGAAAAAATGCCATCAATTTAGAAAGTTCTTCAGTAACGTAAAGTCTAATTTTGATCAACTCAATGACTCACGTAAGAGCAAAGGCTCCAAACCCCCCCCCCCCCGTTTTTTTCTCGACCCACCAAAAATAAAACCACGGGCGGATCCTACAGTATGGGAACCATGAATTCATTCCATTTGAACGTCCGAGAAACAATCGATACTTGAGGGGGGACCGTAGCCCCTTTACAAATCGATTGTTTATCATACATTCAAATGAGACGAATCCACGGTTGTCGGATTGCTTCGTGTCCGCATTTGAATAAAAACTAAACTATACCTATCAATATAAAACTGAGCAGTAACTGCTCTGCCTGTCTGGTGTCTGTATCTACTGCTACGGGCTGATTAAGTTCTCACCAACATGCTTCCAAACAGCGAATGCCTTCATTTTCGAAATTGCGTAACAACAATTCGGGTTTTCCATTTTGATTAATATTAAAATCGCCACGCGGAAGCTCTTCCGTTCGGGATTCGTACAGCGCCCTGTTGGATGCATGAAAAAAAAAAAAAAAACCCCGCGGAGAATAAATTAAATCAGAAGAACGCATATTAATGAAACCCAGGCGCCCAAGAAGAAATCAATTTCTCCATAATACTTAAAAGTCCCTTTCTCCCCGTCCCGTACCGTCAGCCCTCTTTTCTTGCTATCCCTTAATCATCTCTCTCTCTCTCTCTCTCTCTCTCTCTCTCTCTCTCTCTCTCTCTCTCTCTCTCTCTCTCTCTCTCCTCTCTCTCTCTCTCTCTCTCTCTCTCTCTCTCTCTCTCTCTCTCTCTCTCTCTCTCTCTCTCTCCTCCACAAACCCTCAATCTTCGACTCCCTCTTTCTCTCTCTCTCTCTCTCTCTCTCTCTCCTCTCTCTCTCTCTCCTCTCTCTCCTCTCTCCCTCTTTCCCTCCCTTTCGCTCTCTCGAGTCTCGGCCATGTGCTGGCTTTATTGTGTGTCTCTATACTGTGCATCACAAGCCCTCCTTTTGCAAAAGCTTCAAATATGCATAGCTTTATTACACCCGCTTGGACCCTTTTCCTCCTCCAAAGCTCGCCTTTTACGCACACGTACATATACATTCATGGGCAAAAGAAAAGCTTCCCTTCTTCCCTATATCCCCATCCCTCGCCTCTTTCATCCTTTCCACGCGCTCTCATTTCCTATATCTCACCCTCTTGCAAATCGAATTATTACTTAGAAGCATCTCGAGTCCTCCACCCCCCTCCACCCCTCCCTTCTACCGCCCCATCCCTTTCACCCTTTCCTGACTCGGCACCGCGGCGCCATCATGGAATTTCCTCCCATCTTTCATTTAATGGAACCTCGCGACTGTAAGGGATGAGGTCGGACTTTGAACGAGGGAGTGGCTCGGGGGGGGGGGGGGGGTAGGAGGAGACGGGGGGTGAAGAAGGAGGTGAGACCATTTTTGATCTTGATTACTTGCATTGTTTAGCGTATTGTTCTTGTTTAATTGTAGTATGAAAGAAAGGAGGGTTGCGTTTTCTGCCGCTTCTGGAATAGTAATTAGTTGAGTTTACTTTTTATAATCTCGTTTTCTGAAGGGGTCGTTCCGAGACCCCGGTGTTTCTGGCAAGCAAGTTTTGTTTTTTATGGAGGGGAGGGAAAGTTTTTTTTTTTTTTTTTTTCCTGCTCGGGGCTGTAAAATGCCGCTAAGGCTTTTTTCGAGTCGGGAAAAGTATTGTGACACTATGCCTCTGGGGATTATTTGATTTCAGAGATAGGAGTTAAGGATAAATGGAGGCTTTACATCCTTGTCCGTATAAAAGGCAAGTGGTTTTCATCCATTAAAAGTTACTACTCTCAAAGAATTGCTCACAATAAATGATGCAAAAAATTAAAGAGAGAGAAGAAACGAGAATTTTAACTTGGCCTTTTTTTACACTGTTTCGCCGTCCTTACATATGATTGGGCATTCCAAAAAAGGGCACTTGTGAAAAAACTCAATTTTTTCAGGAGAGACAAAAAACTAAGCCTCATTTGCTGGAAGCATTACTTTATTAATGTGAATAACATTAATTTTGATGCTCATGAGCTAGGATCAGAAAAAAGGCCTGCCAAGCATTTTTGAGATATCTTAATTTCCGTGCCTAAAAAATAAGAGGCGAAAAAGAGTGTAGACTAAAAATCGAAAGAAATGCACCTGCGTCCTTTTCCCGGATGTCCTGCTCATTCGTATACAATACGTGCATGACAAATAGTTACATTACGTCCAAATTAACTTTGTTGAGGCAGAAACTGATAGAAGATCGGAAAAAGTGAAATTTTCTTTTTCCTTATAGATAATTTCATTGTTTAAATGAATTCCTTAAGAAGATGGCATACATATATTGTTATTTTGCGCTCTCAAAAAACAGAATCAGTTCTGAAATTTTGATAGAATTCAATGTTATGTAAACAGCGATGCAGCACAACGGATCGAATTAAGTGTATGGTTCCTTACTACTATGCAAGAAAAAATTTTGTGCATGAGTATCTAGACATAGTAAGCTATATTTTATTTTGTGATCATCCACTCGTTTCCAATATGAATCCTATTCATTTACAAGAAACGAAAATTAAAGAAAATTATTGGTGCAATACATGAGAAATTCAATATTCATGAAAAAATTAAAGGTTTGCATTATAGGTTTCCCTTAAATGTAATTTATTTTAACATTACATCACGATAAATGATGCTTTTTTCATCTGTACACTTGATTCAATCAATTTCTTGTCAGAGCTGTTATAGCATATTCCTCCAATCAGGGCGCATCAATTTTAGAAACTTGACCCATAAACATTGTGACTATTTCACAGTGGGACTGATGCGGAAAAAAACTGATGACCCCTGGCTCGAGTTTACAGAAATGTACTATAAAATGTACTTTTAAGCTTAACTAAAAATCGATAAACCTGAAATCAATAAATTTCCAAAATTGTTACGATTAGGTTTTATTTTATTGTTTTTTTTTTTGGGGGGGGGGTCGGTAATCGTGTAATCGATTACACTCATATTTTCCCAACTCTGGCTCAAAGTTCCACATACAATTCGTGAAATTTCATTCACTTTATTTTCACTAACTACCTGAAGATGCACACTTTTTTTTGCACACTTTAAATTTTCATAACTCGCCCATCACCACAACTAAAGGCGACACTTATCGGAGGAAGAACCAAAGAAACAGCGAGTGAGCTTTTTCAAAATAAAAATCTGTGGTGACCGCAAGGCTCTTTTTTCCGAGGATCACATCCAATGTTTTAAAAGCCCTTCTTCCAGAGAACACCTCAATTAGTTCAGTTTTCCTCCTTACCTCTGAATCAGGGTCTGTCCTCTCAACTCAAAGACCTGAATTTTCAAGCTTCCAGAGGACCTCGTAAAACTCCTCGGGGGGAGGAAACTGAGAAATGGTGCAAACGGGAATGAGGAGTGAGGACACCTGACAAATGCTCGCTCCCATATAGTTCTCAGGTATTTTAATTTAAACTAATTTTGAGACTAAGCGGGTAGACATACACTATATACAGGATGTATCAAAAGTTCACTCACCTCTTATTTTTTGAAGGGTTGTATTTTTTTCCCTTCCCACTCATAAAATGGCTGAAACGAGTTTCAATATTTTTTTACGACGAATCTATCGAGCACAAACGAAAGTTTGAATAGCGCTTCCCACTGGCGGCTCGTGGAGGTGAGGCGACGAAAATGAGAGGAGCACAGGATTTTTTTTTTAAACTCTCTTCACATAAACTTTTTTGAAAATTTTATGTTCCATTCATACTTTTTGGGCTATTGAAACAAAGGATGATGGAATGATAACCATTTCAACCTTTATATGTTACTTTTTTAATTTTTTTTCTTTCTCCAACTTAAAAAAATGGGAGGCGATGGCTCCCTGTCGCCTCACTTGCCTCACCTGGCGAGCCGCCACTGGCGCTTCCTGGGAGCATTTGAGGGGCAACTCTAATTATTTTAAGATTTTTGTTGTTGTATGAATCAAGTTATGTTGGTTTCAAAAAACAACGACTCAAATCTAAGACCCTGAAGATGAATCTTCAATGTTTCGGACCAATTTCTGTCTGCCACCAGAGCACTACCGTTCAATTAATGTCAAATTACAGGCCGAAAGTAATTTATATTTACGAAAACGGAGTGTCACTTTCTAGATAATCATCTGAAGAATATCTCCACTGAAGATCTCGCCAATAACTTTGAAAATAAGGCTGAAAGTAGGCCAAAACATAGAATGCTGTTTTCCCATACAAGAATCAATTAACTAGACACTCCGTTTCTTGAATATAAACTACTTTCAGTCTGTAATTTTGCATTAACTGAACGGTAACAATATGGCGGCAGAAATCGACACTAAACGCTGAAGAATAACCTTAACAACTACACGATCAAAATTAAGGTCGGGGGGGGGGGCCCCCGGGGGGACACTAAAATGTAAACCTTTCCATTTTCTGTTTTATTTTGTTTTCTGTTTCTTTGTTTTTTGTTTTTGTAATCCAACAAAATAATTTCGGGTTTTCTCTTGACCATGTCAACAACTTTCCTGCTGAAGTTTCTCCTCTTGTAAAGAAAAGGAGGAAAAAGGGCCACAACGACAACCCTGGAGCGACTACTTTAGTCATGACAAAATATCATTAAATCTTCCTCGGGACAAAAGCGGCTGCGAAAATGAGCGACGGAGATAATGAGAATAAAACGCTTCCTCCTTTATTTATTTTCCTCTCGTTTTCCAAGGGAAAGGCAAAGGGGGGGGGGGAGGGGGCGAGCTCTTTGCGGGATCCCTTCCGCTCCGGTGAAGTTTTGACAGAAAGACTGATTAAAAATGAACAAACTTATAGCGCGGGAAAATAGGGCCCGAAGACAAAATGCTAACGAAATTACTTTCGGCGTTCGGCTCGCAAGGCGCCCCGGCGCACTATGGGGTATTTGACCCGAATTCATGCTCAAAAGTCCAAAAGTTAAATTTAACCTATGGTCAAAACCAAAGGTATTGGTGCATTCTGTATAGTTTTTTGCATCATCCTGTACAATTTGAGCTTTCCACGTTGAGTGGTTCGCCCACAATCCGCCAGAGCGCGCAGCACTTTTACCGATTTCCGATTTAAATCTGTGTTTCACACCAATGAAGATAAGTGGTTTTAAAGTTGTTTATATTTCTCCAAGTTGGGAAACAAAACATGGAGGACGTTCCAGAAGGTAAGAATAACTACTTCAAGCCTCTATATATCATGATTCATAGTTTTTAATCCTAGCCTTACTCCATAAAGTAAATTTTAATCAAAAAATAATGAGATTGATAGAAACAAAGGTCTTTTAGTTGAAATGTTCAACTTTGTTCAATATTCGTTTTTGCGTGAAAAGTTAGCCCAGAGCGTCTACTTTATGCTCCAAAAAAGATCCGACCCGCATCGACCCGCATTCGCCGCAAATTGGGAAATTTGTAATTCGATTTTCAGGAAAAATTAACCCTAATTTCACCCAAAATTGCCAAAATCCTCATTATAGTACCTTATTTTCTCTCAATATTGTTGAAATGTACCATTTATACCTTGCTAGCTTGATGGAGAGGTGTAAATGGATAACACAGACATCAAATAATTGCACAGTGGGTCGAAACTTGACTTTTTTCGGACAAAAAGAAAAAGTCAGTATTTCTGTTTGTAAAAGATTCGTTGGAGTTATTTATCAATTTCAGTTACCCTTTTGAAGCTATAGAGTTAATATTTTAAAAATTTTCTCAATTTTTTCTCAATTTTTTCTCATTTTTTTTTTTTTTTTTTTTTTTTTTTTTTTTTTTTTTGTAAATTTGAAAACGTCCGGTAAATTCTATGTTCAGACCCTCTGTAGATATGGTATTGAATTGGTATGATCCAAAAAGACAAATAAAAGGTTAGATATGGTGCACGTTGCGTGGGTGGCCGCCTTAAATGAGGGCGGTCTCGGAGAAATTTTGAGAGCTGAGGGAAGGAGACATATCATTAGGGTAAGGGGTGATGGAGGGGCAGGGAGCGAAGGGAGGGAGGGGATTTAGCAGGGGTATCGGAAAATCTTCGGGCACGTCTTTACGGTGTGGTAAATGATGAATTCCAATAATAGGTAAAATCAGCTCGATGTGAAGGTGCCAAACACAGTATGTGTAATTCCACCCCCCCCCCCCCCCAATCACCAGAATCTCCTCAATAGTGCCAAAACGTCTTATTTAGTCACAAAACTTCATCATAAAGTCAAAGGACCACTTTGGGTAGCGTTTTATGTCCACAAATAATTTTGAGCATGAATTCGGGTCGAATACCCCATAGTGCGGCGGCCGTGAGCGCACGACACGGTCCCGCTCATGAAAAATAGAGAGAAGCAAATGGAAATACTTACTTCCGTTGCGTTGGTAGGAGAGGGAGGGTCCTTTCGAAGTTCCCTGATTTGAATGTTAAATATACTTCAACCGAGCAAAGTATTGCAAACATGGACACTCACTTGACTCTGCCTTGAGCCACTTAGAGTCCCTATATGTAGAGAGTTAAGACAAGAGGGTAGTCAACTTCTGATTGGTCGATGAATTTTAGGCTCTACGGACGGCGCCATTGGATGCGATTTTGCACTTTTGTTTTGTTTACCAACGGTCTTTTACAGCGATAAAAGAGTTAATTTACGACGAATCTGTTAATTTTAATCATAATGCACCACAAGAATGTCCATAAATCTCAAAAGAACCATTAAAAAGCATTAATACATGTCGATCAACAAAAGCGGGGAAAGATTACATCGTTTCGAACTTAGCGGAACTGTAATCTTTGCTGTGGAGCAAAACACAACAACGCCCCTCAGAATGTAAACAAATGTGCAAAATCGCATCCAATGGCGGCGCTCATGATTTCTCTTGTCTTAACTCTCTACATGTAGGGACTCTAGAGCCACTCGATTTCTCAGTTCATAGAGACATCAACCGGGGGTGGGGGGGGGGGGATATTCCAAATTTTTTCACATGATCAGGCAATGCGGCTCTTGCAATTTGGCAACAATGTTTTTATCCATTTGACTCTATGTGTAACAATCGAATGCTGATGAAGCGCTGTTTCACTACCGAATCGATTCTTTTACACGAAATCAAATGGAGCAAAAAGCATTGTTGTCAGAATGCACTCGAGCCGCCACTGTACCAACTAAGGTGTTGTTACTCCAGCGTTACTGCAAATTATGGGTTCGAACTCCTTGTCTTTTACGCAAAAAGTCAAATGTGGTTCTCATTGATCACCTATGTTTTTGGTTGTAGTAATCAAAATTGTCAATGGGGCAGTTGCAAGGGTCTGAAATGTTGTGTTTTTTATGAAGAAAATGACAGTACTTGATGAGCTGAAGACGGTGGTGCCTTTGGTTTTTTCATAAGTGTCCCGGTTTCGGAGATACAGACGTGTAAAGTTGTATATAACCGTGTGTGTAGTGACGTCACTACGCGGAATTCCCATTTAAAACAATGTATTTCTGGCCAAAATATCATCTCCGGAACAATGGGATTTGAGGAGAAACCAAAGGCATCTTTGTTCCCAGCTCATCTAGTACTTTCATTTTCTTTATAAAAAACTCAACATTTTAGACCCTTGCAACTGCCCCATCGTGAGTATTGAACACCGAGAACGATTTCCAGTCGCCAGCTTCCAAGCAGGGAAGAAGAATCAGATTTCGAAAAAAGAAAAAAAAAATACCTATTGAATCAAGGAAATAAACCACAAAACTAAAGTTTCTATATTTTTGAAAAGTTTTTTGGACATACTTGCTCAATTTTTATCCAAAAATATTTGAGAAAACATGGCATTTTCGAAAATGTGCGTAGATTACAATTTCCAAAAAGAAATCCTTCAATAAAATTCGACATTTTTTGTAAGAATTCCTACATCGTAAAATCTACCAGGGGAGAGGGTGGTGTAGAATCCCCATCACTCATCCTTTAACCCTTTGTTGCCCGACGGTATTCACAAATACCACCAATTTTACATGGAATTAAATGCAATTTGTAAAAAATCGATATAGGCATCAATTTACTTTAGAAATCTGCGACTAGATCACTCATAGCGGTCAAAAAGCCCGATAATACTTATAAATACCCTTGGGCAATAATGGGTTAAAGATGCAAAACCCCCGAGAAGAGGTCATTTCAGAAGTGTAGGCGCACCTGGACCGATAATCTTTGGGATTTTTCTACATCATTCCTCATGTTACAAAATGAAAACTAAAGAAATTGGAGCGCTGCGCGTTGGCTTTACAATGGGTCTGTTGCACACTTCAGCTACAGCGTTTTAAAGTATCAATTCCTATGTAAAAAGGCGAGAAAATAACAATGGTAGCATCAGAAAACACTAAAATTCAGTATTAAACTCACAAATTGCGAAAAACACTAGACACTATTCACCTCTGTATCTTTCTACCACGTGCACGATATTTCGCGAAATTAGCGCGGCACATTCAAATAATCACGGCCGACTGTCATCACAGCTGACTTCGTAAACAAATAAACAGTAAACACTGACGACGTCTGCTCGAATTCTTACGTTTCAAGATCCTCAAAAGGTTGTGAAAGGTATGTAGACCGACATTTGTGTCGAAAACTTATCAAAATGAAACAATAACACACAGGAGTTCCAAGTATGATGATCGAAGTTGGAATCATCCTTGGAACTCCTGTGTGTTATTGTTTCATTTTGATAAGTTTTCGTCACAAATGTCGGTCTCTATACCTTTCACAACCTTTTGAGGATATTGAAACGTAAGAATTCGAGCAGACGCCGTCAGTGCAGTTTACTGTTTATTTGTTTACGAAGTCAGCTGTGATGACAGCCGGCCGTGATTATATGAATGTGCCGCGCTAATTTCGCGAAATATCGTGCACGTGGTGGAAAGATACAGGGGTGAATAGTGTCTAGTGTTTTTCGCAATTTGTGAGTTTAATACTGAATTTCAGTGTTCTTTGATGCTGCCATTGTTATTTTCTCGGCTTTTTACGTAGGAATTGATACTTTAAAACGCTGTAGCCGAAGTATGCAACAGACCCATTAGGAACGCTTTAAAATCAAAAGTTTACAGTCAGATGCAATCTTTGTTTTGATTTGAAGGAATGAAAATTAAAAATTCGCCAAAGATTATAATATAAGTGGGCCTATTTTTCTGAAACGAGCTCTATCACAAGGCCCAATGCATTATTTCGGAGATGATACTTTGTCTTTGACCCTAAACGAGTGCGGCACGAGCAGTGGCGTCGCTTGCCATCAGGCAACAATGCAACTGCTCCATTTAAACTCATTAAATATATCGAATTTTCCTTGTGCACTGTGCACCCCCTGAATTCGATATTTTACATGAGTTTAAATGGATGGAATTCAATTCATTGTTGCCAAATTGCACGCGACGCCACTGAGCACGAGAGTGTCGTCGAGGGTGTGGCTTCAGTGAGAGGATTGATACGCGGAAGCAGTTGCCACGGAAACACAAACATGGCTGAATGGGAAACGTGAAATGGGTGGAGTCTCCTAGCTCAAATGTCTGATCATCCATTCAAGGCTCCTGTCACATCCTCCAGGCTGCCATCTGCGCAGTCTAATTCATAAATCCCGCCACGCCCGCGCCCTTGCTTCGAATACTTCAGTCCAGTTCTCTTAAGGTGATTCTTTAGCGTTTAGTGCCGATTTTTTCCACCAGAGCGCTACCGATCGATTTATGTCAATTAACTGGTCGAAAGTAATTTATGTTTAAGAAAATGTAGTGTCAGTTACTAGTTATTCATCTGAAGAACGCCTCTCCAAAATATCTCGTCAATACTTTCAAAAATAAGGCTGAAAGTATCAAAAAATGGAATATCGCAAATCGGTTCAGTAACTTACACTCCGTTTTCTTAAATATATAAATTACTTTCGGCCTGTAATTTGAAATTTATCGAGCTCCGGTGGCAGAAATCGGTACTAAACGCTGAAGAATCGCCTTAAGGATATCTAAATACCTATGCTCTGTATGCACCTCGTATTTCCATAAATTATTTGTGAAATAAATAAAGTCAAATGGTGTTATACTTAGGACTACAGGCTAACATTGGACAGTTCGGAGAATGTTTTTTCGTGTCCGTGGCAGCTTTGCGATATGTTATTTTTGTGATGATATATAACATAGAATATACTTTTGGAGCAATAACCACAAAAAATATTATTGCAAAGCTGCCACGGACAGTAACGTGAAGATACCCCGAACTGTCCCTTGTTAGCCGGTAGTCTCAAGCAACATCCCATTTGACGTTACATTAATATTACTGAATAATTATCTGGCTACGCCACTGGTTTTCCTACCCCATATTATCGCAAACAAATTAATTAAACTGTTTGGAGTTTATTTTCTAAGAGAATTTCTAATGAATTATTTTGAATAAAAGAGTCTTACGTTTCAAAAGGATTTATTTTCTCAGGATAGTATATAGATGATGAGGCCGGCAAGATTGAAAAGTTTGGTGACAAGGTAAACAAAACAGAGAGAGAGAGAGAGAGAGAGAGAGAGAGAGAGAGAGAGAGAGAGAGAGAGAGAGAGAGAGAGAGAGAGAGAGAGAGAGAGAGAGAGAGAGAGAGAGAGAGAGAGAGAGAGAGAGAGAGAGAGAGAGAGAGAGAGAGAGAGAGAGAGAGAAATAGAGATCAGGGAGAAAAAGGTTGATGACTTTTTGAGAACTAGCAGAGAAAGGGAAAGAGGATATCTAGATGATAATTCGCTCGGAGGACAAACTCTGAACTAAAATCTAATTTAAGTTTACAGTTTACTGAGGGGAATTGGCAAGATCTGTGACCCATGGTAAGATTAAAATTGAAAGTCACTTGAAATGGTTCTTTTTTTTTGCCCTGATTAACGTGGAACTAAGCTGCTTTCAAAAGATTCATTCGTTTTGAGACTCAAACCAAAATTGTCGCCAAGTTCTCTCTTGCGGAATGGCTCAAGTTGGCACGCCTTTCCCTCAGAATAAACATGGTGCCAAATAATTAAAAAAGTTATTATAATTTACTCTCCTTAATTTTCCTCTTAAGAGCTTAAAAGATTGCAGCTGCACAAAAAAAGCTGAGAAAAAAGGAAACTAAAGCTTGGGTTTTTATATTTGTCTTCTTTATTTGCGCGCAAGCAAACGATATACGAATCCGGTAACCATAAAACGAAATAAAAACCAACTCAACTGCCACCTTTAAGATCCAAGATCCATTAATTGCAAAGCTCGAATCTTACAAAAAGCTGGAAACTATCCTTGTACCATATTACTATGGTTACATTTCCTCGGTTGACATTGGCGGATCCAGCAATCTAGGCAACAGTGTATTCTTCCCATTTTATTGCACGAGAATTAATGGACTATAGTCACGGGCTAAAGCCTCTTCAAGAATCGATTGTTAATCATACATTCAAAAGGGAAGAATACGCAGTTGCAAGATTGCTGAATCCACCTACGCAGCAACAACCAACAATCGACGCGACGTTTAATCAAAAGAATGGTGTGCGACAGAAAAATAAAATTATTTAAATAACTGTCACAATATTGCAATCAAAAACGAACCTATAATTCCTGGTTGCTCGCTAGAATAATATTGAATGCATCAATATATTATATAGCCACTTTTTTACTGCCTCAAAATTAGGTCGCAGCTTTTGATCATAATGGGGCTGTTGCACACTTTTGCTATAAGCGATTTAACAGTCGATTCTGGTGTAAAAACCTCGAAAAATAACAATGGCAGCACTAAAACTTCCGAAATCCACTCTTAAACTCAATAAACGCTTTTATTTACGAGGGCGTAATGGTGTCCGAGGGCAGTAACAATGGGAGATTCCTATCTTAATTTCGTCATTCTTTCTATGCTGACAAGGATAATTCACAGAGTAATTAGTCATCAGAGTGATGATCCACATCCGATGAATGGTACCGCAACACCTAGTGACACCGGTGTCAAATGAAAGTCGTCTCTTATTGGTCACTTCTTGATGAAGCTATAGTATTGTTAGATGGAAATCTCCCATTGTTACTACCCTCAGCCACCAATACGCGCGCAAATAAAAGCGTTTATCGAGTTTAGGAGAGGATTTCGAAAATTTTTAATGTTGCCATCGTTACTTTTGGAGGTCTTTACACCGCAGATTCGACTATTAAATCGCTTATAGCAAAATTGTGTAACAGCCCCATTTAGGACTGTGACTGTTTTAGTATACAAAACCGGATCAATTAAACTGGGGAGCACCATCAATGAATGCGCATAATCTGTAAACGCACTGTCAAAAGGTCAAAGGGGATGTGCAGCGTGACCTTGAACTTGATGTATATAGCGTCAAAACGTCATTTTACACGCACGTTTAATCGTTGTCAATGAACACGCGTGTTGCAGTTTGCATAGCAGTCTTCTCATTGGCCTAGAGCCGATCGAGCTCATCATTGGCAGAGGCTTCTAATCAAAGCAAGTAGCTAATTCATGAAGCGGTGTGGAGAAAAGGGGGGAAGGGGGAGAAAAGGGGAGAAAGGGGGAGGGATAGTTTTGGGTGGAGGGAGAGATGAACTAGATGTTGGGGACATGGGGGGGGGGGGAGGCACCTATTCTAGTGAGTCTATGTTATGATCGTTGTTTGTCGCGCACAGTGGATCGAAAGCAACAAACCAAACATGTTATCTAGAGTGGCACAGGCAGTCTAATGAGTAACCTACGTAACTACCAGTGGCGTACGCAGGGGGGGGGGGGGGGCTAAGGGGGCTAAAGCCCCCCCAGACCTCCGATTTTTGGGGGTGGAGGGGAAGGGGGGACAATTTTGAGTCAAACGATCATCAGTGCGAGCCCCTCCCAAGGAAAATCCTGCGTACACCACTGGTAACTACCATGGAGGATTTTTAGGTTAGGTTTAAGGATTAATTTTGTCTATTTATTCTCATGTATTTAAGTGCAACTGCATTATAGATCGAAGCATGTATAAACCTCTGTTCGTTGCATCTAAAATAAATGGGAATAAAATGAAACAAATTACACCTTAAACCTAACCTAAAAATCCTCCAAGGCGATCCCGCAAGTTATACCCATTGGCCATTGGAAATGGCCTGCCACTCTAGATAAATGTATAGTTCGTTGATTAAAATATGAAATTTCCTGGAAAGATAGTTTTATGAATGAAAGTCAAGATATGAACTATGAGTAGCAAGATAACTTAAAAATGAGTGAAGCTATTCAGTATTTATGTTAGAGCTTGAAATAGGTAAACAATATACTTTTTGCAACAACAGCAAAATATCAACACTAAAATGTTTTTAAAACAAAAAAGCAACAACTTTTTATGTCAAGAAAAAGTCATTTTTTGATCCAGTGTGTGACGGTTCGAAACTACCAGCTCTGGAGCTCTTCTGCCCTGTTGTCGACAACACGTGACTAAACGATGAATGAATAGAGTGACGTAGAATACTACAAACACCTCTTTCAAAATATGTTACTCAACAGTTATTTAGGTCAAAGTAAGCATTACTTAGCAAGCAATCCAATTCGTTAATGAGTAACTAGAGGTTTGAAATTCCCCAGAAAAAGTGACGAAAAGATTATATAAATAGCAATATTTTCAGTAGTGTGTACGGATATACCGCAACCCATCGTCCCGTAATGTTTACTGTGCCAGCACACCATTTTCACGGAATTCTAGAATTCCACCTAAAAGAACTTTTAATTGTTCATGTTTTTCCATCTCTCTTTCTCCCACGTAGCCGTCATTTAGTATCTAGACTCCCTTCAATTTTGAGTGTCTGCAATCAGCAATGCAGTTGTGCAACACAATTGCATACTTAAAGAAATGAAGGGATTTTATGTTGCAATACGTGTAGTAAAAGAAACTTGAACACGGTGTTCTCAGGTCTTACTTAATTATGTGACTGAGCCGATTGAGGTTTAACGAACCAAGGACAAACTTGCAGAAATATCCCGAATTACTGATGTTTACTATAACAAGAAGATGTTGTAAATATAAGAATACCTGAAACGGCTGAAACGCATCTTATTTCCAGAATAACTTTTAGAAAAGGTGCGTAATGTAAGAGCCTCCTGATGCTATTTTTGCTTTTAATTTCACGAATTGTAAGTATGAGTACAACATGGTGTGAGAAAATGTTCGTAGGGTATTCCCTACAGTTTATTTTTTAATAATTTGAAGCCATTGATGCAAGAACCGGCTCCCTGTTGAAACCCTATTTTGCCATTGTTTCTGCCTCTCACATTAATGTCCTCTGAAACCATTTTGCGCATGGAAGCGATCAAATTCTGGTTTTTCGTTTTCCCTCAGAACATGTAGACTACATGAAATAGATTCCGACACATATATATTCGTTTCTTGAAAACAGATTGGGAGGTTATTTTACTCATACTTGTTATTTTCTCCATACACTGTGTCGGCAGAAAGCTAGGTTTTCCATCAATGGGTTTCAATAGGCTTCTATGCAGTGGCGTAGCGTGCAATATGGCAACGTTGCATGTTGTCTATTTAAACCCATTAAAAATATCGAACTATTGAGTGTTCGGCGAACATCTTCGAATTCGATATTTTACATGGGTTTAAATGGACTAAATACAACGTTGTCCAATTGCACGCTTCGCCACTGCTTCAATGGGTCTGCTTCGTACTTTTGCTAGCATATGCCGTAGCATAAATGAGAACTTGAGATTATTATAATAAGCTCTCTCTCAGAATTCACTGTCAACAAATACTTAGATGCAACACATCTTTTTGTTTTAATTTGTTGGCAGAGGTGCGGCGTAGCGTGCAATTTGTCAACGTTGTAATTCGTCCATTTAAACCCACGAAAAAGATCGAACTATTGGGAGTTCGGTAAACCCCTTCGCATTAGACCTTTCACAGGAGTATAAATGAACACTATACAACGTTGCCAAATTGCACGCTACGCCACTGTTTGTATAGGCTCTTCCAGCGTATAATGTTCTCTATCCAAGATTAGCGGCCACGTGTGTTATACAGCCCATACGGCTCAACACGCGTGTTCGCATCAGGACATGGCTGTTATGTTTATCACGAAGGCTTTTAGTCAAGTGGAAATCCTCTGATTTTATTTTTCCTCTCTTTTTCCCCCGTTTGTCGCTCGGAATCCTTTCATTGGTGCAGATACGAATCATCGACGGAAGCTGACTTTCACGCTGGAAAAAAAAAAAAAAAAAAAAAAAGTTCCTAGAACTTTGAAAAATACCAGGAAAACCTCTCTCTCTCTCTCTCTCTCTCTCTCTCTCTCTCTCTCTCTCTCTCTCGCTCTCTCCAGATGCATAAATCAACCGACTCCCACCGCACTTAATCCTTTGATAAATTCTGATTTATCAAATCGAACGCAAAATGGTTGATAAGGACACTTCTCTCTCTCTCTCTCTCTCTCTCTCTCTCTCTCTCTCTCTCTCTCTCTCTCTCCTCTCCTCCTCTCTCTCCTCCTCTCTCTCTCTCTCTCTCTCTCTCTCTCTCTCCTCTCTCTCTCTCTCTCTCACTCACTCACTCTATTCCTCTTTACTTCCAATAATTTAGGTAGAATCTTTCCCTATCGAACGAAAGGATCGGTTAATAACAGAGGGATTAACGCTTCAAGCGAGGCAGCAACAGGGCTGCCGTTTTGCGTATAATCAATGCTATTTTTCAATTCACCGATGATTCCACCGGTTGAGAAAAGATTACACAGTTCAGTTCAGTGCATGGCTGTAATAAACTAAAATACTCGCATCTGTAATCTTTTCTCAACCGGTGGAGTCGTCGATGACTTTAAAAAACTTGCGGATATTTTAATTAATCAACGGAGTTTCCATCGATTAAGGAAAGATTATAGATCCCAGTATTTTCGTGCATTATAGTCAGACACTAAACTGAACTGTGTAATCTTTTCTCAACCGGTGGAATCATCGGTGAATAGAAAAATAGCATTGATTATTCGCAAAACGGCAGCCCTGGGCAGCAAGCTCTGGAGAGAACAGGCGAAAAAAAGGATGGGGTGTATATACTGAGGGGGAGGGGGAGAGGGAGGGAAGGGGGGAGGGGGAGGGGTGGGGGAGGGGAGGGGGAGGGGAATGGAAGGGAAGGGGAGGGGGGGGGGGGAGGGGGGGGGGGAGGGGGAGGATTCGAGGAGGGAGTTCAGTTGGGTTAATTAAGGAAGCCATTACTGAGGGAATAAAAAATGCAAAGAAACACCGACGAGAAAGAGAAAAAGGAGATAGAAAGGACGCGTGTACCGTACCTATACCGTTCGTTGAGGTCGGTAATCCTGACTTAGTCGCAACACCCAGAATTCATTGCGCTGAAATCTTGCAACTGTCCCTCGTGTGAAAGTATTTTATACACCCCCCCTCCTCACAACCGTCGCCTCCCTGAAAGCTACAAAATTAATATCCCTTCTTATTCAAGCGAAAGGTGGGGCAAAATCATTCATATCCGACGTATTCACACGAGCCAACCTTTCAAAAAGGCGTGCGCACGTCGAGAGAGGGGGAGGGGGGACAAAATTGAAGCCCAATTGATCTTGAATCATGAAAGAAAGTAATAAAAAAATGGAGGGTCCGATAATATTAATTCTGGGTAGCCTGGTGAAAATGGTCCTTATGATCCATGACTAATTTCCTATGCAGTATGGATATTTATGGATCCGTATGCATATGTATGGATATTGGATATTGTATGAATCTGTATGGATATACGTGTTGAAAGTCTTTAAAGGTCTATACAATGTCAATACATATCCATATGGATCTACGTAACACTCTCTACATAGGGGATTGGTTGTGGACCATTAACCGGGGAGGTCTGCTTTTCTGGAAACAAATCCTAACTTCGGCGAGTGACTTGGTGAATGGTGATGTACTATCGACGAATAAAAGATTATCGCGAGATTTTCACACATTTTCAGCTATATGGGTGTGAGTGTGGGTCTGTTCTGCAACGGCTTTCCCGTCCCACCCGCACTGGCCTCTCTCCTGCAAGGTGTCAAGAGTATGCAGAGTGGCCGAACCAGAACCTTGAAGGCGAAACTTAGCTCGTGAAAATCTCGCGACAACCTTTGATTCGTCGATAGTACATATGTCGCAGGCAAATAGCAATCGGATTGCACTTTGCCTAGACAAAGAGCAAGCCGCTTATTCAGTAACAGAAAAAAATCAGATCAAGTATAATGGCGACTTACAAAATAATTGTATCGAGATTTAGTTTGACTCACTTGAAAGCTAATAAGCTGACGAAAATGGTGATTTCATCAGATTTGGTTTATTTGAATTAGTTCTTGACCTACGTTGTTTAAAATGGAGTGTTTTTGAACTCTGTATTCAATCGCTTTTTAAAAGTTCATAAAAAGAGAACCAGTTGAGAAAAACTCAATCTGTGGATATCAGTACAATCGCTATATCTTATTAGCTTTAGAATGAGCTAAATCAAATCTGGATATAATTATTCTGTACGTCATCGCTACGCTTATGAGCTCAATTTTTTCTGTTAGTAAATTGGCGGCTTGCGATTCGCCTAGGCAAAGAAATAAAGTGAACAGGACATAAGGCAACTTCAAGCACTTCAGGCACTTCAAAAATTAAGGCATTTTTGCAAGAAGCCCATAAAAAATATGGAAAGCGCTCTTTACTCGGAATTTAAGTTATCGTTCAATTGAGAACTCTCCTGAAGAACGCGCCCATCATGGAGACACATTACCCACATTATGGAGACATCTTCTGGAAAATGTATAATTTATTTTGTCTCCTCCTCTTCTTCGTGGTAAACTTAGCAACTTCGCTAGATTTTGTGAAACAGAGGATGCACAAATTAGTAATTCCACTTCATGTATGACAGTAAAGAGATACCTACCTGAAACCAAATTATATTCACCTACGGTCATTTAGTAGTGTGGTGACTGTAATTTCTCTTCTTTTTTCCTAACCCGAAGTACATGAAATTGATAATAATATGTCATAAAGTCGCATACATTTGAGAAATTGAAACTACCGCGGTTAAAAACTGGAAGTAACCAGCTGTATTGTTTTTCCTATTTTTCAAATCGAAGGCTTGCCGCCACCTTCGTAAAAGGTAGACATGAAATTATTTTGATCAAATATGCAGCATGCGAAATTGCATCTCCATTTATTGAAGGCGTTATGTATTTTGTAATAAGGAATGCAATCGCTGTTCACTAAAACAGTTTCAACGAAATCAGCATTGACATCTATGAGCCTCTGCATCAAAATTCGCTGAGTGGGTTTATTGAATTTTTCTCGTTACGTGTTCAGTAGATCTACTACATCTCTTTAGTAAATTTATTTTTTTAATCGCGTACTAAAACAATTACTAGTTTTTATCGAGATGTCGTTTGTGATGAAGATTGCTTCGTGTTATCTGAAGGCAGTCTAGAGCGGTATAAACGCCCCATATCCTGCATTTACGTGCTTCATGACATAACAGTGGCAATATAATAGGAGTGATAAAGAGGAGAAGCTTCCAAGCTCAAGTTCAACCTGCGATGAAAATTGCATCTTATTTTTTGAAGGCACTCTAAAGTCATTCTCTCCTCAGCGAGCTGATCGGGGACTTCATAGTTAAAAAAGATCGATAAAACTGAATACAAGTGACACGATTGGGTGGGAGACCGATGTGGGGCGGAAGTCTTTTGAAAACCATTGTTCAGTCGCTCGTTATGTAAAGGTGTCTACGGAGCAACCTTTACTTACCGAGCGACTGGACAATGGTTTTCGAAAAAGATCCACCCTGAATCAATCTCTCACCCAATCGTGTCACTTGTTTTCACTTTTATCGATATGTTTAACTATGAAGTCCCCGATCAGCTCCCAGTTGTGTGTACGTTACTATATGCATTCTCGCAAGTCATATTTTATACCGGGGCTTGCAATAAAAATTAATTATAGATGGTGACCATCCTTTTTTCAGGAAGATACCCCCTCAAAGGTACTAAAAAGAATACGAAAAATACTGATTTTTCTTTTTGGGAATATTAGAAGTTTCGCTCTAAACCCAACATTTGAGAAGTAAATGTCATCAATATTTCTGGAGAGTATCAATATTAGCACCACAACTCAGCATCGATAACAAACCCTTGAGCTAAAAGACATTCACTATGAGTAAGTAAGTACGTCTTGGATTGAGGGAAATTCCACCTACTTTTCCTGTTGCTTTGACCGTCTTTTTTTATCCGTTCGCAGTGGCAGCTCGTGCAATTCGGCAACAATGTTTTTTCTCCATTTGATTATATGTAAAACAATCGATTCGATAGTGAAGCAGCGCTTCAACCGCATTCGATTGTTTTTTATTGAGTCAAATAGAGGGAAAACATTGTTGCCAAATTGCACGAGTCACCGTACTGTCCGTTCGCAGTTCACATAATTTTACATCAGTGTTGCCAGATTGGGGTGAAAAAGCCGTACGTTTTACATTGATTTAAATGGGGACGATACGGCTTTTTACCCTCGATCTGGCAACACTGTTTTACATGGAGTCTTAGAGACTAGTAGACGACTTTGGATGG
The DNA here is from genome assembly GCA_011764245.1 of Trialeurodes vaporariorum. Taxonomy (NCBI): domain Eukaryota; kingdom Metazoa; phylum Arthropoda; class Insecta; order Hemiptera; family Aleyrodidae; genus Trialeurodes; species Trialeurodes vaporariorum. Next base: position 61,951,971 of record VMOF01000024.1, on the reverse strand, counting down.
TTGTGGATATAGAAAAAAAATGGCTTTTCAGGCACGATTCGTCGAGAACATAGAAAATGGTTTCCGAGCACAATTTGACAAAACAAAATAAAACTGTCGGTATAAATCGAGCCACATATACCGCCAAAAGCTGCCGCGTATAAGGAAGATAATAATCTATCTTATAATCGCTCGAGGGCTCGTACCGTTCGCAAAACAACTCCATAAGATTCTTTGTGAACGACTTCAAACATGTTAAAAGACGGTTTTTTTGTGTTTCGATACTCAACCAATAGTGGCGAGACGTGCGATTTGGCAACGTTCCTTGTCCCCCATTCAAACACATTAGAAAGGTCGAAATGCGTGGTCATCGCCGATGACAGGAGCGTCCGACTTTTTTGGTGAATTTAAATGGAGAAAATGGAGCCGACGCGACGTGACGCGCGTATTCGGCTAAATTGGTATTTTCTTTTTCTTGGTTTTCTTTGGAGTAGCGTGTATTTTAGCAACGTTGTTATTGTTTCTGTTCAAATCCGTGTAAAAGGTCGAATTCAAGGGCGTTTACCGAACACCTAATAGATCGATATTTTTAATAGGTTTAAATAAAGATATTACAGCGTTACCGAGTAGCACGCTACGCCACTGTTCCTCTAATTCTAATATGAATACATAAAATACACAGTTAAAATCTTGGCTTCGTAATATAGCACTATACATTGTATTTGCCGGTAAAATTTGCAACGTAGCGATCAGAGAACTCATCAAAACATAGTGTCAGCTCGTAGAAGGTAAATCTAAAGCTACCATGGGCGGAAACAGGGAATCGTCTTTCTCTCTCTCCCTCCATTTGAACTTATGTGTTAGAAAAGGACAGCGGAGGGGGCCATCGCGTGACTTTGGCCTCCTCTTCTGTCCTTTTCCAACGCACGTTTTCAAATGGGAGGAGAGAGAGAAAGACAATTCCCTGTATCCGCCCATGAAAGCTACTCATCAAATTCAACCCGGATTCAAATACGTTTGCATAAAACAAGACTTCTAACTGCATTTAAACTCAACTCCTGCATTCGTATACTCTACGACTACGACTTGAGGTTGAGTATCGTGCTCTTTGCAAAATGTTCCAATCTGTCTGTACACCGCCGACCCCCACGGCCCACAGTGGGTCGGAATCGGGCTTTTTCTGGATACCATTTCATGGGGGGGGGATCAAGATAAAACAAACCAAAAACTTTATACTCTTAAAAACGTAATAATAATAAAAAAAAAACTGAAATATTTCAGTTTTTGAATGTAAAGCTTAAATGAGCCAAGTTTAATTGCAAAAGAATATCGACGCTCAAATGTTTATGAGGCAAAATTTCAAAAACTTTACAGATCCGGAAAACATTCAATTTTCGGACCAATGAGCGCCGCACTATGATCCAAGATTGGTAAAAGTGACCCAAAAATCAGTGAAAAAGAACCATAATTAAATCACCGTTTTCCGACCTTTCAATATTAATTTATTTAATTCTTTTATTTATTTTCAATATTTCTAAAGGCATTTCTAGGTTTAAATTACTTTTCTTATAAAGATTTTTCGGTGATTCAAGTTGGTCTTGAAAGTTTATAAATAATAAATCGGAGGAATTTACTCTCTGAATTTTGGCCACTTTTTGAAAATCTCAGACCAATGTGCGCCACCGCTGAATCCCCACCATGAACTGCCGCACAATGGAAGGAGTCAATGGGAGGGGTAGGACATGGAAAATATAAGTGAAATTGTAAATTTGGATGTTTTACAGTCAGAAAACAAACTATAAGGGATGCTTCTTGAAGGTAATTTTACGATAAAATCAATGAAACTACTTTCAAACGTCTACGTTGCATATTCACAAAGATATACGCATTTAAAGGTTACTTGCAATGTCCGGCCTCTCCTATCATTGACTTGTTCTATTGTGCGTCGCACCACATAGTTGTAGTGGAGGCGCGCGTCAACCCAGTTGAGCCACCCCTTGTGGAGTAATCTGAATTCTGAAGAGAGAGTAAGAGACGACGCTTCCGACCTCGACGCAATAAATGAAACGACCCCCTCTCTCCTCTACTCGCTTTTAGTCTTCTTTGCCGTCTTCCCTTTCCAAGCTCCACCCCCAAAATTTCTTCCCCTCATTTTCTCGGCTTCACCCCTGGTCCGGTCCACGCTCTCGAGTTCCTTTTCACAAGCGATTCGGGAACAAGCCACCTCCGTCTCTCACAGACGATCCCGAGATTCGCTTTCAACCGTTTAACCCTTTTCACTCACAAGATATATATATTTTTTTTCTCTCTCTCTCTCTCTCTCCTTTTGTTCTGATTTTTGTCAGATATCTCCTTCATTAGAGTGGAATGCAATATGCAAGTATCATTCTGTCGAATGTATTCTACATTGGAGAGGAAAGGGTTAAATGTTTTTTTTTTTTTTGCCGATGCATAATGGTGAATTGATTTTTCAAGTCAGCACCAAGAGTAAGACTCTCTATAACTATCGAATAAATAAATTCATGAAGAAGCGAGATAAATCGGCCTCCGTGGTCTGGTGGTCAGCGCAACTGGCCACTAACCCGGGTTCGAATCCCGACCGAGTTGACAAGATTTGACGCTCTCGAATTTAGTCATCTTGGTAGGATATGGATGTCATAATACCGTGTTTCTTTCAATCTGTCTATAGGTGGCTGTAGTTATCCGGTATACAGGAGAAACCAAATAAATAAAAATAAAAAAAAGAGATTTTTGGAATGCCTTGTAAAATATTGACTCAATATTATTGAGGAACTATGATCTCCCTGCCTAAACCTCTCTCCAATGACGATAATTCCAAACTTTCGGACGGCACGACTCGAGGTAGATGGAATCGATTAATCCTATTGGTTTATTTGACTTCTTGGAGTCATTTGGTCTGAAACCAAGGGCTCTATGTCTTGTTTACATGCAGAGTTGGGCAAATGGGGGATGTAGTGGATTACACAATTAATATGAGTAATCGTAATAGTCGTTTTTTCGGAGGATGATTTTATGATAATTATTGCTGATTGATGACAAAAACCAAATCATAATATGAGTAGTAGTGGAATTGGATCTGATCGGAATGATCCTCAATTCCTCAAGTTTATTTTAAATCAGCAAAGATTACATTTAATTACTTTTCAAAGATTTGATGACTTCCGCAATTATTAGTAATCGTACAATCAGTTCCCGTTATCTTGTCTCGTGTAGAGGTAGTTTCAGAAGTGTAGGCGGACCTAGACCGACAACCTTTGAAATTTGTCAACATTACTTCTGATATTACTCGATGAAAATGAATAAAAATTAAATTGAGTGTTCACTTTTCAATGAGGAAAACTGTAAACACAAAATAATAAAGTCAGGGGCCAATTCGGTATTGATTTGAGGGAATAAAAGTTTAACATTTGCCAAAGATTATGGTTTTGGTCCGCCTACACTTCTGAAACTACCTCTAGTCCAAGTCTTTTTTCAATTTTCATTTTGTTCTCAATAATTTTTTTTTTTTTTTTTTTTTTTTTTTTTTTTTAATTTGATTGAAATATAAATCCAAAAAACGGGATTAGATGCCTAGACGCGCCAAAAAAATGTTCCAGGTTTTCTCCAACGTTACTTTTTTTTTTTTTAATTTTCTTTCGATCCTTACTTTTAAAAAGCCCTTCCTATTTGGGATGAAACATATTGATTTAGGAATAACTGCCAGAGCTATTGCTCAAAACTTGGATTATTCAGAGACTAGAAGCATGAGAGAGTATAAATAACTGAAGTTTGGAGTAATCTCGGATATTAGAGTCCATAGAACCTGAAGTTTGGAGTAATCTCGGATATTAGGGTCCATAGAACCTGAAGTTTGGAGTAATCTCGGATATTAGGGTCCATAGAACCTGAAGTTTGCTCATTACGAGAAATCACAAAACAATCCAAGTACAGATTCCTGGAAGAGAGCGATGTTACGTTACACCAGCCTTTATTCCCGATACCAGGAAAGTGATTGGTACAGTGGCGTCGCGTGCAATTTGGCAACACTGCATTCTACCTATTTAAACTCTTGTAAAAGGTCGAATTCAGGGGGTGCACAGTGCACAAGGAAAATTCGATATATTTAAGGAGTTTAAATGGAGGAGTCGCATTTTTGCCAGATGGCACGCGACGCTACCGGATTGGTATTAAAGAGCCGCGAGACTTTCGTTAACATTCTCGTGATACCGTGTGGATTGTTTCATTTCATTGTTGCCAGATTGGGGTGAAAAAGCCGTACGTTTTACATTGATTTAAATGGGGACGATACGGCTTTTTACCCTCGATCTGGCAACACTGTTTCATTTGCTTCCCTTGCGAGTGCAAACTGGAATCTTGCGAAAGGATTCGACTCACGCCATCTACAGTGAATGGTCAAAAATGAAAATCCCCTTTTTGAGTTCGTCCACCACCCGCCAGAGTGCGGGGCGTTTACGGAGGTGCCAAGCAATATGTTTCCTCGCTCGCATCATTGTAAATTCACTCTCCTCTTCGCAGAAGTGAAACGTTTAAATAATTTAAGTTTACTTTATGATCATACAGGATATTTAAAAAGACCTTTCCCCACACCCTGTGTAATTTTTAACAGTTGCTGATTAAAAATGCAACTTGACGCATCAGATGGTTAGATTATCTTTGCGTATTAATTTAAATGTACGTGGCTATTTTTGAGCACTCCTTGGAGGGGGTCATTACGGTTTCTGACCCCCGTGACTCAAAAATTTTTAAAAGCCACTCCACTTGTTTGATATATTTTTTAAAGAACGTAAAAACTAAGAAATTTAGCGCAATCTAAAGGTCCTTTATGTTTAAATTTTTCAAGGCATTGAAAGTCAAAGTTTCATTTCAACCTAAGAAGAAAGTGAACACTTTAGTCGGGAACTATTCAAACACACTTATAATTATAAGGGGGGGGGGGGAATTTCCTCAAGTATGGGAAGATTTGGAAGAAACTGAATCCAAGTATCTAGCTTACTCATAGGTTTGGTTCTACAGTGTGTGCGGAAAATCAGTGAACTCGCTCGAAAATACTGAACGCGAAAACGCTAAAACGCGCACTTTCGTCTATAATTAATGGTAAGTGTGACCCTCCAGAGGTATACTTTCTGACTAGACCTGCGTGCGACTACCGCCGCTTATGATTCCTAACATAAATAATTAATCCTAAAAAATTACTTTACATTAATACCCCCCCCCCTTCACTTCGAAAGAGATTGAGCCGTAAGCAGAAAAAAAATACGGAAATTTAAAGAAGTGCATCTATTTAATGTATGATCACTAGTTTTTCGGGGGGGGGGGGGCCGGGGGGGTCGAAATTTTGAGCTGTACTAAGCAGCAGCAGCGTCCGTTGCGAAATCTTTAAGGCTAAGCGGGCTATTTGGCGACGTAGCATTTTGTCTATTTGAATAAATAAAAAAGATCGAATTTGATGGTCATTAAATATAGTTCGATATTTTTCGCGAGCTTAAATGGACCTAATACAACTTGCTAAATTGCACGCTTCGCCACTGACTGGTAACGTTGTATAATAGAAGACTGTAACAATAACAACAGAAAAATACAACATTTAAAATGTTATTAATTTGTTAATACTATGAAATAATTAAGGTTTTTGGAAATAAAAATGAGTTCCCATCCCCGTCACATAACGCAGCTTGTTCCAGCTGCTCCGCACGTAAGAGCAAACTTCAGCGTTGTGAAAGGATTTGGCTGACGCTATCTACAGTGAATTGTTAAAAACGAGAGCCCCCTCTCCGAGTTCGCCCATGACTCGGTAGAGTGCAGAGCATTTATGGAAGTCAGTAAGCAGCCATACATTTCCCTTGTTCAGATTGTTTTAAATTCACTCTCCTCGGCAGGAGTGAAAAATTGCTCGAGCTTTGCTATTCTTTTCTTTTTTTGCTGAGTCGTCAGGCAACTGAAAACTTCAATAATTTGTGAAAAATCATATATTGACCTTGCTTGATTTTGACACCCTAAATTTGCACTATGTCACAAGCCATATTTTGTTCAGACATCAATGTTTAGCCTGTATTCGGCAGAAGACGGAGATTTAGAAAATTAATTAGGATAAAACTTTCAATGGGTCATTCACCTTTTTCCTCTGTCAAATAAAATGTTTGACTCAAGAATCCAAGAATTGGTGTCAACTAGCTTGACGTAGGTTTATAGTCGCTATTTTATTACTACATTGAATGTTGTGGGGGGGGGAGAGAAAGAAGAAGGGACAAAAACGATGAAACATAGTCTCAACAGTTGAAAATTTAAAAAACTGGGCTCTAACACGGCATTAATAGTTCTCTTGCAACTCCAGTGATTGCAATTCACACGGGGAAAATTCTGAGTCAAAGAAATGTCAGCCCAGTCGGTTTGGTTGGACTGTAAGTAACCATTGTGCCATAAATAAATAGGCCAAAATTTATCTTTAGATGACCATCAAAAGAAAATCTTTCAATGGAAAGCGATTTTTTTTCGTTCAGAAAATAAGTCATGATTAATTATTACTGTCTTCAGGGGCGTTCCAAGATTGGGGGGGGGGGGGGGGGGGGGGGGGGGGGGTACGTGAGTACCCTTGCCCTGGGCGGCACGGCACTCTCCGAGGGAGGCTATATCAGGGTGAACAACCATTCAACCAACCAACCAACCAACCAAAAAAAAAAAATTATCAAATTTCAAAATGAATTACAGAGCCGGGCAGCAAAATTAGTGTGTTATATCAAGCACCAAAAAAAAAAAAAAAAAGTCATCAAATTTATAATTTTGTTCGCGGAGGGCGGCAAGATTACATTCTCCCCCCCCCCTCTCTGGAAACCACGGCACGCCCCTGACTGTCTTTCGCTCTATGCCACCATTTCTTCGGCGTAAAATTGAAACATTACATCTTCATTAACTTCCTCATAACAATAAACTCTTAATTATATGGAATATTGGTTTGCATTGAACCATTAATGATGATTAATGATGGTGTTACACATTGCAGGAAGAACACTATCGAACACTCAGAATCGCAGTGCTCGAGGACGATTCAATTTCATGAAAATTCGCCTTCAATTCTGTGCGTATGCAATTCGAGCTCCAGAACGTACGAATAGTTGTATCGTACTACGCCGTACTTCATTTTTGTCAGGATCATGAGAAGCGGGTCACAGTCAGGCGAACTAATTTGTAGGTATATCATTTGTTGAGCACATTTCACATTGATTAACCCTTTTGCTCACAGTGTCTCACGTAAGGGATGACATTATACATACGTGGAGCATTATGGAAATACAAAAAAATTGGCTAACTCATGAAATCAGATGATAAAAGTTCATTCAATTTAATGGTAAAGGTTTCAGATTACAGACACAATTTTTTCATAATTCGTGTGCGAAAGGGTTAAGGGAAATGTGCGGTCCAAAGCCGGACATCTGCTTACAATCCGCTGCCAAATCTGATTCTCATTTTCCCTCCAGTGCAGCGTGCATCTGTTTTCCAAGCTTGTTGCGTTCAGCCTCCTCGCCTTTCTTAAGTTCCGTATAAAAGCACTTACCTACCGAATGCCGTCGTCGGACATCTTTGCTGCTCGTGGTACATGCGTGTACAGGGTTGATTCGCCCATTCGACCGCCATCTTAGGCTTACCTTAAAACATCTATTGTGGGTTTATGAGTAGTTTTTGAGACCTCTTGATGCTTTCAATGTGGTTTTTACGCAATTTTACTCTGAAAGGGACCCTTTATAACGCTGCAGCAAAAATTTGCAACATACCCATCAGCGGCGTAGCGTGCAATTTGGCAACGTTGCAATTCGTCCATTTAAACCCATGAAAAAGATCGAACTATTGGGTGTTCGGTGAACATCTTCGCGTTCGACCTTTTCAATGACTTCAAGTGGACACGATACAACATTGCCAAATTGCACGCTACGCCTCTGATACCCATTGCTGCATGCTCTTAGAAAAGCCGTCATGCGATTTGGTAATACAAGGTTTTATTGTCAACCCTTGAGTTTTTTGGTTCTGACCTCCCTCCCCCTTGGAAATTGTTATGCCAGTGGTCATGAAGGCATTAAAAGTTTGTTGAGTTTTTCAGCAGAGTCGAAGTGAAAATTGCAATCACACGAGAATCAACGTCCATCACGCGTTGTCAACCTTGATAATTTGTTTTTCCTTGTGAATCCTCTGACTTTAGATTAGTCACTTCACCTTCTTAATCCTCGAGGAGTTTCACTATGGACAAAATTCAACGTTGCCAGGTTCCATGTCGCGCCATTCATTAAGCGCATAGAACGTCCAGTTACGAGCCTCAAAACAGCACGTGAATGAATCTAAGGTTACGTCGATGAGATTGACATGGCGGGTCTTGAAATTTTACAACTATGCTACTTTAAATTCGAACCCATAAAAAATCGATTGTGTAGGGGATGAACTGCCTACCCAAAAATCGATTATTTTACCTGAATTTTTGGACAAAGTGCGTTGTTGCCACATATCACAACCTGCAAACCTAAAAGTACATATTGAACAGTGGAAAAAAAGTTAGTTCATTCAACCATTTTATAATGGTAAAAGGGGTTACCACAAAATGATCAAAGTCAATCTAACATAACTGGATGATAAATTAACAAAATGCGATTGTTCAGCTGTCAAAATAGATTGTTAAATCAGAATTTGTGTGTTTTGTTAATTTATCTATACGTTTTTGTTAATTTAGTATCCCGTTCTGATATTTGTTTTCCATTTTGTGGTCGCCGCTTTTAACAATAGAATTGTTAAAGCAACCATTTTTGTTTTGTTTTATGTTTTCTCTGTAAAGCTTCGACGGCCTCAAAGTTTTCTCTGCCATAAAAGCCTCAACAAGAAACAACATTCATTTCTTGAAGTGTCCAACTGTCCAATTTAATTTGCACACATGCATTGCTGATCGCATACTTTAACAATGGAAGGCATCTATAATAAAATGACTACTTGGTGGGAGAAAGTGGGACATTCATCCTGTCAGGAAAGGTGGTACACAATATGTTGTCTCACCTAATTTCACATGGAATTTAATGGAATTTAAATGTACATTTAAAAAAAAAGAAAAAAATGAGTGGCCCTCATAAAATTTTCATCTTATGAACAGTTTATTAAAATCTTGAAAAAAAAACCTCAAATCCCAAAATGCGTAAAAGAAAGGGTTAAAACCTGGGCGTATTAATGTCTCCGCTATTGCTATTGATTTTTATATTTATATTTATATTTATATTTATATTGATACTAATATATTGAAATTGATATTGATATTGATATTGATATTGATATTGATATTGATATTGATATATTCATATTCATATTGATTTAATAGTATAAAATGACCAAGCTTCTAAAACACGCCGATCAATTTAAATCATCGGCCAGGAAAACGCAGAGTCTGAGCCTGCAGAATTGCCATTTATCTAACGGAAATAGCTTATATCTGGTCCTCTGTCCCCCGTAAAAGCTCTTCGATGTAGCTTTCTCTGGAGAGCGTGAAGCATTGGCGGATACAGGAATCCGTCTTTCTCACTCTCCGACCATTTGAACACATGTGTTAGAAAAAGACAGCAGCGGAGACCATCACGTGACTTTAACCCCTATATAATACCCGTCCTTCTCTAATGCACACGTTCAAATGGGAGGAGAGAGAGAGAGAAAGACAAATCCCTGTATCAGCGTAGGAGTTACGATGAAAGGAGGGATGGATGGGCGCAGCTCGATATTCCTCAAAAGGGGCGAAAGGGTGAGAAAGGTATCTAAAGGCTGGTTCCGGGTGACAGTAAAACGGGGTAAAGGGAGGGGCGGACGCGCGAAGCGATCGAGCGGAGTATCTCGGAACGCGTGGAGGGGGGGGGATTTTCTTGCGAGGGCTCCTTGAGTATATAGAGGACGAGCCGAGACGAACGTGGGATGCGGGGGGAGGGGGGGGGGGGGGGGGGGAAGGATCAATACAGCGTCTTAGTCATAAGAAAATTTCATTTTTCTTATCCCGTTGCCATGGGAACGAGTGAATCTGTCATGCGCTGTGAGCCTCTTTTCGTTCTCAAGACTCCTTTTCAGACAATAGTCTCGCCTCCCGCCTTTCGCCTTCCTTCTCCGTCTCTTTCCTTACCTCCCCGCGTGGTTCTGGCCTCTTTCCACGATTACCCGCTTGCTTTTCAATCAGAGGCTACTCTACTTGTAAACAATCGATTATGGTTTTTCTTTCTCTCTCTCTCTCTCCCATTTGAATCCATGCAAAAATATCGATTTTTTGGAGGTTCAATCGAACCATTTGAGGCCCAATGGGTCTGTTGCAAACTTTTGCTACAACGATTAAGAGTGTGTAATCTAATATAAAATTACCTGAAAAGGCCATTGGTGGCATCAGAAAGTCATAAAATGCAATGATAAACTCACAATAAGAGGCGTTTAATGAAGTCCAAGATGGCGGAGAAATATCGAGCAATTTGTATGCATGCACCGCGAACATCCAAGGATGGCCAACTTTGACAACCTCACTGGAGGTAGAGGTTATGTGTTGTTTAAGTTGTGTTTGGGTTATGATCGATATTGTGAGGTTGGCTATCCTTGGATGTTCGTGGTGCATGCATACAAATTGCTCGATTTTTTTCCGCCATCTTGGATTTCTTTAAAACCCCTTTTGTGAGTTTATCATTGCATTTTATGACTTTCTGATGCCACCAATGGACTTTTCAGGCGATTTTACATTAGATTAAACACTCTTAATCGTTGTAGCAAAAGTTTGCAACAGACCCATTTATTTTAAAAGGCTGTAATTCAGAGACTTTCTTGGTTAAAATGGTCCATTCAGTTCCATAGTTAATCCCATACAGTATACACGGAGAGAAATCCTTCTTTGAAAATAAGGAAACCCCTTTATTTATGACAGCTTTTCTTGCGCGAAGTAAAGTTCTGATTGCACGAAGGAGAATCACTGTCACAACAACGAATCTTTTACTTGTAGCAGCAGACATTTTCCTTGGGTTAAAAGAATTCCCCCTTAGTCAATATTTCACTGGGCAGTTTTTTTAAGACAAGCTAAATACACCTAGGATTAAAATAAGAATTCTCTCAGTGCATACAGTACATACATAGATAGATGAGTGTGGATCCACGTGAATATGTTTGGATATCGTATGGATCTGAATGGACATACTCGTTGATATCGAGTGGCGAGACGTGAAATTTGGCAACAATGTACTTTCTCCATTTAAACTTACTGAAAGAATCGAATGCTTCGGTCATCGGTCATCAGATGTCTCGACTTTTCTAATGTGTTTATATGGGAAAAAGGAACGTTGCCAAATGGCACGCCTCTCCGCTGTTGATATCCATACGAGATCCATACATATCCATTAGGATTCATTCACACACGTCCATAGTGGCATTAGTTGTAGATCTGTAAGGACCGTTTTTACCAGGGTTTCATTGAGGTCTGATAGACTTGACTTGAACTTGAAAAGTCTTCTTCATCCAATTTGTAATGGGGCTATTGCACACTTTTGCTATAAGCTATTTAATAGTCGATTATGGCGTAAAAACCTCAACAAATAACAATGGCGGCACTAAAAACTTTCCCAAAAACCACTCTTAAACTCAATAAACGCAGTTATTTGCGGGAGGTAATGGTGGCCCAAGGCACTAACAATGGGAGATTCCCATCTAACAATTCTGAAACCCTCAAGAAGTGACCAATAAGAGACTACTTTCATTTGACACCGGTGTCACTAGGTGTTGCGGCACCATTCATCGGATGTGGATCATCACTCTGATGACTATTTACTCTGTGAATCATCCTTGCCAACATAGAAAGAGTGACGAAATTAAGATAGAAATCTCCCATTGTTAGTGCCTTCGGCCACCATTACGCTCGCGCAAATAACTGCGTTTATTGAGTTTAGGAGTGGATTTTGGAAGTTTTTAGTGCCGCCATCGTTATTTCTTGAGGATTTTACGCCATAATCAACTATTTAATCGCTTATAGCAAAAGTGTGCAATAGCCCCATTCAGAAAAACACATCTCGACCTACACACATTTCTCGAGAAGTTACTTATCAAATGATTTTCAAGCAAGAATATTGCCAATATTTTTTTTATTCAAAGACGCCTTTTAAAAACATTCTGTTTGCCGCTCACGATAATTTCAAAGAAGCTCGTCTGCTACCTTGAACCGAACTCTTTTTATTTATTGAGAACTGTCAATTTACAGGGAGCATCTCCGAATTGCACATGGGCGTCATTTAGGGGGGGCTGGGGGGGGCAATTGCCCCCCCAAGGATTTGAAGTCGGGCTCAAAAACTGGCACGAAGTATATTGATGAGCAAAGAAAAAAAAGTCATCCGATTTTTGCCCCCAAAAGGACGGCTTTTTGGCTCTAAAATTATGTTGATGAGCAAAAAAAAAAAAAGGTCATAAGATATTTTGCCCCCCCCAAGCCGAACTTGAAATGACGTTCCTGGAATTGCAATGTTTCTCACTCGACTCGGCTTAAATTTTTCTCAAGCCAAGTCAAGTCAAGTGTATCTCAAGTAAAGTCTTTGCATTGCGCATCTATAGATTTATGTATGAAGGCGCTGTCAATGGAGCTCTTGCAAGGTTTTGCTGTAGGCAAATGGAGTATCAATTCCAATGTAAAATGCTGCGAAAATAACGATGAGACCATTAAAAAAGTCTAAAGCTCACTCCTCGCGCAGAGAAAACTTAACTTGAAATTTCGGGTGACCACCCTTGCATGTTTGCACCAACCTCGATTCGGACCTCAAACAAAAGAACAAGACATGAAATTAATTGCCATCTTCCTCGTTTATTATGCAACGTAGAACTTTTCTGTAGTTACCACGGTGCTCCTAGTGACAAAATGTGTATAAATGGACCTTTGATTATTTCAAATTTACTTTTTGAAAGCAAATTCATTAATCTCATTGTTCAAATTCGTAGGTTATGTTCTTTTGTTTGGGGTCCAAATCCGAGGTCGGTGCATACATGCAAGGGTGCAAGGGTGGTCACCAGAAATTTCAAGTTAAGTTTTCTCTGCGAGGAGTGAGTTTTAGACTTTTTTTTAATGGTCTCATCGTTATTTTCGCAGCATTTTACATCGGAATTGATACTCCGCTTGCCTACAGCAAAACTTTGCAAGAGCTCCATTAAATCGAAATCCGTGAATCTTATGTATATGAGCTTTTTGCAGAGCTGCCGTTTTGCATATATAATTAATCTAATTTTTCAATTCACCGCCGATGATTCCACCGGTTGAGAAAAGATTACAGAGTTCAAATCAACGTATGACTGTACTGCTCTAAAATACTCTGATCTGTAATATTTTCTCGATCGGTGGAAACTCCGTTAATTACTAAAATACCCACACGTTTTTTTTTAAAGTCATCGACGACTCTACTGGTTGAGAAAAGACTACAGATGCGAGTATTTTCATGCGTTACGGCCATACACTGACCTGAACTGTGTAATCTTTTCTCAACCGGTGGAATCATCGAATAATTTAAAAATAACATTTATTATACGCAAAAAGGCACCTCTGGCTTTTGGGTACAGAAATGAAGTAAACTTACTCCGTTTCTGGCCTAAATTCCGATTTTGAGGAAATCGTATACTTAAAGGTGCTAATTGTTGACAAGGGTCAATTTTTTCTTTGCTTAGATACAATCGTTTATAGAAGCTGTGAGCAGTGGAACCCAACTGTAAAACGAGACAAATTTTGTGAAGTTTTCGGACAGTGGCGTCGCGTGCAGTTTGGCAACACTGTATTCTACCCATTTAAACTCATGTAAAAGGTCGAATTCAGGAGGTGTAAAGTGCACACGGTAAATTCGATATATTGAATGCTTTTAAATGAAGGAGGCACATTGTTGCCAGATGGCACGCGACGCCACTGCAATGCGATGCACTATGGTCTGGGAACCCAAATTTGTGGCCTTAAATCAGGGAATGACCAGATCTTTCTTAAAACTTAGGGGACTTATGTTTTTTGGGTCGCTGAACACGAATTTGAAGGAATTTTTTGCAAAAATTGCAAATCCAAGATGGCGGCAGCCAGAGGTGGCTCGTGAAATCTGATGACTATGTTTTTTGCCATTTATTTGATTTAAAATTCGATTCTTGGTGAAGCAACAGAGCATTTCTTCGCCATAAATCGAATATTTTACATTGGTTTGAATGGAAAAATGCGTTGTTGCCAAATTTCACTAGATGTGACTCTCTGCAGTCATACTTATTGGCGGCCATCTTGGATTTGGTAATTTTGTAAAACTAATATCAAAAATGAATCCCGCGACCCAAAAGAAGTCCTTCCTTTAAGTTTCAATGAATTTCATCAATTATTGGTGGAGCAACAAATTTGTTTGTAGAATCGAAAGTCGGCAAAGCCCTATTTTTGACCTAGATTTGAAACTTTGTGCGGTCACAACTCTTGAACGAAACGTTTCTCGGCATCGCGGTTTACGCCATCTGAAAGCTTATAAAATCAGCTTTTTTCACAAAAGTTTTTTGTTCAGATTACTACATTGCGCATATTTTTCAAACTCAAAAAACGAATTTTTGAAAACTTCAAAAATCAAAAAAATGGCAAAAAAAAAGATTCAAATAAACTAAACATTATAGCATATCAATCGAAAGATCTTTAAAATGCGCATCTTTTGGCGCAAAGCTCACGTCAATCTCTCTTTTCGCTCAAAAGTTATGGAGCATTGAAGGTTTTGACTTTGACCCCCTGCCCCTTCCCGCTTCCAGTTGACCAAATTTAAAAAAAAACTGCAGATATTCTGAAAGCTGACGCTTACCTCTATCATCCCTGAAAGTTTCATTCATTTCTGAGGGGGGGGGGAGGGGGGAGGCACTGGATGGTAGCTGGATGGACCCCTTTGAAATAACACTTCGTGAGAAACATGACATACCTCTGGAAATGTGAACAAATATTGAAATGTGGCAAGATGTGGCGAAAAGCAATAAAAGGCCTGGAAAAGGGAGAATTTAAGGAGCATTTTCCAGGGGAGTTGCCCGATTCCCTCCCAAGATTCCCTCCCGATTCCGATTCCCTCCCGGTGTCGAGTAAATTAAAGAAAATGGCAACGTCGTAACAACAAGTTTAAGGAATAAATAATAGTTCGGATCAGTGGCGTCGCGTGCCATCTGGCAACAGTGCAACTGCTCCATTTAAACTCATTAAATATATCGAATTTTCCAAGTGCACTGTGCACCCCCTGAATTCGATATTTTACATGAGTTTAAATGGATAGAATACATTGTTGCCAGATTGCACGCGACGCCACTGGTTCGGATAGTAAGTTGATAAGAAATACAAAATCAAGATGCTCGGACAGCGGTCGTTGACTTCGCTAGACAGCGCGTACAGAATGATTGTACTCTGATAATAAAGATTACTTCAAAATAGAAGTGACACTGTCCCCCAATCTTCTATCGGCACTCGTTGACCTTGAATCGTCTCAAAAAGATTATTTTTGGAACGATGATTCAAATTCTGTAACCTTTTCATTCAACTACAACAGAATCCATCACCCATCAGCGCGCTGCGATTGGCTTATTTGAAATTAGCGGTGGCTGGCTATTTAGTGTTATTCTGGCCTGTTTTTTTTTTTTTTTTTGTCATTGTTATTGTGTTTCGTATTTAACAGACCGTTACCGCGCCGAGCCCGTTTGCCCGTTTATCATGTCGAAAACAGACTTACGAGCAGACCTGTCGTTTTGGTGGGCTTTTAACCGTTGACAAGGCGTAGGGTAGACCGTATCGAAAATCACGAAAGTCACGATAGCGTTTGGGCTTAGTGCGGGAAAGTTGTGTCTTGGGGTGACAAACAACTGAGAAAAAACTGGGAATTTCCCAAAGTTGATATCTTCTGTTGGAGCAAAGGTCTTGAAATTTCCGAAAATCCGGCAAAAAAGGGAAAAAAAGGATTTTTAAACCTACTTTCAAAAATTTTCTAAGATGTTTGCGAGCGTAATAAATGTTTAAAACATGCATAGTAGACACCTAAAACACATTTTTTTACCTTTAAAACTCTCTATGGTACATCCAATGGAGTAAAATTTGAATGAGTCGAGGTCAAAATTTCAATGATTTTGCGTGTTTCAACAATGAGCATTTTCGTGCCTCTTTTTCGCCCACTCGTTCGAGGGAAGTGACTCAGAAAGCACAGCGAGTAATTGCTTGTCGTGGAAGCACGAAAAGGCAGTGGCGGATCCACGGAGAGGGGGGGACACGGGGAACCCGGCACGTGCCCCCCCCCCCCCCCAAACCCTAAAATTTTCCTTTTTTAATAAAAAATGGCCCGAAATTGCTTCCATCGACGCTTCAAATTTCAAAATTTCACAGGCGTCCCCCCCCCCCCCCCCCGCCCCCAGAAAATGTCTGGATCCGCCACTGCGATGAGGCATTGCCACTCAACCGCTAGATGGCGACACGAAACCTAAATAAGCTCCTTTTCCTTATTTTCAATGCACATTGCATAATGAATATAAGAATCCTGGGCCCGAATCATTTTTTTCACGGCTGTGACATCGTTGGCGCGTTGTAAGCCCATCATGGTTTCTGTTTTGGTTTTGGTTGTCTCCTTCACACAGGATACAGGTACTGGCTGCCGACTCTTTTCACAACAGGAAACGCATTTCACATATTGTTTGCAGGTTAAAGGTAATCAGATACCAAAGCTTTTTATTGAAATTGAAAACTGTGAACGAGCTGAACCAGTGCTCCTTGTGAACATACTTGCGCTTTACACAGGGCGAAGTTTAGAGTATAGGGGAAAGGTTCCTAAAACTCGTCACTGTTTATTGGTATTCCATTATTCCCGATACTTCATTTAAGAAGCGCAGAATTTAGTTGATTAGGATGATTCACGATGTTACTACTTGCTGCTTGTATAAAAACGGATCTTAGGTCAAGCATCAGCCGGGATCCATAATCGGGAACCCATTTTGCGGAAATAGCTGTCAGAGTGGCCGAAAAGTTGCAGGGTAAACAGGGTGATCCAAAAGTCCGATAACCCCCGCTTAGCTATAGAAAAGCTGTCAAGGCATACTTATCTTCTGACATATAATTATAATGAGCATAAAAAACGGAGCAGTTTTCAGCAAACCAAAGTTCGATAGCGTTTTTCGTTTTTGATACATCGAAGCTCAAATTTCGATTTGGACCTTTTTTAAATTGATAATTACTCCCATTTTAAAAGTCAGAATTTAGAAAACTATGGGGCTACCCTGTTTACCCTGCAACTTTCCGGCCACTCTGACAGCTAATTCCGCAAAACTAGGTTCCCGATTATGGATACCGGCTGATGCTTGACCTAAGATCCGTCTTTTATACAAACAGCAAATAGTAACATCGTGAATCATCCTAACAAACAAATTCTGCGCTTTTTAAATGAAGTATCGGGAATAATGGAAAACCAATAAACAGTGACGAGTTTGAGGAACCTTTCCGCTACTCTAAAACCTCGCCCTGTGTAAAACGCAAGTATGTTCACAAGGAGCACTGGCTCAGCTCGTTCACAGTTTTCAATTTCAATAAAAAACTTAGGTCATCTTATTACCTTTAACCTGAAAACAATATGTAAAATGTGTCTCCTGTATTGAAAAGAATCGTGCAACCAGTGCCTGTATCCTGTGCGAAGGAGTAACGCGCCAACGATGTCACAGCCGTGAAAAAACTGATTCGGACCCAGGATTCTTATATTCATTATGCAATGTGCATTGAAAATAAGGAAAAGAAGCTTATTTAGGTTTCGTGTCGCCATCTAGCGGTTGAGTGGCAATGCCTCATCGCAGTGGCGGATCCAGAACATTTTTCTGGGGGCGGGGGGGGGGGGGGGGGGGCACGCCTGTGAAATTTTGAAATTTGAAGCGTCGATGGAAGCAATTTCGGGCCATTTTGTATTGAAAAAAGGCAAAATTTGAGGGTTTGGGGGGGAGGGGGGGCACGTGCCGGGTTCCCCCGTGTCCCCCCCTCTCCGTGGATCCGCCACTGCCTTATCGTGCTTCCACGACAAGCAATTACTCGCTGTGCTTTCTGAGTCACTTTCCCTCGAACGAGTGGGCGAAGAGAGGCACGAAAATGCTCATTGTTGAAACACGCAAAATCATTGAAATTTTGACCTCGACTCATTCAAATTTTACTCCATTGGATGTACCATAGAGAGTTTTAAAGGTAAAAAAATGTGTTTTAGGTGTCTACTTTGCATGTTTTAAACATTTATTACGCTCGCAAACATCTTAGAAAATTTTTGAAAGTAGGTCTAAAAATGCACTTTTTTCCGTTTTTTGCCGGATTTTCAGAAATTTCAAGGCCTTTGCTCCAACAGAAGATATCAACTTTGGAATTCCAGTTTTTTCTCAGTTGTTTGTCACCCCAAGACACAACTTTCCCGCACTAAGCCCAAACGCTATCGTGACTTTCGTGATTTTCGATACGGTCTAGCGTAGGGCTCATCAAAACGTCCCCTCTGCTCTTCCGGGGCACCGCCAATGTTGTTTTAAATGGGAAAACAGACTTACGAGCAGACCTGTCGTTTTGGTGGGCTTTTAACCGTTGACAAGACGCAGGGCTCATTAAAACGTCCCCTCTGCTCTTCCGGGGCACCGCCAATGTTATTTTAAATAGGAAAACAGACTAACGAGCAGACCTGTCGTTTTGGTGGGCTTTTAATCGTTGACAAGGCGCAGGGCTCATCAAAACGTCCCCACTGCTCTTCCCGGGCACCGCCAATGATATTTTAAATGGGAAAACAGACTAACGAGCAGACCTGTCGTTTTGATGGGCTTTTAACCGTTGACAATGCGTAGGGCTCATCAACACGTCCCCTATGCTCTTCCGGGGCACCGCCAATGTTATTTTAAATGGGAAAACAGACGTACGAGCAGACCTGTCGTTTTGGTGGGCTTTTAATCGTCAACAGGGCGCAGGGCTCATCAAAACGTCCCCTCTGCTCTTCCGGGGCACCGCCAATGTTATTTTAAATAGGAAAACAGACTAACGAGCAGACCTGTCGTTTTGGTGGGCTTTTAACCGTTGACAAGGCGCAGGGCTCATCAAAACGTCCCCACTGCTCTTCCCGGGCACCGCCATTGCTATTTTAAATGGGAAAACAGACTAACGAGCAGACCTGTCGTTTTGATGGGCTTTTAACCGTTGACAATGCGTAGGGCTCATCAACACGTCCCCTATGCTCTTCCGGGGCACCGCCAATGTTATTTTAAATGGGAAAACAGACGTACGAGCAGACCTGTCGTTTTGGTGGGCTTTTAATCGTCAACAGGGCGCAGGGCTCATCAAAACGTCCCCTCTGCTCTTCCGGGGCACCGCCAATGTTATTTTAAATAGGAAAACAGACTAACGAGCAGACCTGTCGTTTTGGTGGGCTTTTAACCGTTGACAAGGCGCAGGGCTCATCAAAACGTCCCCACTGCTCTTCCCGGGCACCGCCAATGATATTTTAAATGGGAAAACAGACTAACGAGCAGACATG
The DNA here is from genome assembly GCA_011764245.1 of Trialeurodes vaporariorum. Classification (NCBI taxonomy): domain Eukaryota; kingdom Metazoa; phylum Arthropoda; class Insecta; order Hemiptera; family Aleyrodidae; genus Trialeurodes; species Trialeurodes vaporariorum. The sequence continues at coordinate 61,932,463 of VMOF01000024.1, read as the reverse complement.
TCGTTTTGATGAGCTTTTAACCGTTGACTAGGCGCAGGGCTCATCAAAACGTCCCCTCTGCTCTTCCCGGGCACCGCCATTGCTATTTTAAATGGGAAAACAGACTTACTAGCGGACCTGTCGTTTTGGTGGGCTTTTAACCGTCAACAGGGCGCAGGGCTCATCAAAACGTCCCATCTGCTCTTCCAGGGCACCGCCAATGTTATTTTAAATGGGAAAACAGACTTACGAGCAGACCTGTCGTTTTGGTGGGCTTTTAACCGTTGACAAGGCGCAGGTCTCATCAATACGTCCTCTCTGCTCTTCCGGGGCACCGTCAATGTTATTTTAAATGGTAAAACAGACTTACGAGCAGACCTGTCGTTTTGGTGGGCTTTTAATCGTTGACAAGGCGCAGGCTCACCAAAACGTCCCCTCTGCTCTTCCCGGGCACCGCCAATGTTATTTTAATGAGAAAATAGACTTCCGAGCCGACTTGCCATTTTGGTGGGCTTTTAATCGTTGACTAGGCGCAGGGCTCATTAGATCGTTCCCTCTGCTCTTCTGGGGCACCGCCAATGTTATTTTATAGTGGGAAAACAGACTTACGAGCAGACAGTAGTATAGCTAGCTGAGCGTGTGCTCCCTCCCCCGCCAATTCGAATGCTGCGCCCCTCTGTTTGAAGGAAAAATCGACCGCTTCCGTGGAGCTCCCCCTCCCCCCTCAATTCCGCACAAGTTGGAGCCTCTGTCGGAAAAATACCTTTCTTGAAAAATTATTGTAAATTAATGTAGAAAATTCGGTTTCTTTATTCACAAGGATAAAACTTAAAAAACATATCACTAATTGGAGTAAAGAAAGATCAAGCGCGAAATGCCTTAAAATTGCACCGAAAAAAATCGCGTTTGAGGCACCGTAACTGAGGTCCGACTGTCATGATAATTCGACTCGTAAGAAAGCTTGGAGCAATACTGAAGAAATGTTCGATTCTTCAAGGAGTATAGCTTCTATTTTTCTCAATCTCTTCTCTTTTCATTCCTTTTCTCCTTTTCCTTTCCTTTTCTACTTTTCGCTCTTCCTCTTCCTCTTCTCAAAATTTTAGGGCCCCCCTCGAAACGTTGCGCCCTCCCGCCGGCGGGGTCAGCGCAGCGGGGCCTATATCTACGCCACTGGCATTTTGACGCCATTTCGAGCGTGTAGTGTACTGTAGTTTTTTTTTTTTTTTTAAACTTAACTTGAACTTTTAGAAGGATTGTTTTATTCACCACTGAAGGTAGGCTATTTGGAGCTCAAAATCAATATGGCATACCTCTGAAAAAGTGAATTCTTTTGAAATGTGACAAGATTAGGGCAAAAAGCAATAATAGGCCTGGAAAGAGGAAGATCTGAGGAACAATTTGATGCCATTTAGAGCGTGTAGTGTATTTTTTAAAACTTTACTCGGACTTTAAGAAGTAATTGTTTTATTTACTAATGAACGTAGTCCATTCGGAGCTCAAAATCAAAACGACATATCTCTAAAAAAGTGAAAAAATATTGAAATGTGGCAAGATGTGGCAAAAAGCAATATAAGGCCTGGAAAGAGGAAGATCTAAGGAACATTTTGACGTCATGTAGAGCGTGTAATGTAGTGTAGCTTTTTTAAAACTTTACTTGAACTTTTAGAAGTAATCGTTTCATTAATTACTGAAGGTAGTCCATTCGAAGTTTAAAGTCAAGAGTAAAAAATCAAAATTGATAAATGGGACTAAGTAAAATGGAAAGCCCCTGCTTTTAGCTTCAAGATACATGTCCAATAATTATTCTAACATGCTTCAATCAGCTGCTGTGAAACTATCAAAATAAATGACACATAACCGACGTTGACGCGTTCAGTTACTTACCTGCGAGGTGCGCACCTTTGCGGCGACGGAAAGCGCCGACGAGTGCCACTGAAAAAATTATACTATGGCCATTCTAGATACATCAGATGATGTAGATTACGATACAAACAACCGGAAACATGTTTTTCTAAAGTCATTTTTCCCATTTTAGGCCAGAAATACGGGTTTCCAGACCATAGTGCGATGTCGACATATAGTGCTACTAGTGCTTCCTCCTCTCATTTAAAAAATTAGGGATATTGGAAAGTAATATTTATGGACGACTCTACGTAAAATGGTGTAAAATGGTTTTATTACTTACCTGTATGGGTAATGATTGCTACTCACATATTTGCGGTTCTTTGCCGCAAACTCAGGTAACTAGCCTCATCTACAATGCATACCACACTACTACCTGTGGCGATGTCTATCTCTGGTTGATTGATGGGCTTTTCTTCGTTAAATTCTCACAAACTAGACATCCTCACAGAAGTGAAATGTTTAAATAATTTAAGTTTACTTTATGATCATACGCAGGATATTTAAAAAGACCTTTCCCCACCCACGTACACCCTGTGTAATTTTTAACAGTTGCTGATTAAAAATGTAACTTGACGCAGATGGTTACGTAGATTATCTTTGCGTATTAATTTAAATGTTTGCTAAATATTACACGGCTAGGACGCGTATTTGATCATAATGCCATGAATATATCTATTCTTTCAAAGGGCGTTCATTGAATTGAAACTTTAACTATTTTGGACATCGACAAATGAACGTCAATCTGGACTATAAACTTGAATTTCTAAATGACCAACCAATATAATACCTACTGAACTAATTGTTAATGCATTGTTGAAACTCTTGCGAGACTTTTTGTTGGTGACTATATAGAGCATCGATTTTTTATTTAACAATCAAAATATGGAGGCAACCACGGAAAAAATATTATAAAATTTTCCCTTCTCGGGAGAAAATTTAACTTAAAGTTCAGGTGATCCAACCATCATTGGTGCTTTGGTGAATAAAAAAATGTCATTGAATACACAAAAAGTGGCAGCTCTGGACACTGCATCACTTGTTGCGTCTAACTTTTTATAAATAAATTAAATGGAAAAATTCCAATAATTCACAAGTCGAGGTCAGCTCGGTGGGATTTTTTCCTACACTGAAGAACAGTGGCGTAATCTTAGGGGGGCATGGCCTTTTTGCCCCTCCAATATTTGAGGAGGGGGGGCAAAGTATCATTTTGCCCCCCCAATAATTTGATGAAAAAGAGGAGGGAAAAAGAGGGAGGGAGAAAAGAAAAGACAGACAAATACAAAAAAATAAAGAAAGAAAGGAATAATTACAGGATTAACCGAGAAGCAAAAAATGGCAAGAATAAGTGGCTTTATTTTACCCTGAAACTGCGCCTAAAGTAAATCTAAACTGACAAATTCCTATTTATGTTGTCAGTGAAATAAAGAAAATATACATTGAGTCTACTAACTTCGGTTCTATCGTTTGGTTATTTTTGAAAGATTCAATTGCTTAAAATATAGTCTGAGAGAACCTAAATGTTCAAATTTTTCCGGGGGAATACCCCCAGACCCCCTATTACTGGAAAATCCCCCCCTCAGATTCTCCAAAGTATCGGACTTTTTGCTACCCCCTCCCCTCAAAAAGAATCTCAAATTTTACGCCATTGAGCGGAATATTACATTTACTGCAGTTTTAAATTTCCAGAAAACTTCTAACCATGAGGAACAGTTTCCCAAAGCCTAGAAATATCAACTTTATCGATGAGCTGAAAATCTAAACAGAAAAATTCCCTTTTTGCCTGAGAAATGGAGAAAATAAACGTCGAGTCTATTTTTAATTTGTTTATATTTGGTGGCATTTTTTATGCGATAAAATTGCTTAAAAAAACGTCTGAGAGAGCCTGAATTTTCAAATTTTTCCGGGGGAGGACCCCCGGACCCCCTCACAGGGGGTGCCCCCCTAGACCCCCCATAGTGTTTCTCTCAAAAGTTGGTTTGCCCCCCCAATAATCATCCCAAGTTTACGCCACTGCTGAAGAAAGTGCTGAATTTAACAATTTTATAGTTTAAAGTATGGACACCACTTAAAAACAGTTACTTTTACTTTTTTTTAAATCGTTAATAAATTAACAAGGCGCGGAGGAAATTTACCCATTTTAAATAGTTAAACTAACAGATTTTAAGTGGTGTCCATACTTTTCAGTATAAAGTAGGTAAGTAAATGCAGCACTTTTTTCTTCAGTGTAGCATCTCTAAATATTGCACCTTAGTAATTAAATATCATTCTCTCGCTTTATCTTTGCGAAAGTTGGCATAAAAAACTCTTATATAGAATTCATCAGTGAAATAAACATAAACAAGAAAAGTCTTTGTTGCGCTATTGAAAGAGAGAGAGATATAGTACATAGATATGTAAGATTGTGAGCATGAGACGGACAAACATTTGCTGTTATGATCCAATATGGATATTAGGTGTCAAAAACGAATAAAGAAACAAATAAAAAGTCACTAGATCTATTCTGAGATTGAATATTGTTTATTAGAGCGCCTTAGCATCTTAGGGCTCTCAAAGCATTTACACATATTTAGTTGGGTTTAACAATTTGAAAGATACAAAGTTTCTTTACATATATTTTTCGTATACATTTTAGCTGTTGTCACATATCGACGTGGCTTACTAGCATCATTTGCGTCGCGTGCATTCTGCTGACAACGTTGTATTTTGTCTATTCAAACCTATCTATGTGTAAAATATCGATTGGAGGTATTGCACCTCCTAATACTTCGACCTTCCTCGTGGGTTTGAATCGACTAATTGCAACTTGGGTCAATGCAACTATCATAAAATCTACACAGCTCAACCAAAATCTATAAATTTGTAACTTTTTTTTTATTTTTTATTTTTTATTTTTATTTTTTTATCCAGTTTTGATTCTTCATACTTCAACCCATCAACTTTCCTTAAAGTGATTTTCTACAAAAAGCATTAAAGCTCGTCATATCAATGTGAGAGGATTACGATTTTAAAAGCCACGTGTGACACTTATTCTTTTCTCGAATAAAAAGGGTTGATTACTCGTATGGTTCAGAGCGGGACCGCTTTGACCACCCCCCCCCTCTGAGTCAGCGCACCGTCTACAACCTCAGCCTTCCGCGGCGCAAGCATAATTTCTCCCGTCTCTCTCAATCCCCCTTTGAATGTATAAGTTGAAGAAGGATGAAAGGAAAGGGTCAAATCCCCCTTGTTTCTCTTCGTCTAACATAGGTGTTTCAACAGAGACAGGAGAGGGATAGCGAATTTCTTGTTGCACTGTCCAGTATCCTTCCAGTGTCCGGTGTCCAGTTTGCGTTACACCGGCCGACTTGGTAAGATCAGGTTGGTCCATATCACAGAGAAGCTGGATGGGTGGATGCTGCGGCTGGTGATGTTTGTTCCTCGCTCGGCTTCTTTTTGCTCTCACGCTCGATTAAAGGTGACCCAGTCAAAGGTCAATCAGAAGATAAAACCCGATTCGGCGGTCCAGCGACTCATCTCGTTAGCGCGGACGATCCCTGCGAAAAGAAAACAAAACGGTCAAGATTAATCCCTCCGCGGTTTGGAAGAAAGTAATGTAAGTAGAGACCAGGGCTGCCGTTTTGCGTAGAGTCAATGCTATTTTTCTAGTCACCGATGATTCCACCGATTGAGAAAATATTACACAGTTTAGTTCAGTGTATGACTGTAATGCACGAAAATACTCTGATCTGTAATCTTTCCTTAATCGGTGGAATTAACTCCGTTGATTAATTAAAATATCCGCAAGTTTTTTAAAGTCATCAACGACTCCACCGGTTGAGAAAAGATTACAGATGCAAGTATTTCAGTTTATCATAGTCATACACTGAACTGAACTGTGTAATCTTTTCTCAACCGGTGGAATCATCGGTGATTTAAAAAATAGCATAATTGATTCTACGCAAAACGGCAGCCCTGATAGAGACTAGAAATGCGTTCAACAGTGCAGCGGAGGCTCTTGCAAACTTTTGCTGTTAGCAAATGAATGGTCTAATCTAAAGTAAAAACCAGCAAAAATCACGAAAATCACACTTAGAAAGTCTAAAATTAAGATCGTAATGGCGGTTCAACGCAGGTATCATAGAAGATTCTTGTCTTCTTTCCTAACTGTGCTAAGCTCAGCTGAGCACTATTGGCAGAATCGGCCTCACCAAGCTGAGAAGGAATTTGGAATGGCGAAGGTGGGGTTCGAATGTATCTTTTGAAGTGCAGAAGGGGTCTTGGGATAAGTAGTGAGTCTGCCATCATGGGCACACGCACTCGGTGTGTCGCGTCGGCGGCTAAGAAGCTAAAAAAAAAACAACAACATTGAGCCAACCTGCACAATAATTGCTTCTAAAAAAATTGTAAACTGCGTAAATATGACCTAATTTTCTCCCAACATTGCATAGAATCCCTGGTAAAAGTTTTTCATTGATGACCAATAAAACGGTTCCAATTCTCCAGTGACCAATGAATTTTTCATTGGTGACCAATGTAATTACATTGGTCACCAATGAAATTACATTAGTCACCAATGAAAAATTCATTGGTCACTGGAGAATTGGAACAGTTTTATTGGTCACCAATGAAAAACTTTTACCAGGGATAGCTTATTAATACTAGTCAATAATAATAATAAAAAAAAAAAAACAACAACAACAGCAACAAAACCATTATTTCAAAAAACTACCACCATGTGTATAGGACGTGTATTTTTTTTTTCTTTCTTTCTTTTTTCTCATAGAACAATGTTATTTGATCGTGTTTTGTGGTAGACGCCATGAAAAAAATGGTTTTAAAAGAAATGGTAACGTTAAGTTTCACATTAGTAGCTCTCCTTTCGAAGAAGAAAATGTGAATGTAGATTTATAAGAGCATTTTTCAGCTGAGTTAAGCGGCAAAACAGCGGCAATTTCTTTTTATTGCGTGAACTCTCTTTGTCGGTATCATGTATTCAACCATCCGCAGCTGCCATTAACTCGATAAGGGATTTCCCCGAACAAGATATTTACACACCCCATCAAACCTTTCTGAATGGTGCATGCGCAGCCTCTCTTAAAAATTTAGCTGTTTTATGCGCGATTTATGTAAATCATGTCTCGTTTAAGCACTTTCACGCTCTTGGAGGTTTGTCCATCTCGATGGAGGAATCCGCTGGCTTTTTTAATCACAGTTAACTGAATAGAGTGAATAGAAAAAAGAACAGGCGAAAATGAGGTCATGTTGGAAGCAGAGCATCAGGGCTGCCGTTTTGCGTGTAATCAATGCTATTTTTCTATTCACCGATGATTCCACCGGTGGAGAAAAGATTACACAGTTCAGTTCTGTGTATGACTGTAATGCACGAAAATAGTGTGATCTGTAATATTTCTTTAATCGGTGGAAACTCCGTTAATTAATTAAAATATCCGCAAGTTTTTTAAAGTCATCGACCACTCCACCGGTTGAGAAAAGATTACAGATGCAAGTATTTTAGTTCATTACAGTAATAAACTGAACTGAAATCTTTTCTCAACCGGTGGAACCATCGGTGAATGAAAAAATAGCATCGATTATACGCAAAACGGCAGCCCTGCAGAGCATAAGCGAGGCGTGAAATTTGACAACGATGTACTGTCTCCATTTAAACTCACTGAAATAATCGAATGCTTCGGTCATCGGCTATGATCAGATGTTTCGACCTTTCTAATGTGTTTAAAGGGGGGAAAAGAAACGTTGCCAAATTTCACGTCTCGCCACTGAAGCAGAGCTGCCGTTTTGCTTATAATTTTAATCGCATTTTCAAGTCATCGATGATTCCACCGGTTGAGGAAAGATTACACAATTCAGTTCAGTGCATGACTTAAATGCACGAAAATACTCTGATCCATAATATTTTCTCAACCGGTGGAGTCGTCGATGATTTTAAAAAAACTTGCGGATATTTTAATTAACAAACAAAGTTTCCACCGATTGAGATAAGATTACAGATCAGAGTATTTTCGTGCAGTACAGTCATACACTGAACTGAACTGTGAATATTTTCTCAACCGGTGGAATCATCGATGAATTGAAAAATGCGAAGTATACGCGAAATGGCCTCTCTGGCTGGAAGACACACGAACGTCAAGTCGTTAACACCAAAGTCTACAGAAGACTTTAAGTCAAAACGGCTTTCATCAAAGTCAGTCACTGCATGGTAACATACGTGGAGAAACGTCGAAACCACTGACCTTGACCTGAGGAACAAAAGAACCAAAATAACCTCATAACAAATAGAGGAGCCTCTCCACGTTTCTCCCAATTTTTTCTCCAGTAGCTTTTAAAAAATATTTTTGGAATATGTGAATGCTCATGAAAATTGTTTGTCAAAAGAATACTTGCAATATACTTATTTTGACACATTCTATAAACTTTTTTTTTTTTTCTAAAAAAAAAACAAATAAACAAAAAAAAACCCTAATAAAAAACCATTTTTGCAAATATTTCTAAAATGTTTCCACCGAAACCTTTTCTAAGAAATCTAGTATTTAACCTTTATAAAAATTCCTTTAAAAAACATTTCTTCGGAAACTTTTTAGCAAGATATTAGCAAGATCATTCAGATATTTTTAAAGTCTTGCCAAAATCTTGCTTCATATCTAGGTAGAAAACCGCTCTAAAACCATTTATTTTCTTCTTAGGAGCCGTTTGTCCTTGACTTTTTTCAGTCAATAATTAAAGTTTAACTTTTTTTTCAGTTTGGCATCATGGTCAATAAAAATTAAGACTTCACAAATCGTGTTTCATCTAGTGGCGGCTCGTGCAATTTGACAACAATGTTTTTCCTTCATTTGACTCAATGTAAAACAACCGAACCTGGTGAAGCGCTGCTTCACTATCAAATCTATTATTTTACATAGAATCAAATAGAGGAAAAACATTGTTGCCAAATTGCACAAGACACCACTGCTTTATCACATTTTAAAAATGATAATACTCCTAATGTCATCGTGCTTAGATGATTAGAGATGGTGTTATCACTTTATTTTTAGACTTAATATTTCTTATTGGTATCCTATTCCCACCCCACTGAACACGATCCAAACACGATCTCAGAGTGGCGCATGCAAAGCGGTCTATCCGATCTGACTATAATGGGTCTGTTGCGTACTTTTGCTACATCAATATAACTCATTGTTCCTAACGTAAAATTCGTCAAAAAATAACGATGTGCACATTAAAAACTTTCAAAATCCACTCATTAACTCAGAAAATACCTTCGATTTCAGACGACCCGCGCTACACTAGACACTATATCACCGACTTATAAGTACATCGATGGAACCATCTCGTTTATGTAAACATGAACAGAACTTACAAACATTGGAATGTTTCGTTTAGATGCGTACATTTCTTATATTATGTTGTAATTTTTGATAAACCGAAAAGACCAGACAGCAAATGCAGCCATATAGTTCATGTATTTCGAAGGAAATGCCATCATTTTGTAGTTACGATGATGTTTACTTATGCACGGTGGTTTCCGTCTATGTAGTAGTATACCAGTGCAAATAGTGTCTAGTGTAGCGCGGGCTGTTTGAAATTGAAGTGATTTCCTGAGTTAATGAGTGGATTTTGAACGTTTTTAATGTGCGCATCGTTATTTCCGCCGAATTTTACATAAGAATCAAGGCTCTATATTGTTGTAGAAAAAGTACGCAACAGACCCATTGATGGGTTCATAAATCGAATAGAGCTGGGAGACTATGGATGGACGACGGACGTTCCAAGCAAGAATCCAATTTGTCCCCACACTCGTTCATCCCCGAAGCGCTACAGAGTTGCCGGATCTTTTTTTGAACCAGGGCTGCCGTTTTGCGTATAATCAATACTATTTTTCTTTTCACCGATGATTCCACCGGTTGAGAAAAGATTACACAGTTAAGTTCAGTGTATGACTGCAATGCACGAAAATACTCTGATCTGTAATCTTTCCTCAATCGGTGGAAACTCCGTTGATTAATTAAAATATCCGCAAGTTTTTTAAAGTCATCGACGACTCCACCGGTTGAGGAAAGATTACAGATGCGAGTATTTTAGTTTATTACAGTCATGCTCTGAACTGAACTGTGTAATCTTTTCTCAACCGGTGGAATCATCGGTAAATTGAAAAATAGCATTGATTATACGCAAAACGGCAGCCCTGCTTTGAACCCAATGGGGTTCTTGCGAACTTTTGCTTTTGCTTTTTTGGGGATTGAAGAGTTGCTTCTTGCATAAAAACCTGTAAAAATGACGATGAATACACTAAAAAATCACAAAGTTCACTCTCAGAATCGGGCTTAATGGCGGTTCAACGCAGGTATCATGAGCGATTCCTATCTAAATTGAGACATATCTCTGTGTTTCCGTAGAAAAAGACATAATAGACAGGAATCTCCCATGATACCTGCGTCGAACCGCCATTACGATCTTGCCGTTATAGCAGTTATGTGAGTTTTTTATTGACTGTTAGACTTTCTTAGTGTGATTTTCGTGATTTTTGCTGGTCTTTACATAAGATTGGACAATTTATTTGCGTCGAGCAAAAGTTTACAAGAGCCCCATTAACTCACAAAGACCATATTATATGGTAAACAAACAAAAAGCAAAAAATACTGACCTCAAGGCCACATAGCCGTAGCCAGAAGTCCGTCTTCCTCTCTCTTTGCCCATTTGACTGCATGTGTTAGAAAAAGATGGAGGAAGGGGCTGTTCAGTGACTTCAGCCCCTATATCTATCCTTTTCTAACACAGGCAGTCAAATGGGCAAAAAAAGAGAAAGACTAATCCCTGGATACGGCTATGAAAAGCAGTGGTGTGGTGTGCAATTTGGCAACGTTGCAGTTCGTCCATTCAAACCCGTGAAAGAGATCGAACTGTTGGGTGTTCGGTGAACACCTTCGCATTCGACCTTTTACAAGGGTTTAAATGGACACATTACAACGTTGCCAAATCGCACGCTACGACACTGATGAAAAGCCATATGATCGCGCATCGATTCAAAAGCAAAATAAAGTATATATGGATAGTTACAAGAGAAAATATGTAATGAGTGTTTGCTCTCTTATTGTTACAGTCTATTGATTAATATCGATTATATGTATACTTTTTTGTGATCCTTTCACTAACTCTATAGTTTTTAGTTAATTAGTTAATATACAAAAGATGTTCAATTTAAAACAAAAAACAAAAAAAATGGATATTATTGCCGTCCATTCTCACGGCTGGTTCCGATTTTACCGGTATTTGCCGGGTATTTGACCCTTCGCGTCCCTCCCGGCTGAAAATGACACTTTTGACAACAATGGACGAACGAGCCTTTCCAAAGTCACTATGACTTTGTAAGGCGGATGGCCTATCTAAGTTTCAAGCTAACGTTGAGTTGCGCCGCCCAGTAGACCGACTACATGAAATTTGTCGGACAGACATCGCTCCAAAAACAAAAGTTAAATTTATGAACATTAAATGGAAAAAATAACGTGTGTGTTAAAAAAATTAGTTACATTTTCAATTCTATAGCTTTAAACGAGGTATATTACCTGACTAATGATGGGAATTATTGACTTTAAAAACGTTTCTGAAGCAAAACCGAAAACTTTTCGACTTTAATCTTTAGAAGACATTACAAGTGTATTTAAACATTTAGGAAGAGAAATATGCACGTTAGGTCATATCTGCAACAATTAATTTACAGCCTCTCATCTATGATAAATAATGAAACAAACAAAAATTCGCCACTTTTCCATTTTTCAGTACCCCATATTACACTGAATAAAAATATCTGGTTATAAAAAAAAAAAAAAAAAAAAAAAAAAAAAAACGCGCAGTGAAGGTCTACTAGTAGTTAACCTTTATAAAAATTCATTTAAAAAACATTTCTTTGGAAATTTTTTAGCAAGATATTAGCAAGATCATTCATATATTTTTAAAGTCTTGCCAAAATCTTGCCTCATATCTAGGTTTAAAACCGCTCTAAAACCAAATATTCTCTTCTTAGGAGCCGTTTGTCCTTGACACGTGGATCCAGGAAAATCCTTGATCCGATCCACTGTGCGTCGTGGTTTCAACGAACGGAGGAGGACGGGACGTTACGGGGGCAAGAGAGGGGCAACGATGCGTGGAAAAGCGTGGAAATAGGAAGATGGGCGGGGGGGAAGGGGAGGGGTTAGTGAGGGGGAAGGGGGGGGGGGGGTAACGGAGCCGAAAGATAATTAAAACTACTAACGCGAGGACGGACGACGAGCAAGGAGCCCGCAAAATGTATTGTCTCCGAGACAGACTCGCATGAGCGTTTGAACGCTGAAGGCGCGCTGCGCTGCGGCCGCGAAACGACGGCAACGAAACGCCTTTGTAGCACGCGCGGAAAAAGCTATGAAGGAGGAATAGAGCCGAGTATCCGAGCGTGGAGTGATGACGCGACGCGACGCGACGCACTGAGCGCGTGTGGTTCAGCCCGAGGCTAGGTGAGGCAAGGGGCAAGGCTCTATTCGATGACGAAACACTGTGGGTTTGCCACAATCAAATTCTCGGATATCAACAATTTTAAAGTGAAAAATCCCTAACAGAAATGTCACTTGGGAACCTATGAAAATAAAATCCCAGCAGGGGCTCTCATGTGAATTTAGCCTAGGGTACCCGTGGGACGAAGCACGGATCATTCCCAGGGGTTTAGGGCTAAGGTCGTGATACGTTCAATGGGAACCCGTGGCCAAATTTACAAGGGAGCCCCTGGGAATTTTCTCATGGGCTCCCATGGGATATATATTCCTACTATAGGGAATGAAATTCGACACGGGGAAAAAAAAAAAAAAAAAAAAAAAAAAAAAAAAAAAAACGCCAGAAAATTAAGTTGAAAATTCGCGATAGTACTAGACCCTTTCCAGCAAGGTGGTACACATATTATGTACCACCTGTAACATGGTTTCAATGCAATTTAAATGGCCATTTTGCAAAAACATGTGTGAACCATCAAAAGTCTTAGAAAATTGTCCTCCTTTGAACGGTCTAAAAAAAATCTCAAAAAAGTCAAATTCCAAAATGCGTGCTGGAAAGGGTTAATAGGCAGTTTTAAGAGAAGGAACGCAATGGGTCCGCAACAACTTTCTCTGTAGCAGTAAAAACGACAATTCAGAGGCGGCCAGGGGTGACCGGAAGGGGGGATTTATTGTTAGGAGGACTTATTACCTCCCCTTATGACCCACAATTTTACCCTTTCTACGATGAGAGTTTTGGGAAATTCGTTTGCGTTTGGTTGATGAAGACTGTTTAACTCCCCCACTCCCAGATCTCATCCTCCAGACCTTACGACCCTAGAATATTAAAGGGGGTCTGAGGGTCTCCCGAGCATTTCAAAGGGGGGTCTTGGGGTCTCCTCCGGATTTAAAATGGTGTGAGAAAGTGTTCGTAGGATATTCCCAGCAGTTTATTTGACTTCGCAGTTCCTTTGGTCCTTTAAGTACCCGTTGTTCAAAATGTATCTTGAGCTTTTACTCAAGGTACTAAAGTGAGAGACGCGCATTGAGCTTTCGATTTTGAGCGGATACAGGAATTCGTCTTTCTCTTTCTTCTTCCATTTGAACACATGTGTTAGAAAAGGATAGCAGAGGAGGCCATCTAGTGACTTTAGTTCATATATCTCAGTCTCAGACCTTTTCTGACGCACGTATTCAAATGGGAGGAGAAGAGAGACGAGAGAGACAGAGAGAGAGAGAGAGAGAGAGAGAGAGAGAGGGGGAGAGAGAGAGAGAGAGAGAGAGAGAGAGAGAGAGAGAGAGAGAGAGAGAGAGGGAGAAAGGGGAGAGACAGAGAGAGAGACAGACAGAGAGAGAGAGCAGAGAGAGGAGACAGAGAGAGAGAGAGAAACGAATTCCTGTATCCACCCATGTTTGCGACAAAAGTTTAAGCTGGGATCGTAACGCGAGATACAAGAAGAAAAGCGGACAGCTATAGCTATGACGACGCCGACGGTGAATTCGTCCGGGCGCAAAAGAGACGCAAAATGACTCCATACTTGCACAGAGATGCTATTAAGTTTAATACGAAAAGCCTGAGATTCTGGCGCTATTACCTTTCATTAAACTTCATTGCTTCACCAACAAGAACATAGGCAGCCCCGCCCCCACCCCCACTCGCCTAGGTCCACCCGTACATCGCGTTGCTATTGCTCCCGCGCGTTCCAAACAGGGTTGCCAAGTCAGCAGACATCTCTCCGAGTAAGTCAACAAGGATTTATTGTAAAAGAATCTTGAGGTCACTGAACGGCCGTCTTGGTTTCAAAAGTGAACGACTTTCAGACACTGTAACATCAACAAACAATAATGAAAGATTAGATGGTGGATAAAGGGACATTTGCACAGTATGAAAATATGGGAAGTATTCCATAAAACGATTTCCGGAAAAATGAAGGTAAATAAATGCTTTTTAAAAAGACATCAGTTAGTGTAAAATCATTTTCATTGGCCTATTCTCAGATTAGGAAAAATAGTGGAAGAAAAAAAATAAGGGTGGGGGGAGAGGAATAAAGAACCCATTGATTAAATGATTAAAGAACAAAATTATAAAGGTGTCCTAAAGCTTTTGTAGCACCCCTGATTTTTCGAGCGGGGAAGGCAAGTGCCCCCAATAATCCGAGGAAGTGGCATAACATTTCGTTTTTTTTTTTTTTTTTTTTTTTTTTTTTTTTTTTTTTTTTTTTTAGAAAAGAAATAAGAAATCAAAATATTTACTATTATACTTCTGATACAAATGCCGATTATAAACACGTGCTTACGCATAAACTCGTTCTGATCCCTCGATTGACCGACATTAATGGCTGTTAAAAATTGTTTCTTTAGAGCCCATTTTCTTTTAATACATTTAACCTTTATCACTTTTATCTGTCAGTTCTTAAAAAGAGACCAACTCTTACTATTAATCAATAAAAGGACTAATATTTATCCCAAAAGCGGCAATTTCCTTGTTTATTCATTGGTTACATAAAGTCGTAACAATGGCCAATATAAAAGAAAAATGTAAGAAAAAAAAAAAATCGTCACTATACTTAAGCCGCCCCCCCCCTCAACTTTGACTCCCAAGAGCTCGACTGTTTGTGTTGGTAAGATTTCAAATTGAGGACGAATTTAAGAAGTCTCTCAGATGTTCAAAGAGTTTCATCATATTCTAAAATTAACCAAAGCAGAGATTTTTCGGTGGCGTTTTCATTCTGCGGGTCACGCTGCTCAGGCAAACCGGAAACGCTTATTGCGTACCTGGAAAATGACGAAACCTCGGCAATGCTGCTCGTCTCTTTGATCCTCACGCTTCTTTTGAGCGTGAAAGCCACGGAAGGAGAAAGCCAATTCGATATAAACTTTCCTTATCGTTCCTAGCTCCGTAGCTTCTCTTCTCTTCTCTCCGGAGAGGAGGGGCAAATTGGGATCCACTAATGACTGGAAGCGCTGTAATCGGACATTAATGATATTTCGGAGAGCCTTTTTGCCTTTACCTCCGCCCCTCTCTCTCTCTCTCTCTCTCTCTCTCTCTCTCTCTCTCTCTCTCTCTCTCTCTCTCTCTCTCTCTCTCTCTCTCTCTCTCTCTCTCTCTCTCTCTCTCTATCTCCGTCTCTCTCCTCTCTCTCTCTCTCTCTCTCTCTCTCTCTCTCTCTCTCTCCTCTCCCTCTCCCTCTCCCTCTCTCTCTCTTGGTCTCTCCTCCTTCCCCACCACCGCACAATCATCACGTCTCATTCCGACTTCGCACTAGAGGGTCTGAGGACCGCAGATCCAACCTTCATATAGCGAAAGGGAGAGAGGGTAATTAAGTTGCCACGTTAATTGAGTCTTTATCTTAGAAAATTTCAGAGGAAAGAGATAATTATATCAGATGTGAGCGTTCTAGGTACACACTGACGTACAGTCAATCTTTGGAACGCAAACGCGATTTGACCTGAGATCGCATAGGATCTCCCTTGCTTATAACATCGATCTTTCTTTCGATGGAATCTATCACACGTTCAATTTCAAATGACTAGTAGAAGCTCGGTTTGACTACTTGCTTAACCTCGTTTACTTTTTCGTTGAAGTGATTGCTAAGACTGAATGGCGCAATAATTGGTCGAAAAGTGTAAGTAGACGTTCTGTGGTAACGATCGTTAAACTGTCCGCTAACTAACAGCTACCCATACCGGTAACGATCGTTAAACTGTCCGCTAACTAACAGCTACCCATACCCGGTAACGATCGTTAAACTGTCCGCTAACTAACAGCTACCCATACCCGGTAACGATCGTTAAACTGTCCGCTAACTAACAGCTACCCATACCCGGTAACGATCGTTAAACTGTCCGCTAACTAACAGCTACCCATACCCATATATTAGTTGCCTAACTATGGCCAATGGAGCTCTAGCAAACTTTTTCTTTAAGCAATTAAAAAGTACAATCCGATGTAAAAACCATCGAAAATTACAAAAATCACACAAGAAAGTCTAAAAATCCGTAGTAAACTCACGTAACTGCTATAACGGCAAGTTCGTAATGGCGGTTCAACGCAGGTATCATGGGAGATTCCTTCTCGATTTATACAGTAATCTTTCTCCCGGTTACAAGACTTTTCGTCCTGTTTTTTTTTTCGTCCACTTTTTTTTTTCGTCCATTCTTTTTCGTCCACGACATTTTGTCCTTGATAATTTGTCCTTTCAATTTTCGTCCCGTAGCACAATTGGTCCACTCATTATGTTTGTCCTCGACTGTAACGTCCATAAGTTTTTAGTCCATTTATTTTTAGGTCCAGAGTATATCTTTTGTCCCGTGATTTTAGTCCAATGTTTTTTGTCCTCAAAAAAAAGTTTGATTCGTCCTATACAAATTTATGTTCGTTTTCGTTGATTTACAGGTAAAATTTGTGAGTCTTTATTTCAATACCAGAGAACGGATTCAATTGGATTCTACCATAATTATAAAATAGAGTTTACATGAGTTAAAATTTACATGAGTTTAAATGGATTAAATGCAACCGTTACCAATTGCCATATGGCACGCACCGCCACAAAAGAATATAAATCAAGTTAACCGCGTTGGTTTACCTTAAAAGTCTATTAAACCTCTGAGAAACCTCTTCTGAAGGAAAGATTCCATCGAAAGTAGATCCTATAGGTTGATGTATCACGATGAAGCTCAATAAAAACTTCTTTTCACTTTTTTTTCTGGGCATTGCATTTTCTCAAAAGATGAATTAATAAAACACCTAGTAAAAATAATACAATATTAATTTGCTTTTGGTAGAATTCTACTTCTTCATTTTATTTCACCTGTAAACTAACGAAATGGAGCATTGGACGAAACCAACTTTTTTTAAGGACATAAAAAAATTGAACTAAAATTACTGGACAAAAGACATACTTTGGACAAAAAAATAATTGGACTATAAAAACTCATGGACGTTGCAGTTGAGGACAAAAATAATAAAAGGACCAATTGCTCTACCAGGACGAAATTTGATTGGACGAATTATCAAGGACCAATTTTCATAGGACGAAAAAAAGTGGACAAAAAATCGAGCGGACGAAAAAAAACGGGACAAAACGTCTGTTAACCCTTTCTCCCATGACACCTGCGTCTCTCCGCCATCAAGCCCAATTCTGAGAGTGAATTTCGTGATTTTTAAGTGTACTCATAGTCATTTTTACGGGTTTTTATGCAAGAATCGACCCTTCAATCCAATACAGCAAAAGTTTGCAAGAGCCCCATTGCTTCTTGCCTATAAGCAAATTTTATTTAGTAACCAGGTCACGTTTTTAGTGGTGTCAGTGACCAGTGGTTACTAAATAAAATACAGCCAACCGCGGGGAAACGTTTGATGATGTAACGGCGAAGTCTAAGAATGCTCAACCAGTAATGTAAAACGAAACGATCGTAAATGATCGACCCCAAATTTTAAATTTGTTAATCGTTTTAATTACAATTTTAGAGGTTACAGGACCTCTGTTAATTATTTTTGAACATTTCAAACCATCGGATTGCGAGCCTCTCTGAATAGTCTGAATTGCAATTTTTCTCACTCGACTTAACTCGACTTGAACATTTCTCAATGGGGCTCTTGCAAACTTTTGCTCTAAGCAAACAAATAGTCCAATCTTATGTTAAGACCAGCAAAAATCACGAAGATTACAATAAAAAAGTCTAAAATTCAGTAATAAACTCACATAACTGCTATAACGGCAAGATGGTAATGGCATGGCGGTTCGACGCAGGTATCATGGGAGATTCCTGTGTCTATTATACGTAACTATGTCTCTACGGAAACACAGAGATATGTCTCGATTTAGATAGGAATCTCCCATGATACCTGCGTCTATCCGCCATTAAGCCCGATTCGGATAGTAAATTTCGTGATTTTTTAGTGTGCTCATCGTCATTTCTACAGGTTTGTATGCAAGAATCAACACTTTAATCCCCTATA
This sequence comes from Trialeurodes vaporariorum, assembly GCA_011764245.1. NCBI lineage: Eukaryota > Metazoa > Arthropoda > Insecta > Hemiptera > Aleyrodidae > Trialeurodes > Trialeurodes vaporariorum. The sequence goes on along the minus strand of VMOF01000024.1, from coordinate 61,914,124 downwards.
TCCATGGGCGTCATTTCAAGTTTGGCTTGGGGGGGGGGGCAAAAAATCTTATGACTTTTTTTTTTTTTTTGCTCATCATTATAATTTTCGCCTTGGAGGGGGCAAAAAATCGGATAACCTTTTTTTTTTTTTTTTGCTCATCAATATAATTTTAGGGCCAAAGAGCCGTCTTTTGGCGGCAATAATCGGATGACCTTTTTTTTTGCTCATCAATATAATTCGTGCCAGTTTTTGAGCCTGACTTCAAATCCTTGGGGGGGGGGGGCAATTGCCCCCCAGCCCCCCCTAAATGACGCCCATGCCTACATCAAAAGTTTGCAAGAGCCCCATTCAAGCCAAGTTAATAACGTGCTGTTAATGAGATGTCAAGTAAAAGGTCTTTGGATTGCACCCTTATTAGAAACCAGTGGAGAATCGAGGAAAGGCGAAAAGTTGAAGTACGTTCGTGAAAATTATGAGCAAGATCTCGAACTTTACCCGGTTTTGATCATTTTCTTCATACTATAGATTCAGAAACTATATGTATATTTCGCAACAGTTCATTGTTGATTCATTAAATTAATAAGTCAACTTTTCGTTGTTGTCTATTTACACGATGCAGATCTGAATGGATGGATCAAGAACCATTAAAGGTCTCAACATTGGCCAAGTATGTATCAACATCGCATTCGGAGGAGGAGAAGCGGACAAACCATCGCTGGAACTGGGATATGGCGGAGCTTCATGAAAATCCGCGTTGCCATGCCATGGCGTGTTGACCGAGGACTCAAACTGTACTAAACCAATCAAACAAACGTACAAACACAAACAATGCCGACTTAAAGTCGTCCAAGTGTTTGAACACTAAGGTAACGAAGGAGTAGCTTTTCCGGACTAGGCCTCTCGTTCCTCCCGCGTTTTGGTTCGTCTCGCTCTTGGTGTCTGCGGGCAGCGCGGTCTCCCCTCCCCCTCCCCCCCCGTAGTTCCGACCGAATCCTTCGCTTGCTCCCCTAAATGAAAAGCGTTCTCCTTTCTCCTCCCCCCCCTCTCCTCCCCGCTCTCCCACATTACACTCTCGAATATATATGAACCACCATTTTCTAATTAAACTATTGGTCCGAGGCAACTTTCCATCATCTCAGTTTTGATAGCCTTCCTAACTCCAATGTTCTGCACTGTATTCTACCGATGGGGCTGTTGCACACTTTTGCTGTAAGCTATTTAATAGTCGATTCCGGTGTAAAAACCTCAACAAATAACAATGGCAGCACTAAAAACTTCCGGAATCCACTCGTAAACTCGATAAACGCTTTTTATTTGTGCGGGTATATGGTGGCTGAGGGTAGTAACAATGGGAGATTACCATTTAACAATACTGTAACTCCATCAAGAAGTGACCAATAAGAGATGACTTTCACTTGACACGGCCGGTGTCACTAGGTTTTGCGGTACCATTCATCAAATGTGGATCATCACTCTGGTGACTAATTACTCTGTGAATCATCCTTGTCAGCATAGAAAGAGTGACGAAATTAAGATAGGAATCTCCCATCGTTACTGCCCGTAGCCACCAGTACGCCCTTGCAAGGGCAAATAACTTCTCCAACTTTAGGCACGATTTTCTCGGAAATGGTTTGCGAAATGGAAAAACTCGTGAGGATCAAAAATGCATATTTTTTTACGAACTTTTGAATAATGCTAATCGTTTTTGGGTTCAATGAAACCGAAAGCATGTTTTCACATAATTTGGCCAAAAAAAGTGAGAATAAAAATCAAGAAAACCCCCCCCCGAAACCCCCCTCAAATTTTTGCATACAGCATTTTCACAGCCAAAACCGGCAAGAGCGTCTAAAATTACATCAGAGTGCCTAATTACGAGCATTCCGAACTATTCACGAGGGAGTTATGACAATTTTTCAATTTGTTTTTCGGAAACTTTGCAACACCGTAACTCGAAAAGACTACAATTTCGGACCCATGTTTATGGGGAAAAAAAGTCTTATTTTGACCCCAAAAATACGTGGTAAAAATATTTACTATGAATTTTGGGACACCCTGTATATAGTCAAGTGAATGTGGCAATGTCTAAAGTCAAGTAGGTCTCTTTAGTATAAATGAGTCCAATAAGAGAACAATGAAAATAAAAATGTTATCTTCTAATCGCTTTTTCTGACTCGAGCTCCTGATAATATGACTAGAATTTAGGAATTATAATTTTCGGTGCAGAGTTGAAAAATCATTTTTCTCGATGCTGAATATCGCATCGATCCCACTGAGTCATAACCTAGAGACGACTTGTGAATTTAATTGTATCTGATAAAGAATTGATTATTTTGAGGTTCACTTGAGCCCCAAAAGGATCTGTGCTTTTTCATGAGTTTGTATGAAAGGGTAGTCGATACACCGCAATTTACCAGTCGCCACGCGCCATTGCGGCGTGACCCATAGTTGAAATCAGGAACCGACGTAAGTACACACGGTACAATCTCCGCAGGCGACTTGAACATGAACTCTTTCTGAGGCACGACCACTTTGTAACAGAGCCTTTCAATTACATCCTCTCAACCATTTCCTCTGGAACTTTTATCGAGTTTCCCGAACACAGAGCAACAATGCTTGCGCGGAAAAGTTTTCCTTCGCCTATAATGAAGCTCTATTCGAAAGTTGCTCCAACTTTCTCGGGTCAGAAAAGTACGAGTAAAATGAGTTCGGTCACATAATAATTGTTCAACGGTTTGTTCGTGTTTCTTCTTTGTTTATAACAATAGACTGACGTAGTATGACGGTTATACTGCATCGATCGCCTTAATATCCCTCCATTACGCTAAACTAAACTTTAACCTCCAAAATGGAGACTCATTTTCAAGTCGAATAAACCAGAGACAATATATAATAGAGACCACGCACTAGCCGTGCGCGCGGTGGCTGACTTATTTTTCGGGACTCAACAGGAATTAACACAGGGAGCATGAGAGTGCACCTTCCAACACGGTCCATACGTTGACTGATGCAATTTCAGTGCTTCTGGCTTCACTAGGCAAAAATCTCAACGATGTTTCTCATCAGTCAACGTATGGACCATGTTAGCGGTGTTCTGTTGAGACCACGAAAAAAAAAGTTGCCACCGCGCGCAAACATGGGCAAGATAGATAGTGCGTGGTCTCTATTATATATTGTCTCTGGAATAAACCCAGCTAATTCATGGTCAATATTCCTATTTCTTAGTTTTGAGAAGCATTTGTGTAATAAATGCATAATGGTAACTCCATGGTAAATGGACTTTTCGCTGACGCCGAAAAATATTAAAGAGATTGTACCATAAAAATGTCTGGTGATAACAAATGTACACGGAAAAAAAGATCAGTAAAATTAACCATGCGCATAGTAGAGTTTGGCGCCAGCCAGAAAATATGATAAACTTCACTGGAGTTTAGTAGATTGTGCCAGATATCCAGTAGAATAAGCTATTGGTTTTCATATACGTTACGTTGCATTTACCATACTCTGTTGAAGTTCACCATACTTTCCAGCTGGCGCTAAACTCTGCGTTGCGCATGGTTAATTGTAACCCACTTTTTTTTTTCGTGAATGAACATTTCTGTTAAAGGTGATTCTTTCAAAACGTGTTACAATGAAGAAATATAACTTTCATGAGCTCTTGAAATTATACAGCTTTTTAAGGTTCAAAACAGCTGCGAAATGATCCAACAGAATGACCATGGCATAGTCAATAGTCATCCCTACAATGAAGACTTACCTTTTGACTTCTCAAAAGCAACATATGCTTTCAACAAATCACTTGTTTATACCAAATGAGCCAAATTTTTACACTGTCTACGAGACGATTATCGAGGAAATTGTGTGCGTTTTGTTGTAAAAGTAGGTTTTAACCCCCCCCCCTCCCCCCCTTGGGACCTTAGCCACTCCATAGGTTTCTACGTCCGCCACTGTACCTCTTTAACTTTCTACAGTCAACCTAAAAACGTGATAACGCAGCAGTTAGTCCACCTCTTCACATTTCCCGCCTTTTAATTTAACAAGAGCCTTCCTTCTGAACAGTAGTTACCTACCAGCCAGTTTGGTCCAAAAGAAAATTAAACCCAAGTGCGGCAGTGCGCGTTAAGCTCAATTTACTTGAATTTGAAGCTTGAGCGGCCCGTGGCCGAAGTCCGATATACGCCTACGACGGTCAACGACTAAACGCGTGCAAGGCAGTGTAGCCAAATTTGGCGGGAAAATTCAAAAAATGTCTGTGAGTTATATGGGGGAAATGTATATGATAGGACGCAAAGCGGCAGCCTAGGGTGCATGGTGGCAGTGTTGCCAGATCGAGGGTAAAAAGCCGTATAGTCCCCATTTAAATCAATGTAAAACGTACGGCTTTTTCATCCCAATCTGGCAACACTGCATGGTGGAGCAATTTGGCGCCCGGCTTGGCTTACACCTAATGAAAACAATGCTCGCAGGGAAGCAGCGCGGAGAAGAGCTGAAGGATGATGGGCGGGTTTGCGGGGGTGTTCCGTGGGGAGGGGGGAAAGGGGGGGGGGGGGAAGGGGTGCAAAAGTGGATAAATTTGAGGAGTTTCCGCGACTGGTAAGTTGCTGGTTACAAGGAACGCTGGAGCTTCGTCGAGTCGTCGCCCTGAAGCGTGTAGTCGCAGAGGCTGAGCCTGCCTTGTTCGATTCGGAGCTCAGTGGTGCGACTATATCCTGATGTTATGAAGGAGACGGATGAACAATAGGCTGTTTTAGTAAAACTGTAAAAACCATGAAACTGTTGAAATTAAAATACGGCAAAAATTATGAGAATGTAAAACTGTATGCTACACTGAAAAAAAAAAAAAAAAAAAAATTACCAGAAGCATGACAATACGTGAACCTATGTAAGGGATACTACAATTAGCAGCACTGACAAAACAAAGTTTAAGTACAGCCGAGGCAGCTTTTTAAAATAGCTTCGCAGAGCAAAAGCTCTAGCTCTACCATAGAAGGTTGCAATTGTATACTGAAGCACTACTTTGGCACAGTAACATCCTATCTCTTTGCTTTTGCTCTACTGAAACAGTGCTTCGATACAACTGCAACTTGCTCCGGTAGAGCTAGAACTTTTGCTCTGCGAAGCTATTTTAAAAAGCTGCTCCGGCTGTACATAAACTTTGTTTTTTTTCAGTGAGAATCCTAGTGTTTGTACCATAGTTCCTGAACATTTTAATGAAATTCTAGTTCTATGACCATATTCTGGTATTAACACCAGGACTTTTTGGTCAAAGTACTAGACTTTTCTGTCGTTCACATAGCGTTGTGATTCTGGGAATATGACTAGAATCTGGTACTATGGTTTTTTTGTTTTTTTGTTTTGTTTTTTTTTTTTCAGTTTAGAAAACTATAAAACTGTAAAAATGAATTAATATTTACTGTCGTCCAAAAGGACCTCGATCGGTGGCGTCGCGTGCAATCTAGCAAAGCTGCAAATCGCCCATTCAAACCCATTTAAAATATCGATATAAGAGAGTGCACTGTGCACCACCAATAATTCGACCTTCTCCAAGCATTTTAATGGACAAAATGAAGCGTTACCAGCTTGCATACGACGCCATCGCCTCCTTGATTCCAAACATAACACATATAACATTCTGGTTCTAAATGTAATTCTCCCACAATATGAGTGAGCATTTTTTTAATGAACATTTCTGCTATTCGACCGAAAAAGGAAGGCTATCTTTTTGCAAGAAGTCAGAACAGAGCTGCCGATTTGCTTAGATTTAATGACATTTTTAAATTCACCGATGATTCCATCGGTTGAGAAAAGATTACATTTTTCAATTCAGTGTATGACTGTAATACACGAAAATACTCTGATCTGTAATATTTTCTCAATCGGTGGAAACGCCGTTAATTAATTAAAATATCCGCAAGTTTTTTAAAGTCATCGACGACTCTACCGGTTGAGAAAAGATAAAAGACGCTAGTATTTTCTTGCAGTACAGTCATCCACTGAAGTAAACTCTGTAATCTTTTCTCAACCGGTGGAATCTTCGGTGAATTTCAAAATGACATTAAATCTACGCAAATCGGCAGCTCTGAGTCAGAATCCTCAAAAATATGCTTGATGAGACTTAATTTTACGACTGAAAATGAGGAGATCAAGAAGATGTAGCTTTTACGATGTATTTGTAGGTTAGAATCACCCAAATGTAATGTTGTCGTACGGAATTCATTAGAATTCGGACGATTGAGACGATGTGACCAACAAATGCATCGTAAAAACCTGGCATATCTGATCAATTCCTGAAGTTTTTACTGAGATAAAATGCATCACTGAGCACTTTTGAGGACATAGAATCCATGATGGCAAAACGATCGCATTAATGTATTGGTTTAATAGACGAACCGGAAAGTTCATCCAATGGGTCTGTTGCACACTTCGGCTAGAGCGTTTTAAAGTATCAATTCTTATGTAAAAAGCTGTAAAAATAACAATAGCAGCATCTGAAAACACCAAAATTCATTAATAAACTCACAAATTGCATAAAACACTAGACACTATTCACCCCTGTATCTTTCCACCACGTGCACGATATTTCGCGAAATTAGCGCGGCACATTCAAACAAACACGGCCGACTGTCATCACAGCTGACTTCATAAACAAATAAACAGTAAACACGGACAGCGTCTGTTTGAATTCTTACGTCTCAATATCCTCAAATCCTCACGAAAGATCAAGAAAGGTACAGAAACCGACATTTGTGTCGAAAACTTATCAAAATGAAGCAATATCACACCGGAGTTCCAAAGATGATGATTGAAGTGGAATCATACTTGGAACTCCATGTGTGTTATTGTTTCATTTTGATAAGTTTTCGACACAAATGTCGGTTTCCGTACCTTTCTTGATCTTTCGTGAGGATTTGAGGATATTGAGACGTAAGAATTCAAACAGACGCCGTCCGTGTTTACCGTTTATTTGTTTATGAAGTCAGCTGTGATGACAGTCGGCCGTGTTTATTTGAATGTGCCGCGCTAATTTCGCGAAATATCGTGCACGTTGTGGAAAGATACAGGGGTGAATAGTGTCTAGTGTTTTATGCAATTAGTGAGTTTATTAATGAATTTTGGTGTTTTCTGATGCTGCCGTTGTTATTTTTACAGCTTTTTACATAAGAATTGATACTTTAAAACGCTCTAGCCGTAGTGTGCAACAGACCCATTGGTTCAATCGCATCAATCGGTCCTCAGAGACCGCTGGATTGATGTTCAGCTGATGGAATTCAACTTAAAGCCACGTGAATGGAGGGAAACAGTTAGATCGGAATCCAAGGAATAAATCTTCGTTCAATCAATGGAGCATCGGATGAGAATAAAATAAATAAATAAATAAAATATCATTTTGTTCACAAACCTCGCTTCTCTCCCCACTCCCGTTTTCCCGCCGGTACAATCATAAAGGCATATTTTTTTTATTTGGAGGGGGGGGGGGGTGATGTCCTTACTTGAAACCATACAGCCAAACCAACCACTGATGCATACTTCTTACGTTCCTAAAACATCCGAGGAATTTGAAAGAACGTCCATGTCAATCCGAAGAGACCGAATCTGAGACCATGGCAAATGTTGCCTTGCCACCTTGAGCCGCGACCCACCAGCCAGGCTCCGAGCCGTATATGCAGCAGGCCCTCCGGGGTTAGAGATAAAGGCATCTTAAAGGCCAGGAATCGAAGCCGGGATCGCTCGGTGAAAAGCGAAGATACTCCAACCTCTCAACTAACTTCATTTCAACCCCCCCCCCCCCCCCCCCCACCGTTCTCCACTACCCGTTTCACTTCACCGTGCGGCCGGCAAACGGGCGCAGCGAGGCAGTATAGCATGGTGCGGTAATGAACTCAGACCTGGCTCTATTTACTCCCCCCCCCCCTCCACTCACCCCACGTCCACTCCCCACGCACAACTTCCCACCCTCGAAACCCCCGCCCCTACGTTTCCCATTTTCCTATTTTCCCGCGCTTCGCTCTCCCATTTTCCGGCCGCCGCTCTCGCGCCCGCGCGCTTCGCCCGTTCCGCATGCACCGCGCGCTCTTTCCTCACTTATTGTAATTATAATTTACGATACTTTCGCTCCTAGCCAACAACCTTTTGCGTAAGTTATTTAAGCCCTCGAGAGAAAAAGAGAGAGACGGAGAGAAAACGAGTAAGAGAGAGAGGGGGGTGTATAAGGATTAGTTCTGATAATAATTATTCTCCTTTAAAGTATCAAATTACTCGACTTGTTCCACCTCCTTAGTTATCGTCGAGTTTCGCGGTGAGCCCCCCCCCCCTCCACTCTCCCCCCTCCTCCCACCATACACCGTGGCCGCCTCTCCAACGCTGCTCTTTGCCTCACTCGCTCATAAGAGACTTCATATCTCCTCCCCCTCCCCCTCCCCTTCTCCGCAACCCCCTCCATCTCATCTTCTTCCTCCTCCGTGATATAAATTTGGAGATCGAAATTAGAATTTCTCTCGCGGAACCGCGGACAGCCACCACGGTGAAACGATAAAACCGCGAAATAGAGAGCGGTCCGCTGTACCCGCTATATATGAGTATACGGCGACGAAGGTAGGTCCAGCGTGGCGTAAGGGTATGAAAAGTAATTTTCCTCTTACCTTTCGGAGCGGTCGGTCAGGTGAACGAGCTGAGCTCCCCGCCGCGCCACGCCCGCGCCATCGCCACGCTGCGCTGCGCGTTAGTCGTTGCAGTGTATAACTGATGAAATGTAAAATAATTCGCTCTGATATGCCGCCGTTACGTGGCGGAAACTTCATTAAGTCCTTCTGGCACGGCACCGTTGAATCCCTTGCGAGAGAGCATGTAAACTGATCGGACGCTTCAAGGTTTCGAAAATGGCGTAAATGATCCGCAATTCCTTCAATATGAATCGTTAATTATTGGTAGACGGTTTGTTTTATGTTTGTGAGCAGGCTAGTCCGATCTAAAATCTGTGGTACTTTTTTTGACTTTTGTGGATCCTAAAAGTTATTTTGGGACTTTTATGTTTCATAATATACTAAAGATTACATTAAAAAATATAAGTTATCCAATATCGATGAGTATAAACATAATGGAAACATTTATAACCATTGACTTAAGTGAGGTTTAAAGTCAAGTTTGCTGAGGAAAATAGATGTAACTTATCTTAGGTTATAAAAGTTCGTGGAAGAAAAAAATAATGTAGTAAAGGTGTCATGTTTTGGATTGATATTGAATAAATCGTTGCAAAAAAAAAACAAAAAAAAAATGACAATATTTAAAAGAATTATAAATAATAATTCAAAGATTTATAACTTATTGCTAAACTTATCGATTTACTAAAAGTTTCATTTTCTTCGTAATTAGCATTTATTTATTCATTGTTGTAAAAGTCCGTTATTTTTTATTTAGTGAATAAAATATCCATGAAAGCTTGGAATCCAAGCCCTGCATTTATAGGCTCGTCTCTTCAATTATTTTTCTTTTTGAAAAATTTAAAGAAATTTTTGACAATCAATAATGACAAAATATATTTGTCATCCTAAGGGTATAGATTTCATCTAAAAGAATTTTATCTTATCTATGGTTTATTCCTAATTTGTGTCTCATTACTATTCTAGTTTCCAATATTTTCGGTAGATAGGTTCATCATACTTCAATGCTGTAAGCATTAATCCAGCCTTTTTCTCGAAAATCCAAACCATCGAAATTTCGGACTCTCAAACCCCTACTGGAATATTCCTCTCTTGGTACAAATAGCGCAAGTTATCGATTCTACAGAACCGGTTAACTGGACGCAGGAGTGAAAGATGCTGAGAAGAGCTTCATATAGAGAAGCAATCGTGATTAACCTGATTGACCTCTGATGAAGAGTTCTCACAGACTCAGTGACTGGATCACTCTCTGGTCCAGGCGAGCGAGACTGGTTTTTACGCCAAGCGTGACCCCGCGGGATGAGAATTGACCGCTGGGTCTCTGGTCATACTTGTTTCGCGGTCCTTGGGATGCTCCGCTCAAGAAAGCGTCCGGAGACGAAAAGGGATGCTGCGTGATTAACTCTTCATATCTTCTTGTCCCTTGAGAGGAATAAGAGGGAGAAGAAGACGAAATTAACACATGCATTAAAACGTCTCTGTATGTATGTACTTACTTTGTACTTCCCTCCCCCTTTACCTTTAATCCCTCTCTCTCTCTTCTCTCTCTCTCTCTCTCTCTCTCTCTCTCTCTCCCTCTCTCTCTCCCTCTACCGATTTTTCTCTCTTTTTCTCTAAGCTAACCGAGAATTCGTCTGATAAGTTATTTGAGTCAGATTTTAGATCGAATAAATTTTGTCGTGTTAAGACGGATCAACGCTTTTTATGCAATTACGCATTTTACGCAATTATATCAAATATGATTAATTATAAGTGCCGTTATTTTTTACCTTATAGTAAAGTATTATCATGGAACTTTGATGAGACTGTGGACGTTGACAGCCGTGTCACTTACACAAAGTGTCTCTTATATCATTAAAACCCATACTAAAAGTGCTCTATTTCAAGGTCGGAAACATTCAGCTTTTTTGCTCCTATCTTGGCTATCCTAAAAAGCTTTCCATTTTAGTACCAGAAGATGGATAGATCATGGTCTGAAATAATCATTGCATAGCAACGTAACTTTCGTTGCGCTTTCAACAGTTCAAGATCGTGAGGTATAATTTGTGTTTCAATACACTTTTATTAATACTTATTTAATACGATTTTTCGATCTTTTCCAAGTTCCAGTACCTACGCATATTTCAGGTTGTGAAGTGGTCGATAGGTAGATGATACAAAGATAAGTAGCATCTATATTCTCAAAATACTCATTACAGATAAACAAATTTTAGTTTGCACAGTCGTAATTTAATTTATATTTTGTTTGTTATGACTAATGTTTAATCTGACAGGACTGATAGCCGCACTCAAGTGGATGGTAATTTTTTTTTTTTTTATTTATTTATTTATTTATTTATTTTTTTATTATTATTTTTTTTTAATCTGTTAGTGTTTATTTTTTATCTGTACAAATTAAACTACTTGGAAGTTAGAAGGGGGGGGGGGGGAAATAAATTTGAGTGAGCTGGCAACAATGCTCAGCATCAGCAACTGCTTCCTTTAGCCGAAATCAAATATAGGATTGATGATAAATATTGGGTCATCTCGTCCCATGACTCGGGCTTATTAGATAACGAAAGACAGAGGAGGGTTGGGTGTATACCAGATACCTACATAGGAGGAAATACCAGCGAGAAAAGGGAGCGACGAGGAAAGGGGATGTCTAAGAAAAGGGTTGAAGGAATCGCGCGAGTTAGGATAAGGGATTGGATTCAAGGGATGGGGAATCAGGACGGAACATCGGGAGCAGGCGAGCGTCGTGGATAGGAGGAGAGGGAGGGCTTTTTGATTAATTCGATGGGTCGTCACGAAGCGCGCCTAAAGCTCCACACTGCGTGCAAGATGAATAATTCGAAGGCCCTCGTCCAATAAACAGTTTTGGCGAAGGTTTTTGGAGTGTTTGGGTGCGTTTGTATACCTTCTTTGCGGTTTTCCTGGCCTTCGGACACTGATATTTGTACTTCGAGGTACTAAGCTTTACCCGATGCTCAGGCTGAAAACTGTCTTGTTCCGGAAAGCTGAAAATTTCTCGGCTTGATTCACAATTCGTTTAATCGTATAGCTGTAACGTTAGAAATGTTTCTTGAACTTAAAATGTATTAACCCTTTAACAACTAGATTAGAAAAACATAGCAAAATTAGCTAGCTTAAATTAAGAATTTAGATAAATATTCCTACGCAGTGGTGCTGATTTTGCATGCACAATTTATTGAAGGCGCTCGAAGAAACATTGTTGTTGTTTTTTCAAATAAGAACGATAAATTATGAATTGCAACTACACGGGAAAAAAAGAGTCGGTGAAAATAACCATACGGATGCCTGATTTTGGCACCTGCTAGATGTTATGGTAATGTTGACCAGAAGTATACTATGTTTTGACTAGGTACTAGGTGATGTCACCTGATTGCACGTCAAATTTCCTCTAAGTATCGGTAAATGTACCATACTTCTGGTCAAGTTTACCATAACATCTAGCAGGTGCCAAAATCAGGTATCCGTATGGTTATTTTCACTAATCTTTTTTTTTCCGAGTATAATAAATAAAAAACCCGGAATGTTATGAGCCAGATCTTGTCACAGAAACGAATATACTCGGACGTGGTCACTAGCGGCTCCAGCAATTTTTCTTTCTCTCTCTATATGGCCATTTGATCGCGTGTGTTAGAAAAGGACAGATAAGAGGCAGTCGCGTGACTTTCGCCCCCTTTTCTATCCTTTTCTAACACACGTGATCAAATGGCCGTAGAGAAAGAAAGACAATCCACTGGATCCGCCAGTGGACGTGGTACTAAAATGGTTGAGGCAGAGGTTTTACCGAACACATCAAAAGCTTCTTCGTAAACCTTGCAGAACTTAACACTTCTCAAGTCAGAGCTGATGATACCTAAATCATGGGCGCCCGCAGAAAAATTTCCAAAGGGGGGCAAAATTGTTGAACCTTAATGAAGGTCTAGGAGACCCCCCCCCCCTCCCCGGAGGAAAAGAGAAGGCTTTTTTTTTTTTTTTTCATCCAAATGGTGTACAATTATTAAGCCATGGTAGGTGTAACAAATAAAATTAATAATTTTGACGTGTTAGAAATAATGGATAAAGTGACAACAGACGAAATTGATAGTAAGAAAAAAGTTTAATTCTACTATATTCCTTGCAAAAAATGAGTTAAAGTTACAAATAAACAAATAATGAAGTTTGTTAACTATTACTTCTTTGATTAACATTGCATTTTCTTTTTTCCTTTCATTTTTTACCTTGAAATTTTGACTTTTTCGAATTCCAGGGGGGAAGTGCCCCCTCTTGCCCCCCGCTGTGGGCGCCCATGCCTAAAATAAAAACTTCCTGGCGTGAACCTTTTCGGCAAAACTTAAGCTTTCGGTTAGAGCGCTACCGGCTGGAATTTCAAGCCAAAATTACAAGCCAGAAGTAATTTATCGTCAAGTAAATGGATTTATTGACAACAAATATATCTGGAAGATTTCTGACCCACCAAAATAGAGATTATGTTTTGAGCAATTCGGTGCTGTAGTTACTTGAGTAGGTTTCTATATTTGTCTTTATTTTACCATTGCTTGTTTGAATTTTCGCAGGACGAAAGAAGCTGAAAAATCAATTTTGCCATGCATTAAGCTGAAACGCATTACTTAAGGGTGTCAAAGAACTGTCTCTCACGCCTCTCTCTCTCTCTCTCTCTCTCTCTCCCTCTCTCTCTCTCCCTCTATCTCCCTCTCCCTCTCTCTCTCTCCCTCTATCTCCCTCTCTCTCTCTCTCCACCCATTGGAATGCATAAGTTAGTAAAAGACAAAGGTAGGGGCCGAAGTCGCTTGCTGACCTCCTCTCTTCATCATATTCTATCACATGCGTTCAAATAAGCAGAGAGAGAAGACAAATTCCCTGGACCCACCTCTAATCAGATGCGTTCAATAACGGTTTCCAGTCAGTAGGTCTACAGTAATATGGACAAAATGTCTTCTTTTTTTGGTCTACTGACGAAATGTCTACGAAAATGTGTCTACGAAAAAAATGTCTACTTTGAAAAAATGACCACATTCTAAAAACGTCTACATATTTAATGTCCACAAAGTAAATGTCCCCAGTATATTATTTTCGCTTTTGAAATATGTCCACTTTTTTTTACAAAATTGTCTACAAGACAACAATGTCTACAAGTTTGTAATATAAATAGACTCGTGGAAAAGAAATCAGCGGGCTAGTTATAAGAAATAAATAAATATTTGATCATCGATTGTTTGAATGATAAATTATTTTAATGTTTCTTATAGTTTTTAGGCGTGCGACAAAGTTGCCAGACATTATAAATCACTTGTGCAAACTTTTTGCTACACTTTGGTAACATTTCTCATCGAATTATTTATTTTTTGATTCAGCTTTCTTCCTTGTGATAAAACAGTCTCTTTTCAACTTAAATACTGAGTGAATTAAATGTTGTTAATTTTGCGAAATCTACATTAAATTAATCAGATTTCTGTGACGCTGTCTTCAAAATTTATAATTTAACATTACAAAGATCTGTGAACGAGGGGAGTAAACTAATTTATATTATATTTTCTAATTCTGTTCCAAAATTGTAGACATTCTTGTCTAGTGGACAATTTTGTAAAAAAGGTGGACATTTTTAAAAAGAGGCATTTATATACTGGGGGCATTTATTTTGTGGACATAAAATATGTAGACGTTTTAGAATACGGTCATTTTTTAAAGTAGACATTATTTTTGTAGACATACTTCCGTAGACATTTTGTCAGTAGACCAAAAAGAGTAGACATTTTGTCCGTAGTCCATATTGATATTACTGTAGACCTACTGACCTGAAACCTCAATAACTACGTTATAAAATGAAAGGAGTCACAGCTCAAAAGAGTAAATTATACAATAAGTGAATATTAATCGTGAAAACAGAAAAACGATGTAAACAACCAAAACCTCACCATACTTGAACCCGAACCTATGAAAAAAATTTTATCGCGAAAGAATTTAGTTTTTCAAAATTATGATTCTTTTTCCAACTCCTCGTCGAAAAGTACATTTTATACAGCCATTGAACGAGAACCGTGAAAAATTATGCAAAGATCTGAACATTATTCGGAACAGCGCGCCCAGTTACATTGAGGATGCTGAAGAACCTTTGACCTCTGAGCCACTGCTTGTTGTGTCTGCCTCTCGTTCCAGCACATTTCACAACTTCCATATCGTTCTTGGCGCATTAGTCTTGGACCGTTATTCTTGAAACATTAAGCTCTGAAGCATTCTTAATCACTAATCTCGAGTCGTCCATTTGTGAAACATTAAGCGGGTCAGAAGTTTTAAAG
>VMOF01000024.1:61834183-61896683 GCA_011764245.1 Trialeurodes vaporariorum | reverse complement strand
TGAAGAGGTGGTCAGATTTTTCAAGCTCAATTACGGTCGACATCAAACACAGTCTGTTCATTAGGCAAAGAAACCAATCTCGGTTTTGCAAAGCAATGTGAGCTCAAGGTTGCCATATTATGTATAAAAAAACATTCCATATTTCCCACTCATTTCGCTGAGAGCGCGGCGTTTATTTTCTTTATTTATTATTTATTTTTTTATTATTATTATACTATCATTATTATTTTTTTGCAAGATCCAAGACTACAAATTCTGATTTCAAAATTATCATAAATCAAATACATACGTTTTATTCAATAGGTGGATTGCATTAGATACCTGATTTCCTTAGTTTATAATCGGTTAGACGACTATGGCCATTTCAGAATAAGATTCTATCTTCAGGTCTTGGGTAGAAAAAAACACAAATCGAAAAATTTTCCACCCAAGACCTGAAGATGGGATCTTCTTCTGAAATGGCCATAGTCGTCTAACCGATTATAAACTAAGGAAATCAGGTATATAATGCAATCCACCTATTGAATCTAATTAAACCTGATCATGAAATTTACTCATTTAACATACGTTTTAATTTAGAATTGACCTCCAGCAATAATAAATTAGTTGAAAGGATCGTTCGTTTTTTGTCATATGTCCTGCTTCTCTTTCTGCGTCTGAGAGAGTTATTTTAAATTTGTTTCGTTTTGTTTATCCACTAGAATCTATGTCCGAACTTCAGCTCTCTTTCCCCTGCCATGCAAATGAAACTATAAGCATCCATGCTCGATTCCATCAGCCCCCCCCCCTCCGCCAAAAAAAAGGGTTCAAATTTAACCTTCTTGTCTGAAACATTTGCACAAGGTGGCAATCGTGTGTGAGTGAGAGAGAGGGAAGTTGTATTTCTTGTGAATGGAACTTTGTTGAGGTTCATTGGTTTTCTAATAAGATTCCACCCTGTCTGCAAATCACGTACATGAAAATCAGCGGTTTCGCGCTGTAATTATTTTCAGCACTGAAATATCCCAAGTGTGACTTTTAAGAGAAGTTGATTCAGAAGCACCCGTACTCTCGCCCTTTTAAAACCCACCCTGCCCATCATTGATTGTTTGGAAATTTTGTTCAACTCTATTGAAACTCATTTTATAGGATTGCTGTTGTATCGCGTGAAATCTGGCAACGCTGTTTTTCGTCCATTTAAAAGCATGAAAATGATCGAACTATTGGTGATGTAAAGTGCACTTCGCCAAATCGATATTTTGCATGGGTTTAGATGGCCGAAGCGCATTGCTGACAAATCGCATTCGGCGCAACTGTTGCATGAGCATTTTTCGAAAAAAATGAAAATGATAAAAGATACCCAGTAAAATCGTTGAAGAAAACATAAAACAAAGATCCGTAAAATATTAATGACAGATAATGTCGATCGCAATCAGACAGACCGATTGATCGAGGAATTTGTTATAGCAAAGAAACGAGTCCAATGCACATTTTCAAAAAAATTACTCTGAAACAACTATTCGTACACGTTGGATCTGGTTTTGCATACAAAGCGTTTTGAAGGCGCAGTCAGCAAATAGAGAGCACACTACACACCTTGGCCGGAAATTACTACTTTATGAACTCGAAAACGTTTTGTTACCAACACTCATACATCAGGTTAGACCAGTTGCATTATTAATCTTTCGCTCCGATCCATTTTCAATCAAAATCAGAACTGTAATTACTTTTCGTTTAGACTTATTTCTTGAAGAAGGACAGAAAATACGAGTGAAAAAAATCATTCTTACCGTGGAATATTCCAAACTACCAATACAATTAACATTTTACGTGAATTAAAAATGTCCCTTCATTTTGTAACGGATAATTGTGTTTTCTCAACGAAAAGTAACTCCTGTTTCACTTTTCTCCTATACTTCCACCCCTTCCAGCTTGCATCTTCTTTACTCTTTGAGCAAGATAGCCGGTCAGCTCTCTTTTTTTTTCTCCGTTATTATGCTTTTCTCTTGCGGAGTAACTTTTTAGGCATTTTTTTTTATATCTATTAGAAAAAGTATCTGTTGGTACATCTGTTAGAATCAATGGCCATGAATTTAAGCGTTAACTTTTAGTTCAGGAACGCTTTAAAATCAAAAGTTCAAACTCAGATGCAAGTTTTGTTTTGATTTGAAGGAAAGAAAATTGAAAATTCACCAAATATTACAGTCTAGATGTACCTGCTCTTCTAAAACGAGCTCTAACGTGCATTATGCGTCTGTTCTAGTTTATTAAAAACACGCAAAATGTGATTTGCTGATATTTTAGCAATCTTTTCGCAATTTTGACCAATAAAAATTAGGGTATGAAAAATTGCATGAAGATTTTTTAGGTGGTATTATTAACTTAATTTTTAATTTTTTTTTCCTTCTGTTTTTCAGCACCCCCCCCCCCTCCCCGTTTCCTACTATTCACAAGACCAAGTTAGACCAACTTTGATTAAATGTTCAAGGGTTACTGACGTTGAGCGGCGCAGTTTATGCTGACAAGATATTAAAACGCGGGTGGTTGGTGGGTTTTCAAGGATGAATCATATCGTTGCGGTGAAAGTTGATACCGGGGAACACGAAGGTTGGGAACATGAAGTTATAAAACTTTAAATGATTGTAAATAGTTGATCGTGGGAAGTTGAAGTATCAACACATAGCGATGAATAAGTGAGAAGCCGGGCCCAGAAGATAATGAAAGCCAAAAGAAGGGACGAGCGGGGGCTCGCGGGGAGGGCTGAACAAGGTTTCGGGACGGCTGTGGCCCTTGAGTAGGGATGCTAGCGGAGAAGGGGAGGAATTTTACGGGTTGGGAGGGGCGGAGAAGGAGATGAAAGTCTGGAGAGAGCTGTGTGAGCACCAGACGGTGTTGCTAAATTGTGCACCATATTCTAGTATTTTCTGCGTTCACCGTTCAGGATACGATCAAAGAGGTTGTTTCATCGCCCATAAGGAATGGGCTGAGAATGGATTTCCTTCATTTTTTCAGGGCTGATAGAGCTATTCTTGGGGAGTCTAAAGCTGGCCTACTTTTTATTTTTGCCCTCTTAGAACCGGGAGGGCGGGGGGTCAAAGGTAAAACGGTTTTTCGGCCATAACTTTTGAACGGTTAAAGATAACAAAACGAACTTTTCTTAATCGAAAGATCTTTTAAAGACCTATCTTTTGATGTGTATGATATTTCAAAAATATTGAATTTCAGTTGAGTTATTGCATTTTCAAAATTTTGAAAATTCCAAAAAATGAGTTTTTTGGATTTTTTTCATATGGGGATCGCACCGAGGAAAACAAAGAACTGTCTCAAAGAAAGCCCTTTTTTTACTGGTTAAAATGAGCTAAAGCTTGTTTTCGGGAAATGATTTGTCTTTGAGTTATGAATTTTTAAAGTGTCAAAAATCGCTATTTTTGGGTTCTCAGCGGCAGCGACGACGCCGAAAAAATCATTTCTCCGCATGTAGGGGACGAAATTCAATGAAAATCGGTATCTGGGGGTTTTTGAGGTCGCAAATTCCAATTTTCCCGTCGGATTTGAAGAATTGTGAAATCCAAGATGGCTGCCGACCTCTATATACTCGGCAACCATCTTGGATTTCACATTTCTTCAAATCTGACGGCAAAATTGGAATCTGCGACCTCAAAAACCCCCAGATACCGATTTTCATTGAATTTCGTCCCCTACATGCGGAGAAATGATTTTTTTCGGCGTCGTCGCTGCCGCTGAGAACCCAAAAATAGCGATTTTTGACACTTTAAAAATTCATAACTCAAAGAAAAATCATTTCCCGAAAACGAACTTTAGCTCATTTTAACCAGTAAAAAAGGGCTTTCTTTGAGACAGTTCTTTGTTTTCCTCGGTGCGATCCCCATATGAAAAAAATCCAAAAAACTCATTTTTTGGAATTTTCAAAATTTTGAAAATGCAATAACTCAACTGAAATTCAATATTTTTGAAATATCATACACATCAAAAGATAGGTCTTTAAAAGATCTTTCGATTAAGAAAAGTTCGTTTTGTTATCTTTAACCGTTCAAAAGTTATGGCCGAAAAACCGTTTTACCTTTGACCCCCCGCCCTCCCGGTTCTAAGAGGGCAAAAATAAAAAGTAGGCCAGCTTTAGACTCCCCAAGAATAGCTCTATCAGCCCTGAAAAAATGAAGGAAATCCATTCTCAGCCCATTCCTTATGGGCGATGAAACAACCTCTTTGACGCAAAGATTACAGAGATTGATTTCAAATACAGGACTTCTAGCGATAATGGTGAACAAGAGCACATTTATCAACCATCGCTCAATTTACGTTTTATGTAATCCAACAGACACTGAAAAAAAGCTACAGACAGAATTTTGATTATTTTGATGCTAATTTTTTGCCATATGTTTTCCAATTCTCCTCCAAACAATGGGGCTATTGCACATTTTTGCTATAAGCGATTTAATAGTCGATTATGGCGTAAAAACCTCAACAAATAACGATGGCACGGCGGCACTAAAAACTTCCAAAATCCACTCCTAAACTCAATAAACGCAGTTATTTGCGGGAGCGTAATGGTGGCCGAAGGCACTAACAATGGGAGATTCCCATCTAAAAATTCTGAAACTCCATCAAGAAGTGACCAATAAGAGACTACTTTCATTTGACACCGGTGTCACTTGGTGTTGCGGTACCATTCATCGGATGTGGATCATCACTCTGATGACTAATTACTCTGTGAATCATCCTTGTCAGCATAGAAAGAGTGACGAAATTAAGAAAGGAATCTCCCATTGTTAGCGCCTTCGGCCACCATTACGCTCGCGCAAATAACTGCGTTTATTGAGTTTAGGAGTGGATTTTGGAAGTTTTTAGTGCCGCCATCGTTATTTTTTGAGGTTTTTACGCCATAATTGACTATTAAATCGCTTATAGCAAAAGTGTGCAATAGCCCCATTGCAAGAATTATTAACTTGTTTCCGTATTTGTGCTATTTGAGTTTCGTTATCTGATTCAATGTTTAATCGTGACGAATTTTTTTATGTAAATCCGTCTTACTCGCACTTGGAAACCACATTGCTCCATCTCTCACACGTAGTAATAAATCAAAGATTCTAGTCATATTACTAGAAGCACAACGATATGTATAGGCGTCATAGACAGTCTACTTTGACCATTTCCACAATCTTTTTTTCAGTAGAGTATGAAACCGTCCATTGGCATTAGCATGGTATCCATCGTAGATTAATATGTATATCCACTTAGAAAAGGGGCCAGGGTTCTCTTGGGCGGGACTTTGTTTGAAAACATAACGGAAAATAAACTTACGTTCATTCATTTCATTTCAACAATCCATGAGTTTTCAAATTAATCATGAAAGACATTTTTGTAAACAAACAAATCAGTAACTTTCATTCATAACAGTTTTTTCTTGCTTTCGTGAGTTTGATGTTAAAATGCTGGAATTTCAATATTAAAAACGGTTCAATACATGGGATATAACGTTGAGTTAAATTTTGTCTAGAAACAAGAGATAGTGTCGATATCATCGGACACTCTATTTAAACAAATTAAGACGTAAGACGTAAATAAAAAATAAGCTTGGCCTTAGATGGAGTTCATAGTTTACCATTCCAAGAAAGACCCCAAAAATGTTTAAAAAATTTCCTGACTTCTTTCCATCGTTGAAACATCAAAATTGAAATTTCTCAAAAACTGCTGTTTTTCTGGAAAGATTCATGAAATGGCAGAGTTGCTACACTCGGTTGCATTATTTCTTTAAGTATAGTTATATAGTAGTCAGTAGCGTACGCAGGAATTGTCTTTCTCTCTCTTGCCCCATTAGAGCACGTGTGTTAGAAAAAGACAAGAACAGGGGCTAAAACGTGACTTCAGCCCCTATTTCTTTCCTTTTCCAGCACATACATTCAAACGGGAGAAGAGAAAGAGAGACATATTCCTGCGTACGCTACTGATAGTAGTTAATAAGTAGTTTTCTCTGACCTTGGTGCAAAGATTATGATCACTAAAACGGTGTTTTTGGGACAACAAATGGCGGTGGCAGCTCAGATCTTTTGTCTCCAATAATGGTGCCCTGGTTCTCTCCCAGTGGCGGCTCGTGAAATGCGATATATCGATGCCCACTCCAATTAAAACTATAGAAAAGTATCGATTTCTCGGGGGTTCAATTTCAACCCCTGACGATCGATACTTTTCTATAGTTTTAAATGGAGAGGACATCGATATATCGCATTTCACTAGCCGGCACTGTTCTCTCCATAAGCTGGACTGTAAATTCTTTGTGGTTTTTATTTAAAAGATTCATGCAATTTCAAGGTAACGGATGTCCATCGGGAACGTTTTCTGTTCTCAGTGGCGGCTCGTGCAATCTGGCAACCGTGCAATTTTGCCATTTAAACGTATGCAAAAAGATCGATACTAGGTGAGGCGCTGCGCCTCACCAAGTAATCGATTATTTTACACAGTTTTAAATGGAGGAAATCCATTGTTGCCACATTGCACGAGCCGCCGCCGTCTGTTCTTCAGATTTCTTAATTCGGAGATCATTATAACTTCAGGAACCTAATGGGTCTGTTGCGTACTTTTTTACAGCTATATGACACGAAACATCCGGAGAAAAAAATCCAGAAAACTTCGCGAAAATAACAATGTGCAAACTAAAACTTTCTCAATCTACTTATTCAAATGCAGGAAGTCACTTCCATTTTGAACAACCCACTCTACGCTTTACGCTGCACAGTTTTACCAAACCGTTGACGGAACCACCGCATTTATGTTAAGCATCACCATAACCAAAATACCCATATGTTGACTTTTCCATTTAAAGACATGAAATATTGGCTGCATTTGCCACCTGGTTTTCTCTGGTGCACTGCAGTAAATTGTGTAAGAAAACAAATTCAAAATTGCATGTACGTAAAGAAAATGCACACTGGAAAAAAATGGTTGATTTAAAAATTCTGATGTTAAAAGTGATGACTGGAAAATTATGAAAGTTAATTTAACAAAACAGAATATTGAATCAACAAAACAGAATTATTAAACCAACAACACGAATTTTTTAAATCAACATAATTGTGAATTGCACCTTCCAATTTGCTGATTTAAGAATTTGTTAACTGTCAGTTTAAAAATATTATTTCGATAATTTTAGCATCTCGTTTTCTTAAATCAACTTTTACCGTTTCGTGGTCATCACTTTTGACCTTAGAATCGTTACATTTTTTTTTTTTTTTTTTTTTTTTTGCACAACGTTTGGAAGCTTAATGTTGATGTTTACATAAATGCTGTGTTCTATCTCCGTAGTACTATGTTGGTGAAAATAGGGTTAAGTGCATGTAGCGTGGGTTGTTCAAAATGGAAGTGATTTCTCAAGTTACTGAATGGATTTTGAAAGTTTTTAATCTGCGCATCATGGTATTCGCAGAATTCTACGTTAGAACCAACGTGCCATAAAATTAATATCGAAGCATAAGTTTTCGGAAAGACCTATTTGGATGACTGGATGAGCCAGCAACGGTTCATTCGCCCAATTTGTTGGTTGGCTGAAACTCAATTGCAAGGCAGCGTAAAATAAATTCCGAAACGTCTTAAATGTGGCAACGTTGTTTCTTCCTGAGCCGAGGAGGCCTGTGAATATGAATGAGAGGAACTTGATTACTGTTCTATTTCACGTCAAGTCCCAACTATAAACCATTTATTCAACTCGTCTTCGGCGTCCTATGGAAATTGACTATTTTCTAACCCTCTCCGCATCTCCTTTCTCCCTTTCTCCTCCCTTCTCTTCCTCTTTATCTCCTCCCCCGACCCCCATCTCCTTTTCTCTCCTTGCGCTCCTCTCTTGTCTTGTTATATTCCTTTGGTCCTTTTCCACGTTATCTCATCCTTCTCTCGCATGATTCACTTTTGAGCTTCTCGCGCAGAGTCGAAAGCCTATCTAGTTAACAATATTTTCGCACGTGTTTGAGTGGGATTACTTCGAGTTGGTCGATTTGATATATCGCACTACGCTTGCCTGAGATAGCACCAGACTCGCACATGCAAAGATTCGAGGCTGTTTCCAAATAAAGGAACCCAATACCTCTTATCAACCCTTTCAGACCTGAAATTATTTTTGTTCAGAAACAAATTTTTGACCAAGATGGTTGATCTTAGCGCTGCCTCCGCATCTAAAATGATGCGCATCTTTTATTTTTATGTTTTCCATAAGACTATACTTGTATTTTAGTGTTCATCGGACTCCAGGTCTGAAATGGTTAAAAAATTCAAATGCATCAAAAACTTGATAAACGATAACTTTTGAGAGAAATTGTAGTTTGTGAATTAAAAGTCGGTTTTTCGACCTCTATAATTGTTTTTGAAAATTTTGGTTTCAGAAGTTTCTTCCAAATATTTTTCTGAGGATGCCTCATGTGTGGAAAGGTCAAAGTTCTCTTATAATTGTAACAAAGTATAAATAAAAATAAAACAAATCAAATCAAATAAAAAAATATTCTGTCTAGTTTTTTTCTTTCTCTCTTTTTCGTGCATTGAAAATATATGTATATAAATCGGTGATTCAGTAAATCCTTTTTTTTTTTTTTTTTTTTTTTTTTTTTTTTCAGGAACATGGTTGAAGTCTGTTCCTTGCATTTTAAGGTATGCTTTGTAAGGTGTTTTTACGAATCCAAAAAAAAAAATGTTAGATTTTCCACACGTACACAAAAGAACAATTAATCAGCTTATTGTCTTTTTACTACACCCTTTGAAAAAAAAGAAAAAAGTTTGGACCCCTCAGATTCCTTGAACACCAATCCCACATATCCCTAGGCTCGCGCCGCGACAGCCTAGGGAATTCGGTCAGCAAATCTTTTCCACAGCGTCCGGAAAAAAAAAAAAAAAGAAAAAAAAAACTACACCCTTTGAAAAAAAAGAAAAAAGTTTTGACCCCTCAGATTCCTTAAGGCTTTAAGCACCTCCGATGCTCTATGAAATCTCGGAAAACTTCTAATCTTAATTGATGACGCCTGATCCAAACCTGTTCAATTCCGATTAAGAGTGATTGATATACGCGCAACTTTACTGTTTACAGAATAATCGAAGCTCACAGTTTAGATTTGACTTCGTTTGTAATAAGTAGTCGCACAGGCCGTTTATCCTCTAAAACAATATCGCAGGAAGGGCCTTAAGGATGCTTACACAAGAGACGAATATTTATTAAAAATTATTTATTTTAGGGACAGTGGAGCGTTAGTGAACAGAGGGCGTGGAAAGACGGAAAACGTGGGGAAGGAGCGATGTCAACAAAATCTCTTGTCCAACGTAATCTCAGATTAAACTACCCACTAACTCTTATAATTTGTCTCAGTTATTTAACGTAGACAGATATATTTTGAGTAAATGAATGAATGGTGTATGTATCATTTAAAAAAAAAAAAAAAAAAAAAAAAAAAAAAAAAACATGTGAAGAATGATTGAAAATAAGATCATGAACTGACGTAATTTTAATACCTTATTATTTTTCGGGAGGTGGGCATGGGCGCCCGCAGGAAAATTTCCGGGGGGGGGGGCAAAATTGTTGAACCCCAATGGAAGGGGACCCCCCCCCCCCGAGGAAAAAGGGAGGATTTTTTTTTCTTTTTTTCTTCATACAAATAGTGTGCAATTATTAAGCCATTTTAGTCGTATCCAAATAATAATAATTTTGACGTGTTTGATATTATGAAAAACAGACAACAGATGATAATAACGGTAAGTAAATGTATAATTCTACTATTCCTTACAAAAAGTGAGTTGAAATTGCAACATAAACTAATAATAAAGTTCGTCAACTATATTACTCCTTAGATTCACATTTCATTTTTTCTTGGTCCTTTCATTTTTGTGTGTGAAATTTTGACTGTTTTGAATTCCAAGGGGGGGGGGAGTGCCCCCTTCCCCCTGCGGACGCCCATAGGGCTGGGCGTCGAACACTGTTGGGCGAGACCTGATTTAGAAACGTACATGAATTGACGGACATTATTTGCACAATTTACGTGATTTTGCGAACATTCATCATTTACCGAACAACTCCTTTCTGTCCATTTATGTTTTCCGATATTCCAATTTTTGTGAAACAAAACAAAAATCTGTAACACTCGTATAGGATCTTGATTGAATTTGACGTTAAAATGCAGGAATTTCAAAAGTAAAACCCCTCGTATACATATAGAATAACGTTGCATGGAATCAAATGTTGTCTAAGAGCAAAGGATAACTTTGATTTGAGTGTCCGTCTCTTGATTTTAACATAAATAAAAACTGTAAAGTCAACAGCTCGGCACTTCGGCCCTTTCACGAAATCGTTAGAAAATTTCAATATTAAACGATGATCTTAATTTCAGGGGGAGGCTGGGAGCCTTTGATTGTTTTCTTCAATATACAGTCATACATGGGAAAAAAGACTGGTAGAATTTACCATCTGCAAATAGCTGATTTTGGCGTCTGCTAGCGATTATATGGTAAATCTCACCATAATATGGTAAACGCAACGCAACGTACCTTAGGGTACGTTAAGGTAACATGTTGGTACATTTTACTGTAATAGGGTGAAATTTACCGCATACTTGCTGGCAGACTCCAAAATCAGCTATGCGGATGGTCAAATTTCTATCAGTCTTTTTTTCCGTGCATATATTATATGTTTTGATTGACTGGTTTAATCATTTTGCTCACTGGAGGAGCAATCGTTGAGCAGTGGCGTACCGGAGGCCCCCGCTGCCCCCGCAGCGCGGGGGGCCCCCAATTAGGGCCCCATGATTACACCTGACCCGTGTATTTGACAAAATATAACATTTGAAAGAATGAAGATAAAGATGGAGGAGGAAATAAATAAGTGTAATATTAAAGTAAAAAGAGCTGCTTTGTTCCTCTGTTAAATGTGGTAAATTGGCCATGTATTTTCCGTGGTATTAAATGGATATTAAGGCTGTCAGAAACAGAAATTCAGCTCTTTTCTTTCTTGGGAGAGAAACGGAATTTTACAGCTAAAACTGCGTGAAAAAACATCTCGAGAGCACTCAATTTTCATAATAGTTCAGGGGAGGATTCCCGAGCCCCCTCTAGATGGGGGGGGGGGGGGGGGTCATTATAGACCCTCCAATCACTGTGTAAAAATGTAGGGGGCCCCCGACTGAAGGTTCGCGCGGGGGGGGGCAAAGTTTCCGGTACGCCACTGTCGTTGAGGAAAACTTGAATCGGCAGCACTGTACATAGTTGGGCAACGCTGGCTCTATGAGGTCACGGCGATACGATGGGAGTTTGAGGACAAGTTGCGAGTAGGCGGGAGGGGGGAGGATCGAAGCGAACGAAGAATTGAAGGGGTAACTGAAGGGGGGGTGGGGGGAGGTACTTGGAAGCGAAAGAAGAGGGTGGGGGGGTTGAGGGGAGCTATTAGCCACGGACTTAGTCTGGAGCCAAAGATAAAAGGATTTTGTCGAAGTTGAGTCAAAATCGCCCAAGTTGTTTCGGTGCAAGAACCAAGTTTAACCGCAACCACAGCCTGAGGGCGACCGGAGAGAAGAGAGAGAAACGACCGTAGATAAATCCGCACTTCAGAAATATCGGCACAGCCTAAGAACCTTCAGCTACGTCGCGCCTGAAGTTTCAGCTTTAACTCCTTCTATAAGCCCCTCTCCACCTTTCTCACTCTCTCACTCTCTTTCTCTCTCTTCCCATCCGTCTTTCTCCCTCGCCCCGCGCAAACCTCGGCTATCGCTTATCACCAAAAATAATTCGCAATTATTCGCCAAAAATATACTGTCAGCTTAACTATGGGTGAATCAGCTGTCGAATTCAGCATCGAATTTCCAAACTGAGTTATTATATTTCTCGGTATTTCGCTGAAAAATTAAACACTAAAAAAAAAACAAATTTTATGTACAGCCAAAGCAACCTTTTAAAATAGCTTCGCAGCGCAGAAGTTCAAGCTGTACCGTAGAAAGTTGCAGATCTACCAAAGCACTACTTCTTCAGAGCAACAGCTTCTTTTCTTGCTTTGACTCTACCGAGGTAGGGTTGGTTTAAGTACAACCGCAACTTGCTCCGATAGAGCTAGGACTTTTGAATTGCGAAGCTGTTTTAAAAGCTGCTTCGATTCGACTGAAACTTTGTTTTTTCAGTGAACACGCCTTGGGTTTTTTTAAAAAAAATTATCTTGCACAGATTGCCAAACTTCAAAACGTCATAACTTAGTCAAGTTTTCATCTTTCTCAATGTTCTTGGCGTCAAAATGACCAGCACAGCCTCCTCCATGTTGTGGTTGCAAAATCTCAATTTTTCATTCCGACGAAGATAAGGGCCTTTTTCTCTTGGCGCGACACAAAGTCCCGAGTCCCCCCCCCCCCCCGAAGTGGACAAAAGTTCCTCATGGTAAATCTTACATCCATAATTTTTACCCGCGATTGAAGCACTTTTTATTACCATATACCCTAATATCCAGTTGAATAGATGACCATCAGGGCCAAAGATATTATATACTATATAGATACTGAATGAGGTCCTACTTAAGGCAGGGAAAATGGACCTGCTAGGGGGTACAGAAAAGGGAAGATGCGCCGGCCACGTAGGCTGCGTGTTTTGCGCATAGGCAAACTTTCCTATTACGAGCTTACGAGGACGTCCAAGTTTCGTGACCGTTGCTGAAAAAAAAAAATGTATTTTTTGGTTTCACACTTACATATCGCGCAGCTGCAGCCACAGACCACATTTCAAAACTTGAAAGTTGAAATTCGACGCATTATGAATAATTTAATGATGTTTGAAATCTGTGTGTTAGGTTATGTTCTCTTGTTTACATTGAGTTCCCATACGAAATACACGGACTTTTCAAACTGTAATAAATTGATAAATTTTGCCACGAATTTAACTTTAAACTTATGGAAATCGATTATTACATCAATAAGGAGTCATAAAAATTTTTAAAGCTCCATTCGACAATTTTTCTTTTAATATTTCACGGAACTCGAAACACCTCAATGCTTTGCCTATGAGAATGTTTGCCTATGCGCAAAACACGTTGCATACTTACAGGATCTGGGACCATTTTATTCCCTAGCACTCGGTATCTATATAGTATAATATCTTTGATCAGGGCTGCCGTTTTGCGTATAATCAATGCTATTTTTCTATTCACCGATGATTTCACCGGTTGAGAAAAGATTACACGATTCAGTTTAGCGTATGAATGTAATGCACGAAAATACTCTGATCTGTAATCTTTCCTTAATCGGTGGAAACTCCGTTGATTAATTAAAATATCCGCAAGTTTTTTAAAGTCATTGACGACTCCACCGGTTGAGGAAAGATGACAGATGCGAGTATTTTAGTTTATTACAGTCATGCTCTGAACTGAACTGTGTAATCTTTTCTCAACCGGTGAAATTATCGGTGAATTGAAAAATAGCATTGATTATACGCAAAACGGCAGCCCTGATGACCATGCCGATTGTTTCTCAATTTCAAAATTCAGAGTCCCGCACCAGAGCGGAGTCGAAATAGGAGCAAAAACAGCGCCCGGAGATTGGTACCCTGTCGAGCAGCAGGAAGTTATTTTATGTTCGAAAGTTATGGACACCGAAGAGAGAGCACTGGTCACCGGTAAGGAGAGGGTGCACGCGGAAAGCTGAGGGAGGAGTGAAGAGGGGGAGGGGGAGGGGGAGGGGAGGGGGAGGGGGAGGGGGAGGGGGAGGGGGAGGGGGAGGGGGAGATGAACAAAGGCTCGAACTCGAGGGAGGGACGAGATAAAACGTCCCCGCACAACTGAAATTCTATGCAGCAAAAAGCTTCTGCTCCTTCTTCAGTCCCGAAGAACTTAATTTATCTTTGTCTTCCGTATTGGCCGGCATTCGTGTGGATCCCGACTCTCTCGCGCCCCCCCCTCTACCCTTCGGCCCCCTTTCTTGATAAGGCAAGGCGCGTTCAATCTTATTAGATTAGGGGAGGCATTTGCATCCCTTTGTGTACCTTTTCGGTCTTATGCCTAACCTTTGTGGTTTAAGGAAACAATTTTGGGCGCACGTATATTTACTATATATAGTGGACTGCTCGGCATTTGCGATGCGTTTTGCTGTGGATCGAAGGAAATGTCCTTTCGGTGACAGGGTCTCCAGCCCCCGATCCTGCGTCGGAATAAATTAAGAATATCAATGGCTTTCCGACAGTTTTGGGTGGCGATGTCGTTGTGTGGATCTGACTTCGGAATTGACCCCCCTTTTCTTTTGTGAGAACTAAAGTTTTGATGTGGTTTTCAGGTTGGAACCGCTTTAAAGTTCTCAGAATTCAAGGGTGCGATGCTGAGACTCGACGAAAAAACCTCCTTGAGCTAGCCTCGGCTTGAGAGTTCCTTGAGATGTCCCCCATTTAAACTGTGTATAGTGAATGAGGAGAAAGGAGTGCTGACGCATGCTGACTAGTTGTTTTGTTGTAGCCGCTTTTCCAAGGTAGCGAACGGATCTACCATTAATAAGTACTATCAAACGCAAAAGTTTCTCCTCTGACACCAAACTATGCTCTAAAAAGGTGATTTTTTGCGTCTCCTGAGAAATTTTACCCCATTTTCCTTCCAATACCCCCTTGAAAGTTTTCGAACCTTGAACACCCCCCTCCAAAACCTCTTCAAATAGTTCCTGGCCACTGCCGGCTACATTAACGAGAATTTTTTTCAGCGGATTTTTAGAGAAATCGGCGTGAAAATAGGTATATGTATACAATATTAGGGGAGACGGGAAACTACTTATTTTGCTTCCCCTTTCTGGCAAATCTAATAGGCATTAAAATTGGAACTTGTTTATGGAGATATTTCAGTCTCGGCACGCCTGAAATTTCTAAGTAAAAAATTGTGTGTTTTTACTTTCTTATGATGCTATTCTGAGACTTTACGAGAGACTAGCTTTTTGGGATGGACTTGGCTTGAGAATTCTTTGAGATTCCCCCAGTTACCCTGTGTATGAGATGTACCCTGTTCCGGAGATGAGATTTTGGCCCTATACACGTTGTTTCAAATGGGAATTTCGCGTAGTGACGTCACCATCACTGAAAAAACGATACGGTGTTGGACACCGTAAATTACGGACTATATAGGTTTACTGAGGGATTACGGGCGTTACAACCGTAATCCCTCGTAATCCCCTTAACCTATATAGTCCGTAATTTACGGTGTCCAACACCGTATCGTTTTTTCAGTGGCATACACATTTTTTTGTAACTTTACACGTGTGTATCTACAAAACCGGGACACTTCTGAAAAACCAAATGCATCATTGCGTTCTCAGCCCAACAAGTACTATCATTTTCTTGTAGTCTTCAGTGGCGTGGCCGGGAATTTTTTGAGTGGAGGAGGGAGGTGACCAAGGTTCGGCAACTTTCAAGGGCGATACCGCAAGTAAAAGTCGATTGGTCAAAAGGAAGCGGATCTACGATCGGAAGGCCGAAGGAGATGTCGCGTCGCTCGCGTCCGACAAGAAGAGGACGTAGTCATGACAAAGGCCTGGAGAGAACGCCTCGCAAACGAGAGAAGAGGCGAGTGGACAAAAAGATTGATACCGGACCTACATACATACGTGGATCAACCGCCCACACGGCGAGGTCAATTACCACCTGACCCAATTCCTGACAGGTCACGGGCTTTTTGATTCATACCTCCATAGCACAGAATACTCTAATCAGAACGGAAACTCTAATTCATTTTGAAACATTCTTTACTTCGGGCCGCCATGTTCGAAAGTGAGTATCTTCGGCAATCTTCGGCAGATCTTCGGCAACTGGCCGAGTTGTGATTGGTTGTATAGCCTGAAAAAGCATATCCGCCATCTTGAGAAGTGAGTAGGCACAGTTGCCAGTTTGTACCTGTAAATTCCAAATCTTGTTTCCATTGGCTCTTATGGGAGTTTCCGTTCTGATTAGAGTATTCTGTGTCCATAGGATGGCACTGGTGCCAAGCCCAAGGTGCAGATATTGCCCAGGCAACATAGACGACGTACTATCGACGAATTAAAGATTTTCGCAAGATTTTCACACATTTTCAGTTGTGGGTGTGAGGGGGGACTGATCTGCAACAGCTTTCCCGCCCCACCGGCACTGGCCTCTCTACTGCAAGGAGTGATGAGTAGGAAGAGTGGCCGAACCAGAACCTAGAAGGCAAAACTTGGGTCGTGAAAATCTCGCGACAATCTTTAATTCGTCAATAGTACATTACACCTTCTTCGATTGCCCCCGATGGACCGAAGAGAGGAGTATAGACTGACAGAAGAAGTCGGAGAAATTACATCGGACAACATCGTAACAAAAATGGTGACCGATAGAACAGCATGGAACAGGATCGACTCTTTCGTGAAGGAGGTTATGACCAAGAAGAAGAAGGAACATGATCGGCGAGCGACGCAGCCCTTCGCGACCAACGCGGCAGGCAGGACGCGGCTCCAAGCGACGAGGAAGACTCAGGATGACAGCTGCTCGTAAGCTGCCAAACTCAACCGACCATGTCCAGGCACGAAGAGAGCAAGGCGGAAAGTCGCTAGCGCGACAAGAGGCAATAGCCTCGCGAAGTAATGTTGAATAAACGCTTCCGCGAGGCTGTACATGCTGAGAAACACGCAGTGATTTTTTTAGTGGGCCGGTGATACCCAACCCCACTCGGGGTAGGGAGACATCCCCCACTCACTTTTCCCTGACACCACGAACACCGTGGGGGACATCCAACCCCATTTACTTTCAAATAACACATTGAACACCAATCCCACATATCCCTAGGCTCACGCCGCGATAGTCTAGGGAATTTGGTCAGCAAATCTTTTCCACAGCGTCCGAAAAAAAGAAAAAAAAAAAAAAACCCGAAAGTAAAAGTGTGAAAAAATTCTCTGTAAACGCAAAAAAAAATACCTTCTTTTAGATTATGGTTTGGTGTAGGAAGAGGGGCAGACCCCTGGACCTCCTCCCCCCTCAGACTACGCCACTGCTAACCAGCCATTTTTCTCACTGTCAGTGATGGCGAAAGCAACGTATTGGTATCAAAGACAGAAATGTGTCACCCGTGGCCGCATCTTACTCACTTCACGATTTTCCTTCCTCTCTACCAATTTCGGGATAGGAATAATTAGGGCCGCGTGCACAGATGTTACATCCAGCAACCTCCGTACCAAAATCCATCGAACTTTTCCTTCAAACCGTTGTTTAATTAAAGTTCAACCGTCCTCTTTACACGAGCGATTCGCTACAGGCGGAGGGCGAAAATGACGGTTTATTAAAGATATTATACATCGCGTCCAACATCCATACGCATATCGCTACCAAAAGTGTATTCAAGATTAATGTTGATTCATAAGTAGAAGGAGCAGGGTATCAAATTCTATTAGTCGCCTTCGAAGACGGAAGAAGTAGAAGAGGGAACCCTTCGTCATCCGTTTTGCGTCCATATTCATCGTAAGGCGCGATTCAATTTACACCACTCAGTCTCACTCACACTCACACCAACAAGCACAACAACCCTTCAGAAACGAACTTCCCTCCCTTCCGTCCAATAAGAAGCCGAAAAAGGAAAGGACAACCTCCCTCCCCTTACACCACCGCACCACCTTACCTCCCTCAGCGAAGGGATCCCGCATAATCCTTTCTATTGAAGGAAAGACATTTTCTCGGGACTCGCGGGAGGGGGTGCACATGGTAAGAAGACGACGACGCGGCACGAGAGGGTAGGATTTGGAATTCATAATACAAACCGCCCCCTTTTACATGGTAGCAAGGAGGAGATGGGTAGGGAAAATTGAAGAGGGGTGGAGGGAAAGAAGGGTGGGGTTCGCCTCCTCCGTGCTCTGCGGCAAGTTTCTCATTGTCTTCATAAATCATCGCCCACCGACTATACTACCGCGCTATACCACCGCCGCGCAAACTATACTGAGCTTAAAGTTTCAGCCAGCTTTCATATATATTAACCGCTCGACTCTCCATCCTATCAAAGTTTGCAATATTAAACCAAAAGATAATAATAACACTAACGATGTTCTTCTCTTCCCGAAGCTGCCCCCCCTTCCCCCTGTTTCAAACCTCCTCCGCTCCGTGGCCCTTATTCGGAAAGCCTTTGGCGCGAGCTAATGAGAAACCCGCACTTTCGGCTCGCTTCGCATGCGGTGACGGCAGGAATGGCGCACAGGAGAGGAGATGATGGAAATTTGGAGGTCAAACAATTTTGCAAATTAAAATCAACTAAAACTTTCGTCGGAAAAAAAAAAATGATCTGTGAAACAGTTTAAAATTTGAAAAAAAATGCTAATTTTACAAGCCATTTTTGGGTAAAATCATAAATAACATAGGCTAATTTTACTTTTATTGTACTTTTCTTACATTTTGTCTAATTTTAAGATTTGAATAATAAATTTTCCCTTCGGTTTAAATTTAACTATTCGGATTGTAATTTTTCAATCTATAGCTTTTTAAAACCAAACAGCTGTAATTTGAAATAAGTACAATGGCTCTTGGTGTAAAAGTTATTTAGCTTGAAAAATTTGCAATCCGGATTGTAAAATTTTACAATCCTAAGGTAAAATTCAATTCAAATCGTAAAATTACAATAAGTTTAAGTAAATTCCCCAAAATAAAAGTAAAATTAGCGCTCAGTTAAAGCGGGGGAAAAGCCCCCCAATTTTTTGGGGTAGGGAAGGGGGTTTTCCAAACGATCAGTGCGGTAAAAAATTACCCCCTTTGCTTCTTTTTACTGTTTTTAAAAACAGTTTTTTTCTTTTTTTTCAGGGGCCAAACAGAAAAAAATAGATGGTGATTTTACCATACGCGTAGCTGATTTTGGCGTCAGCCAGAAAGTATGGTAAATTTCACCAGATGATGGTAATAATTAAGAAATTTCAAAAATTCAATTTATCAGAAATTTCCCGATCGATCAAAAAATGTTGACCTTGTTTTATCCGTTTGAAAATGCAGTCGATAATTTCGAAAGGTTCGATCGAACGAATGAATAACAATGTTGATGATCGAAACATTTGATAGTTCGATGTTGCGATCGAACTAAAAATATCGATCTACCGACAAATTTCGAGCTTTTCTCTGAAACACCTCAGGTGGCTGATCATTTACTGCATCAATAAACCTATCTTTAAGACTGTCTATGAGTGATGCTATCCATCAAAAGAGATAAAACTCGGCTGTTGCTACAATATAATCATCGTTTAAGTGCCCGTTTTTTTTGAAGCCACCTATGAACATCCTTTAAGTAACGGACCCTTTACAATGGTTACCATACCATAGCAACAGCCAAGCTTTATCATTTTTAACAAATAGCATCACTCGTCTGATCATAGCATGAGTCTCGTTATATGCAGGCTATTCATGAGTAACCTTTAAATAGCGGGCACTTTAACGATGGTCACTATAGCACAGAGATTACTAAGCCTAAGAGATATGGCATAACGATTCTAAAGTGTTGTTCGACTCCTACGAAGTATGCAATGTGGCGTACGCTGGTGACCGTAAACATTGTTACTACTGTTGTTGTTTGAAATGAGGTTTGACTGCAACGCCACTAACTAAATTAATAAGATTAAAAAAGTGTTTGGGAAGTTTAATGAGCTCTGAGTTTTTTTTTTTGAACGTGAATCTGAAATTCTAAGTCACTTTAATCATCCCATCGGCCATTAAATGACAAACATTTATCTGCGACAGAGAATCTAACCTCATTTCCAACAACATGAATAACAACAATGTTTACGGTCACCAGCGTACTGCACGTTGTATCACGGCCATTCTGCAGGCGTTTTTTAAGGAGCCCGGCCAACGGTTTTTTAACACGGCGGAGATAGGAAGTGCCATATCTCTTATAGGCTTATTAATCTCTGTTATAGCACCAGTCAAGTTTTACAATTTTCAACCAATAGAATCACCCATAGACATTCTTAACGATCGGTTTAACCCTTGTGAGCCTAAGGTATTTCGGTAACACAAAGGACTAAGGGGGGGTATTTTTGTACCCCAAGGATATTTTCATGCAGCACAGTCAGTATCAACAATTTTGAAACTTTAATGGATGGATTATGTACTTAGTACCCTAAGAGAGTAATTTATGTGAAATTTGAGTAAATTTTTGCTATGTTGCCAAATTTACACCTACTTTTAAAAAAAAATGTCAAAATAAAAAAAATGGAAAAAATGAAATGAGGTACCATCTTATTTTTCCATTTTTGATAAATTTCCAATTGTTTTTCAATGATCTGACTTAATATTCTTAATCTACATAAAATTTCCGTAAAATTCACTGTAATAGATGGTTCCAAACTTAAAACTGGCAGGACGAAGGGGGGGGGGGGAATATTTGTTCCCCAACACTTTAAATTTCTATAATATCGACAAAACTTCATAAAAATTAATGAAATTTGGTGGACGTGTTCTAAGTATCCTAACTTAAAATGTCATGAAGTCCCAAAAAATTTTGAGCAGTTTTGACAAAATGGCGTCAAAAAAACTGGCCTGGGGTACAAATGTACCCCCTCTTAGGCTCACAAGGGTTAACGATGAAGTAAATGATCGGCCTCCTGGTCTGCTCTTTGGCCATTAGATTGGTCGTCTCTACCCATTGTTCAACGGGCGATTCTCCGGGCGCGCTTTAAATCATGTTGCTTGCTAGTTGCTACTTGAGAAAAACACCTCTCGCGCGTCCTAACTCGCGCGCCTTACATAAATATGTCAAGCATAAATTTTCGGCTCACTCCCGCCTCAGCGCCGCTCCGTATATCCCTCTCTCCTGTTGCCTCGTTTCTTGCTCTCATGGATGCGTCCAAGTGTGTGTGCGTATCTATATCTGTGTGTGTGTGTGAGGTTCAGTTGGCGCGAGCGAGTGTGTGTGTGTGTCCTGCGAAATGAGTAATGACCTCCTTCCTCTTTTGCTCGTTTCCCCAAATTAAGCGTATCAGTTAGCCCTGGCTTTCTCCTCGCGTGGTTTGGGCTCTCAACGTGTTTCCAGCTGTTTTACATTGTGTCGTCGTACCGATGTAAGTACTTACCCGCGCTTACGGTTGTGTGAGTACTTACGGAAGTGATTAAGAGTACGCACATGAAATGACGTTTTGTATGACTAAGTACGGAAGAAGTAATAAGTAGCTCGAGACGTCAGATAAAAATCGATACGTAAGGAAGCCAGGGGGTGCTGAATTAATGCTATACGTTCGATTCATCGATTTTTCTTCGTGATGCAAGTAGAGATTACTAATGGAGCTCTTGCAGGGTTTTGCTGTAGGTAAATGGAGTATCAATTGCAATGTGAAATGCTGTGAAAATAACGATGACACCATTAAAAAAGTCTAAAACTCACTCCTCGCAGAGAAAACTTAACTTGAAATTACGGGTGACCACCCTTGCATGTGTGCCACCAAACTCGGATTCGGACCCCAAAAAAAGAACATAACCTACGAATTTGAACAATCAGATTAATGAATTTGCTTTCAAAAAGTAAACTTGAAGGAATTAAAGGTCCATTTATACACATTTTGTCACTAGAAGCACAGTGATAACTACAGAAAAGTTCTACGTTGCGTAATAAACGAGGAAGACTGCACTTAATTTCATTTCCTGTTCTTTTGTTCAGGGTTCGAATCCGAAATTGGTGCATACATGCAAGGGTAGTCACCCGAAATTTCGAGATAAGTTTTCTCTGCGAGGTGTGAGTTTTAGACTTTTTTAATGGTCTCATCGTTATTTTCGGAGCATTTTACATCAGAATTGATAGGCCATTAGTCTACAGCAAAATCTTGCAAGAGATCCATCGTATGCCTGAGATATAATATCATTACGATATTGAAATTACGTTATGTAGTATGGCTAACAAGGAGCAATTTCCAAACTTCAGATAAAAATCTATAGGTATACGCAGATCACGGGTGTTGAGCTGATGCTTTTCATCGAATTACAATTCATCGATTCTTCTCCATGATGCAAAGCAGAGGTTATACACTAATTATGTCTCTCTAAAAGATTATAGCGTAATGGACGTGAAATAACTTTATGTGTGGCTAAATGCAGAATGATTTATTCGATACATCAGATAAAGATCCATCGCAGATTCAAAGACTATGGGTGATGAACTGGGCTGGTACTCTTCATCGACTTTCGATTCATTGATTCTTCTCCGTGAAGCAAGCAAAGGATACACATTGCAAGCCTAAGAGATCATGGCATAATTATCGATAACTTTTAACACAAAATATTTTGCGTTTCGTGGTGTAACGTTGAGAGTCTGCCTGTTTATCAACAAACAGCCTCTCATGCGTCACACACTATAGTGGAAACTATTGCACTAACTATTTTAATCTTTGAATTAACTGCTTAATCCTATCAAGAAAAGCATTTCGCTCCAAAAAAGTTCCAAAAACTTCGGTTCAATCAGAAAGAAAACAGGAAAATGCCGGCCGTCATACAAACTAGTATCATATCGCTGCGCAGTGGAGTTCTTATTAGACGACTACCAGAGTACCAACGTACTGCTTGCTGCGTTCAGAACGAGCAACGGGACAATAATTGGAACTTGGGTGCTACATTTTGCCGTATCTCTTAGACTTTATTCATATCTAAATGTAAGTGTAGAAATAGAGGTCGATTGCAGTTTCACTCCAAAAATGTTGATGTCGCGAATGGAAACAAAGACCACACCTAGAGTTGGGTTATGTTTGTCCTTTTCCATGATCAGCTTGTCTTTTCTCTTTTTAAACATTAAGAATCTTAATATTATTGAATTGTTCTTTAGTAAGTACTTGCTGGAACACAGAGAAAAATTTCTGATTGAAATTTCGGAACGTAGAAAGAAATTGGAGTAAAAAGAAATTCCCTTTAAAATAATAAGAGTTCTTATTGATCCAACCGTTGGATTCCAACGATTCTTTCTTGTGATTCTTCTGAATCATCAGAACGTTCAATTGGACCCAATATGGTAATTCTGGTTGAATCGATAAGAATTCTTATTATTTTAAAGGGAATTTCTTTTTACCCCAATTTTTCTTCCTACGTTCCGTAATTTCAATCAGAAATTTTTTCTCCGCGGAAACAGAGGGATCAATGTCATGAGTTGGGTGAGATGGTTCCATCTAATTTAACATTATTTTGTTCTACGCTTAAATTATTTCGTGACAACGATATGAGCTCTAAACACCGTCATTTCCGAATTTTACGTTAAAATGATTTATCCGTCTTGAAATTTCCAGTTTAGAAGTTATCTTTCTTAGCAAACTTTCACACGCCACGTCACATCAAAGTTGCTTCATGACGACATTGCAGTCCTAACTGTGTGACGTAAAAACAGTCACCAGATTTGATCGCCCCCCCCCTTACCACTATACTTTGCATTATTTCGATTCTCATCACTGATGACGGCGTTAAAACGTTAAAGCGATAAAGCGTTAAAACATATTTTGTAGACAGAGTCTGGTAAGAATTTGACCTCCCAACACAACAACGATAACAAAATTCTAGTGGATTGAAATGTTCTGATCAGTTTAAAAAATGAACTTTGAGGTCTTCATATTACGTTGGTTCTGCATTCCTGACTCAAGGATCGATGTTCCTGAGTTTCCAGATATAGGGTACTGATTACAATGCGACACCCACAAGGCCGACTCACGACGTCGACAACCACAACATCGACAAGATTTTGGTGTCAACGTTGTGATTGTCGACGTCATGGTTGTCGAAGTTGTGGTTGTCGAAATTTTTTTGTGAGCATGGTTCCGCAATTTCATAATGTCGACAACCACAACGTTGACACCAAGTTTTTGTCGACGTTTTGGTTATCGAAATCGTGGGTGTCGATGTGATCCGTACTCTTCTTCTCAGAGTGGCATACGGGACTGCCTTCTTGACGACCATTCACGAAATTGGCTTACAGAAGATATACAACATACAATAATGCGTTCCTCCATCAACTCGGACTTTCGAGTCGTCCATTGGAAAATGCTCATCGGAGTAATTTTCTATTCCGAGTCTTGTCTCGAATATATATAATTCATGAAGCAGCCGGCTTCATTTTAGAAGCACATCTTGGCTGTAGGAAAGTCCGAGTGAAAAGTCGCGCGGAATAATTGCAGAATTGCGGAGGAAAATGACGGCCCCAGCGCAGAATTAAATACCCGACGACGCTGAATGAATAGTGTGTAAAAACATCATATCCAGAAACTCGCGCGCCATGACACAATATGTCTCTTGATTGTCTTCGCCCGTCCACTGTCCGAATTCCCTTTCTCTCTCTCTCTCTCTCTCTCTCTCTCTCTCTCTCTCTCTCTCTCTCTCTCTCTCTCTCTCTCTCTCTCTCTCTCTTTGGCTCTTCCTCTCTCTTTCTCATCTAATGGTGACGACGAGCGAATCAGATAAATTCTATTAGTCTCCTATGTTGCCACATTGGCCAAAATTTAGATCCCAAGCTAGGATCGAATTTTAGGTAACTTGAACATTTTTGGTGCGAGTTTTCACTTAACGGGGCTATTGCAAGCTCTTGCTTCAGGGGACTGTAGAGTTGATTCTTGCATTAAAACTTGTAAATAAACCTTTAATATAGCTTTTTGTTGTTGCCTCTAATTTCGGGCAACTTTGTTTCATTGTTTGTTTTCTAATTTGAGATACATCTCCGCGTTTCCGCAGAGAAAGTGAGATTAAATGAGACAGGGATCCCTCCATGACACCTGCGTAGCTCCGCCATCAGGGTATTGCCGTTACGGCTATTATCTGAGTTTATTACCGAATTTAAGACATATTTAGTGTGATTCTCGTGATTTTCGCTGCGGTTTTTTACATTCGATTTGACTGTCTATTTGCTTTGTTGCAAAAGTTTGCAGGAAGACTCATCATAGATTGTAGGAACGCAATACATCAAACCGCAGAGAGGTGCTAAAACGCAAGGTTATAGATTAAAGAGGTATACTCATCTGACTTCGCGCCACAGATTCAGTGGCGCGCAGTTCAAAATCACTGCAGGCAAGATGGCCGACAAAAGCAGAAAACGTATATTCTTTGCAGAAAACATCGGGCTGCCCTCTGCAGGAAAGCAGAAAACAACCCAATGTTTTCTGCAAAGAATACACGTTTTCTGCTTTTGTCGGCCATCTTGCCTGCAGTGATTTTGAACCGCGCGCCACTGAATCTGTTGCGCGAAGTCAGATGAGCATACCTGTTTAATATATAACTTTGGCTAAAACGCATCATACAAGAAAGGCGAGTTCCGTTGAAAGTCAAATCTCTCTCTCTCTCTCTCTCTCTCTCTCTCTCTCTCTCTCTCTCTCTCTCTCTCTCTCTCTCTCTCTCTCTCTCTCTCTCTCTCTCTCTCTCTCTCTCTCTCTCTCTCCTCTCTCTCTCTTTCAAAGACAGGGAGGTGGATGAAACTTTCTCTCTTATCTCTAATCCCACACTTTTGATCCGGCTTATGATCTGGCAACGGAGAAAGGGCGTCCAAGAGAAAGACGATTCGTGTATAGCCAGAGCCGAGAAAACGAGCTCCGACCACGTAATTTGTGTGTGTTTTGGACCATTCCTGATTAGATCATCATAGTTTGCCTGATTCGCCCTCCCCCCCTATTCCCTCTGCCCCTCCTACCCCTTACCTGAAAACTCCCTTTCCTTCGAGGAATGGGGGACCGCTGAAAGTAACCTAATTGCGGGCCCGCGGAAAACTCGCCTCCTTTCTCGCTCAGCCGCGCCGAGCCGCGCGCGCGGTCCCCGCGTCGCCGTCGTCGTTGTCGCATCGCGTTGCTCTTGCTTCGGAGAAAAGTCGTGTTTCCTCACACACTCACACACACTCACACGTAAGGCTTTACGATTCCTTTGGGACCGGCCCCGAACCCGGCCGCGATTTCACCGCCCCTTAAAATTATCACGCTTCCCCCACCCACCCGCTCTCCATGCGTGCGGTTACTTTGCATACCCCGCACGGCGCTCGTCTATTGTTTCCATCGCGCGACACTAGCTATATATACTGGGCTGCACCTTCGCCGCGTTGCGGAGGATCGCCAACGGTGACCTAATGACGTCATTCAATTTATAAGCTTGGCCTGAGATGATAAAACGTACCTTAGTTCGTATAAGGCGGATGAAACTCGTTTCGTGTGTATTAGCAATCTGCCGCCTCCTCCTCCATCTCCTCCACGCCCGCTCTGACCGCCTCTGTCTTTTGTCCTCCGACATTTTGTATGCCCCTCTCCTTCAGGACCTCTTCCTAGGACAGAAAAAAAGAAATAGTACATTAGACTTTACCTATGAGAAATATGGATTTATGTTTGTCTCAGTTTAGTATCGAAAAATGGGAATGGGTCTGTTGCACCCTTCGGCTACAGCGTTTTAAAATATCAATTCCTATGTAAAAAGCCGAGAAAATAACAATGGCAGCATCAGAAAACACTAAAATTCAGTATTAAACTCACAAATCGCGAAAAACACTAGACACTATTCACCCCTGTATCTTTCCACCACGTGCACGATATTTCGCGAAATTAGCGCGGCACATTCAGAAAATCACGGCTGACTGTCATCACAGCTGACTTCATAAACAAATAAACAGTAAACACTGACGGCGTCTGTTCGAATTCTAACATTTCAATATCCTCAATTCCTCACAAAAGGTTGTGAAAGGTACGGAAACCGATATTTGTGTCGAAAACTTATCAAAATGAAACAACAACACACAAGGAGTTCCAAGCATGATGATCGAAGTTGGAATCATCCTTGTGGATCTCCTGTGAGTTATTGTTTCATTTTGATAAGTTTTCGACACAAATATCGGTTTCCGTACCTTTCACAACCTTTTGTGAGGAATTGAGGATATTGAAATGTAAGAATTCGAACAGACGCCGTCAGTGTTTACTGTTTATTTGTTTATGAAGTCAGCTGTGATTTTTTGAATGTGCCGCGCTAATTTCGCGAAATATCGTGCACGTGGTGGAAAGATACAGGGGTGAATAGTGTCTAGTATTTTCGCAATTTGTGAGTTTAATACTGAATTTTAGTGTTTTCTGATGCTGCCATCGTTATTTTCTCGGCTTTTTACATAGGAATTCATACTTTAAAACGCTGCAGCCGAAGTGTGCAACAGACCCATTATAAAGTAACAAAGCCAATTAAACTATAATAAAGTTAAAAGTTACGACAAAAATTGAAAAAACCTTGACAAAGCGAAATGAAATATTTTACTGAATTCATGAGCATAGGGTAAAAAAAATGGGGCTCTTGCAAACTGTTGCTACAGGGGATTTTGAAGAGTTGATTTTTGCTTAAAAAAAACCTGTAAAAATGACGATGAGTACACTAAAAACGCACGAAATTCATTCTCAGAATCGCGGGCTTAGTGGCAGAGAGACGCAGGTATCATAGGAGATTCCTATCTACGTTGAGACATATCTCTGTGTTTCCGTTGAGAAAGTGACAAATTAGACAGGGAAATCTCCCATGATACCTGCGTTGAGTCGCCATTAAGATCCTCGCGTTGTAGCAGTTATGTGAGTTTATTGCTAAATTTTAGACTTTCTTAGTGTGATTTTCGTGATTTTCGCTGGTTTTTACATCAGATTGGACTATTCATTTGCTCACAGCAAAAGTTTGCAAGAGCCCCATTGTGTTTCACATCAACACTTCCAACACTGATATCTATTTTCAAACAAATTGAACATTAAAAATGTAACCGTTGATGAAATTATGGCAAGCTGTGCCATAGTAGGTTGAATAAATGGTGGGAAATGTTTCTTACCCACATGATGGTGGTATACTCAACATGGTGTTTTCATGGGTTAGCATCCTCAATACTGATGACATTTCATTTTAAAACAAAACGAAGAAAATAAAAAGTCAGTAAATACATAAAGGAATTGACAAAATGATGAATAAATATAATCGATAAGTAATTCAAGGGGTCCGTTTGGAAATAGCAAAGCTCTCTGTGCAAAAGTTTCTGAGCAAACTGCTACCTCCTCTCAACCCTCTTGCAAACGTATATATATACGCTTAGATTTCGGTCGATGGTTTTTGCGACGAAACTCTCCGCAAAATAGATGACTGGTTGTTTTGCTCGGACCAAAAAAGCAATTTCAAAGCTCAGCAACTGAAACCGTGAATCGTTTCCAGCGGCAAAAGTCGCTCTCCAAGCGAACTGCGGGCGTCTTAAAGAAAAACGCGAGCTTCTCCATTAATAACCAAGCGCACGAAAACCCAACCCAGAAATGTCATTATTCGCGGGCAGCATTTAAGCTGACAAACCCCCACCGAGTTTTGAGCAAATCATTAATAACGTTCAGCGTTGCCAAATAATGTGCGTACAGAAAACCAGAGCTGCCGTTTCGCGTATAATTATAATGGAAATGTTTCAATTCGTCGATGATTCGCCACCGGTACAGAAAAGATTACATAGTTCAGTTTAGTGTATGACTGTGGTGCACGGAAATACTCGTATCTGACATCTTTTCTCAACCGGTGGAGACGCCGACGACTTTAAAAAACTTGCGGGTGTTTTAGTAATTTAACGGGGATTTCACCGATTGAGAAGAGATTGAATTTGCGATAGTATTCTTGTGCATTTCAGTCATGAGCTGAACTGAATTATGTAATCTTTCCTCAACCGGTGGAATCATCGGTGAATTTAAAAAAAATTCATTTACTAAACAGCTTTGCCCGTTTCAAGGTGATTCCAGGCAAAGCTTGTCCAAATATCAATCCCATACGGATAGCGCCGCTGGTGCTACTCAGAAAGTAAACATTTTTTGGCTGACATTATTGAATTTACGCCAAAAGTACAACTTTGGAGGAAGTCAGCGACTGCAAACATACCTGAGGAAGATATTCTGTAAGTTTCGAGCTGAATTACTTAAAAATGAAGCCGGAAATTATGAAATACGAAAATTCCCATAAGCCTCAATCTGTAGCGGCTCGTGCTATTTGGCAACAGTGTTTTTATCCCATTTAAATACATGGAAAACAATCGAAAATCGAGGAGGCTGCCAGCCTCCGCTTGAATCGATTTATTACCTAAGTTTAAGTGGGAAAAATGCATGGTTGCCAAATCTCACGGGCCGCTACTGGCCTCAATGAGTGCGAGTGAGGCAGATAGACATACAGTAGAACCCCGATTATCCGCGGCCGGGTTATCCGCGGTCCGGATTATCCGCGGTGAGCTCGGAGTTTTTTTTTTTTTTTTGGTTGGGCTGAATGGAGAGTGTTGAGACCTTTTGTTTCCTTGGTTGACTGGGGAAATGGGTCAAAAAACCATCCAAAGCTATACTTTAAGAAATAATTCTCAGCATTACAATAAAAGAAGGTAATATTTATTTACCTGTACAAATAGCTATAAATTTACTCTACTTTTGTACTTCTTTCGAAAATACGTTATTAACGTCAATCTTCCATCCACGGTTCGAAAGTTCGGATTATCCGCGGTTTTCGATTATCCGCGATACCTCCGGTCCCAATTACGCGCGGATAATCGGGGTTCTTCTGTACTATCACTCGCACTCACTAAGCTCATGGAGAAACGAATTTCATAATTTGAGGCTTTAATTCTTAACCAATTTTGATCGTTTTGGACTCAAAGTATTCATAAAAAAAATGTCGCTGGTACTGATGTTATTGGATTTGGCGTTTTTTCTTTGATTTCAATTAAAAATGCC
Organism: Trialeurodes vaporariorum; assembly: GCA_011764245.1. Lineage (NCBI taxonomy): Eukaryota > Metazoa > Arthropoda > Insecta > Hemiptera > Aleyrodidae > Trialeurodes > Trialeurodes vaporariorum. Next base: position 61,867,056 of record VMOF01000024.1, on the reverse strand, counting down.
ATAATAAACACGATTTTTTCCAAAAGCGACTGGTGGCGCCATCGGTGAATACAAGGGAGGGGGCGAGGGTGCGCTCCCCCCCCCCCCGTTTGGCCAAAAAAGAGGGGTAATAGGGGGGAGGAAGGGGGAGAGAAAAAGAGAAAAAAGGAAAAGGGGGTCTCCAGGGGCAAAAATCTCAAGTTCGCCCCCTCCCCCGTTCGCAAGGGCTGGATCCGCCAATGAGTACGCCACTCCTATCCACAGGATTGAAATTTGGAAAATGGGTCTGTTGCATACTTTTGCTACAACAATATAGAACCTTGATTCTTATGTAAAATTCGGCGAAAATAACGATGCGCATATTAAAAACGTTAAAAATCCACTCATTAACTCAGGAAATCACTTCAATTTTAAACAACCCGCGCTACACTAGACACTATTTGCACCGGCATACTATTACATAGACGGAACCACCGTGCATAAGTAAACAACATCGTCACTACAAAATGATGGAATTTCTTTTTTAATACGTGAAATATAAGCTGCATTTGCTGTCTGGTATTTTCGGTTTATCAAATATTACAAAATAATATAATAAATATACGCATCTAAACGAAACATTCCAATGTATAAAAGTTCTGTTCACGTTTACAAAAACGAGATGGTTCCATCTATGTAGTTATAAGTCGGTGATATAGTGTCTAGTGTAGCGCGGGTTGTTTGGAATGGAAGGCATTTTCTGAGTTAATCAGTGGATTTTGGAAGTTTTTAATGTGCGCATCGTTATTTTCGCCGAATTTTACGTTAGAAACAATGAGTTATATTGATGAAGCAAAAGTATGCAACAGACCCATTTTCGCCTGGAATCAGCTTAAATACAGATCGGTGGGGGAGGATATTATGATTAAGAAACTTAGGATTGATTTCCATCATAATGTACAAATTTATTCTCAGAAATTAACACGCAATCTGAAATTGCTCCAATCAGATGGTAAAGTTTTCCGATATTATTTTGAGTTTGAATTAACCTTTCAAGTTGTGGGTGTGTTTTCCAGAGTTTCCACGATATCGAATTACCGAAGCAGTCCATTTGGCAGCGTGGATTACGCCTGATCCGGTTCTACCGCGAAGTTTGAATGGAAAAAGTTGTGGATATTAGTTAGCGCGAGTCGAGCGCGCGATGTTTAATCCTGAACTTTGCTATTTTGAGGTCGCGAAAAGTGCCTCGTAGTCAGAAACCGCACATTAATACTTCTCGAGATGTGTAATCTGATGCAGATTTCCTCGAACCGCTCCGCTCTTTTAAGGACCTCCAATTCCGGATTGATTGATTTTAATGCGCCACACTGCTGTTGCCTGCATTTGTATATCTTCTCCTGCCTCTTCTCTATAATTCAACAAGAAGCCGATTCTACGAGTAAGTCAGTAGCGAGGCATGCAATTTGACACCAATGTACTTTCTCCATTAAAACTCACTGAAAGAATCGAATTCTTCGGTCATCCGCGATGACCAGATGTTTCGACCTTTCTAATGTGTTTTAAGGGTGAAAAAGAAACCTCGAACCGCTCCGCTCTTAAGGACCTCCATTCCGGATTGATTGATTTTAATGCGCCACACTGCTGTTGCCTGCATTTGTATATCTTCTCCTGCTTTCTCTATAATTCAACAAGAAGCCGATTCTACGAGTAAGTCAGTAGCGAGGCGTGCAATTTGACACCAATGTACTTTCTCCATTAAAACTCACTGAAAGAATCGAATTCTTCGGTCATCCGCGATGACCAGATGTTTCGACCTTTCTAATGTGTTTTAAGGGTGAAAAAGAAACCTCGAACCGCTCCGCTCTTTTAAGGACCTCCAATTCCGGATTGATTGATTTTAATGCGCCACACTGCTGTTGCCTGCATTTGTATATCTTCTCCTGCCTCTTCTCTATAATTCAACAAGAAGCCGATTCTACGAGTAAGTCAGTAGCGAGGCGTGCAATTTGACACCAATGTACTTTCTCCATTAAAACTCACTGAAAGAATCGAATTCTTCGGTCATCCGCGATGACCAGATGTTTCGACCTTTCTAATGTGTTTTAAGGGTGAAAAGAAACCTCGAACCGCTCCGCTCTTTTAAGGACCTCCAATTCCGGATTGATTGATTTTAATGCGCCACACTGCTGTTGCCTGCATTTGTATATCTTCTCCTGCCTCTTCTCTATAATTCAACAAGAAGCCGATTCTACGAGTAAGTCAGTAGCGAGGCGTGCAATTTGACACCAATGTACTTTCTCCATTAAAACTCACTGAAAGAATCGAATTCTTCGGTCATCCGCGATGACCAGATGTTTCGACCTTTCTAATGTGTTTTAAGGGTGAAATAGAAACGTTGCTAAATTGCACGCCTCGCCCCTGGAGTCAGTGCATCTGAGTTATCTGAGCTTGTAGCTCGAGTTTGAATGGCAACTGATTCTCTCAAATATATGCAGAAGGCAAATAATTGTACTGGTTAGGTTTCATCAGAGTTGCTCTTATTGTGAATGAAGACCGAGCAATTTATATTGCTGCTTACTGGGTGGTCAGAAGTAAATAAGTCCAAGGAAATGAAATCCAATGAGAAAAAATGTCCACCGCGAAGAAATGTCCCCAGTAAAATAACGCCCATGCATAGCATTTTACGCCCAAATAATTAATATCCATTGTAACTTTGGGTCCAGATGAACAGCATTACATTATACTTGAAAGCAGTTGGACAATATTTATGAAAAAAAATATTGGGATTATCTTACATACAAATGTATAAATTTCAAAATTCGAAGATTTCAAAAAATCGTACGTTACAGTTTTTTTTTTTTTTTTTTTTTTTTTTTTTTTTTTTTTTTTTTGGAATATTTGAGTTTACTTTTTTTCGAAAATTTCCTCGTCAAACATTTAAAAATCAAACAATTTGAAAAAAACAGACTTATTTTAATTCTGCAGAGTATACAGGACAAGATAATTTTTACAGATTTGAAAAATATTAAAAAATAAGCCATCAGCAATGGTCTTAATTTGAGGTGATAATTCGACCACATCCCCCCCTAACTCAGTTATCAAAATTGTAAAATGCCTTCGTAACATACGTGCTAACATAGATTCTTATAAAATTTCAATTAAATTTACTGCATACTCGTAAAATTATACGAGGAAATGTCATTATATTGACTAGTAAAGATATTAGATCTGTGAAACTATTTTTTTTAATTCGGGAAGAAAGGGGTCAACCCTTTCAAGGAAGTGGTACACATCTGTACATTTTATGTAACATGGGAATCAATGGAATTTAAATAGACTTTTTGCATAAAATTGTGTGGCCCATCCAAATTCTTGGAAAATTTTCCTCTTTTGAACGGTCTGAAAAAATTTCAAAAAAGTCAAATCCCAAAATTCGTGCATTGAAGGATCAAGTAAGTTTTCAGAGCTTAATACTAGAGCCCAGAGGCGTTAAAAGACTGTACTAGCTGCAAGTATTGTATCAAACTCCGTTAGCATTGTAGATCGTAGATCACAGAAACACTTAAACGGAGAGGTGCGACTTAAAGCCGGCTCGGAATGTAATCAAGACGCTAAAACCACGGGAGCGCCGAAATTTTAAATAATAAACTACGGGTGAGTCTAGCGAGAAGCGCCTCATCAGGACAGGTGAGAGAGATTATGCACCGAGTCAAGTGCGACTTCACGCACGCACGTAACCGCAGCAGTTTTACACCCAGTGCGAGAGTGAACAACGTAAATAAATGGGGAGTATGGTTGAGGGAGGGAGGGGGGGCAGCATAGGGGAGAAAAAAGATAGGGGGCGCAAGAGGGAGTGATGAGATGAGAAGGTATCTTTTGTCTTCATTAAACTTACAGCACTCGTATCAAAGCTGGACTATGAATCGTTCGTTGTTTTGGAATCACCTCATTTGATTCGGATCTTTTGGATGATCTGTTCCAATGTTCGTTCCATTGAGCATAGGCAGCGCTTGTATGGGGGTATGTATTGCACGGGGAGAAAAAAAAGGCTGGTAGAATTTACCATCTGCATAGCTGATTTTGGAGTCTACTATCAAGTATGGTAAATGCAACGTACCATGTGGTGAAATGCACCAACAGGTTCTCTTAATTTACCACCCTGGTAAAAATGACGACCATACGAATATTCCAAAAACGACTATAAACATAGTTGCCGACTATAATCTATAGTTGGCCAACTATAATTCATAGTTGGCCAACTATGTTTATAGTCGTTTTTGGAACGGTTATAGTCGTCATTTTTACCAGGGCACTACCATATAATGGTATTTACCATACTTAATGGCAGACTCCAAAATCAGCTATGCAGATGGTACATTCTACCAGTCTTTTTTTTCAGTGTGAGGCTATAGCCCCACTTTTTTTCAGGACACTGGGCTAAAATGTCTCCCCCTCCGATTGAATATTTTGTTCGTTTTATATTTTTTTGTCGTCCTTAATCGTTCAATCTTAATGAGGTAATTTCTAAGCGCCAGGAACGCAAGCCGGTAAAAAAAAAAAAAATAATAATTCGGCGCTCAAAAATGGTCTCATTTAGGGAAAAAAACATCAATATAGAAAGCAAAACGAACAAAATGATTGACTTTGAGGGCCACAGATTGAAAATTTTTTAACAGAATGATATAGTAGATCAAACTACTAAAAATGCACACTTCATAGATGCACAGGCAATATGACTTTGTAGTTTCTAGCCCTTTTGAAGCAAAGGTTTTCAAATCATTATTTTTTCAAAATCCAATACAAGCAGGAACATTTTCAGCGGTAGAACTCTTCAAATTTGTCAGGTTCAAAAAGTAAACGATTCCTGGGGGGAGTAGTCCCGAAATGAAAAGTTCCGCCCTGACCAAGAGTAGTGATCTTCTTTCATTTATAAACAGTGCTCATAAATTCTTCATTTTATACACGCGGTAACTTTCAAATGAACGATTCGTGCCTTGAACGATCCAACTCTAATTCGCATTTGGCGTTTGAAAATCAACCCCTTTTAAAAACAATCCTGCGTCCCCATTCCTACACGTAAACGTCGCAGTTTACTTCCTCCCTCCGTCCCTCCCTCACTCCCGACACAACCCACCCGCAAAAATAAATAAATAAGTAATTCCTCACAAAATTCGCGACTTTTCCCCCATCCGCGACCACCCCCTCCAATTAAATAAACAACAACAACAATTCGTTCCATCAAAAGATGGTCTCTGGCTTGACACGTGGTTCGGTCTCTCTCAACGTTCCTTTCATTGTCTTGACTCGCGTTTGTCTTTTGTGAAATCCCTGGTCCAAAAACGGAACCTGGATCGATGAAAGAAAATCGAGGGTCGGTGGAAACTGAAAAGTAAAAGGATGAAGGTGGAGAGTGAGGACTTTAGATGAATTGCTTTGCTGGACTCTTGACTTGTGAAAGGTGACGGAAAACCAAGTGGTTTTCATCTTCTTGAATACATGACCGCTTTATTGCCGAATGAGCGCAACGCATTAATTGCGCTTTGTATAAACTAAATGACTGGAAAATCATTTTCTTATACGTTTTGCAACAATGCTGGACCAATTTCAATCCCTAACACCAAAACTTCCTTTCGGGCGAGTCGCCACTCACTCTTAATTAAATTTCAACAAAGCTTTCCAATCAGCGCGGAGCTGCACGAAAACCAAGAAACAAGACGAGGCAATGTTTTGAAGAGAAGACTCAAAGCTATTTGTGGAATGCCACCTTTGTTTCATCTCAGATAGGGTGGATTCTCAATAAGTTGAATCCATCATTAACTGACAAATGATGTTGAATACATAATTTGTAACTTTCCAAAAAGTTTGCCTATCGTCAGAAAAATTTTAGGGGTCTGACTTATTGCCGTCGCCATGTTGTCAAAAACTAGCGCAACCAGAATCTCTTTTATTTCTTTCATTTCTCCTTTGAATGTATAGGAGTTGAAAAATAAAGAAAGAATGAAAGAAAGAAAGAAAGAAAGAAAGAAAGAAAGAAAGAAAGTAGTAGTAGTAGTAGTAATTTTTGTTTATTTTTTGTTGGAGGAAAGAAAGAAAGAAAGAAAGAAAGAAAGAAAGTTAGTTAGTTAAATACGTTTTTATTGAAGGGGAGCCTCAGAATCTCAGGCCATTCACTCCCCTGTAAATACATGGTAGCTATTTCTAGAGCACAAAATTTATAATAGATCATTATACGAGGGTTGTCCGTAAATTAAGGTCTCCAAAGCTGTTTCATATAGAAAAAATCATTTTATTGAAAAAACAAGTACAGATTCTGAAAGCTTGAACCCTTACCTTTTTTCCTACTTAGTCGCCATTACGATCAAAACATTTTTCATGTCTCTCAGAAAGCTTTTTCAAATTCGCGTCATACCCCTCTCCCGCCAACTTGCATAGTGAGGAATTGACAGCTTCTTCGAGCTCCTCAAGACCCCCAAGTGTTGTGTCAAGTTGGGGACCAATTAATAGTCGCTTGGGGCCAAACCAGGACTGTATGGAAGGTGGTCGATGGTTTCCCACCCGAATTTGGCGATGCGAACTGTCGTGACGAGGAGGACGTGAGTTGAAAGCGGGCGTTGTCATGGAGTAAACGGACTCCTTTGGTCAGCCAACCTCTCCTTTTGTTCTGTATGGCCTTGTGGTCTGTATTCTTGAACAAAAAAGGCGTTTTGCTGGTCGACTGCCTTGAAAGAGGTACGAAAATCAACGAGGAAAGGTACTGCAAGACACCAACAAAACTGCGCCAAGCCATACAGAACGAAAAGAGAGGTTGACTGACCAAAGGAGTCCGTTTACACCATGAAAATACCCGCTTTCAACTCACGTTATCCTCGTCACGACAGTTCGCATTGCCAAATTCGGGTGGGAAACCATCGACCACCTTCCATATAGTCCTGAGTTGGCCCCAAGCGACTGTTAGTTGGTCCCCAACTTGACACAACACTTGGATGTCTTGAGGAGCTCGAAGAAGCTGTCAATTCCTCACTATGCAAGTTGGCGGGAGAGGGGTATGACGCAAATTTGAAAAAAGCTTTCTGAGAGACATGAAAAATGTTTTGATCGTAATGGCAACTACGTAGAAAAAAAGGTAAGAGTTCAAGCTTTCAGAATCTGTACTTGTTTTTTCAATAAAATGATTTTTTCTACATGAAACAGCTTTGGAGACCTTAATTTACGGACAACCCTCGTAGAATTTTCCTCAAGTTCTAGAACAATGTGTTTCTGCATTAATTCTTGGGGTCAAGCTCCTTAAAAGAAAATAAGTCGTTTAACGGATTCAAAAGAGGCCTCGACTCGGTCTTTTTTTTTTTTTAGCAAAAAGCAACACATAAAAAAATTATAAAAATTCTTCTTACACTGTGGAAATGAGTCTCAAATTTTAAGCAATTTTTTTTTTTTAAGTAGATTCCATGAATCTACTTATTGCGGAGGGTGCGATGTTGGATTTTTCGGGAAATTTTATCAAATGAGCACGTTTCATGGTCCCCTGAGTGAGAAAATACCACTCGTTGAAAATTGTATATATATATATATATATATATATATTTATATGTATGTTTCAGCCAGTTTTACCGTTTTTATGTACCACGATCCTGTTCGTAATTTTTGGTTTTTGTTCTTGAAATTTTTCTCAACTATTTGTTGGGTTTATTTCTTGGATGAGTTCGAAGATGGTGTAAATCCGATTGTTAGTTTTCGCGCTATGGGCCGTGTTTGAGTCGTAAAATGTGTTTTTTGAGGTTTGTTTTTAGGAGTGTTTGTATTGAGCGTTTTTTTGGGAAAATTTATGTTGGCCGTTTTGTTACGCAACTTTTTTACTCGAGTCATTTTTTTGTGTTTTGCGTTGTAAGCGAGTTAAAGTGATGTGTTTTTCGGGTTTTTTGGCAGTGTTTTTATATGAAGAAATGGTTGTTTTGATTTGTAAATTTTAGTATATGTAGTGGTGAATGGTTTTAGTTCATATGCTCTTTTCCTTGAAGTTTCCTTGTGTTTTACGTGTTTTACGAGCTATTTAGTTTCTTATGGGATTTTACAAGTGAAAGACAAGGATGGCGTATCGGTATAATTGCTCTTTCTTTGTTTTACACGTACACTGTTGCTTAGGTACGTTATTTATTTATTTTCTTGTTTTATCAGCTGCTCTTATTCAGATTTATTCCTCATTACCGTTACAAAGATTACACATTTTTCAATCTTTGTACTATAATCTTTTTCTCATGGTCATTTTTATTTAAATGTTGAACAGCTGATAAAAAAAAAGAAAATTGAATAATTCAAAGAAATCATAACATAACCTAGCTAATCCTGCAATACCAAACGCCAAATAACTGACTGACTGACTGATAACCTATTTATTGAAATTTGTGAAAAACTTATATAACCTAGCTTTTATTTCTCACTTGCATTGTAAAGATTACGCATTTCTCTGTTGGTAATATAATCTTTTTCACAATTATATTTGGATTTTGAGCAGCTGATAAAATAAAAAAGAAAAATTCAGAGAAAAATTCAACGAAAATTATAACCTATATTTAAATTTGTGAAAAAATGATTTAACCAAGCATGGAATCTACTTCGTCTTACCGGCCTGCCGGGAGGCATTTTTTTTTTTTTTTTTTTTTTTTGGCATGGAAAATGCTCGAATTTGCATCAGCCATGCGTCTTTATTTTTGAAAAGCCCATTAGAAGGCCTCTATACAATATACATCTCTCAAAGTGTGTACACACCTAAGCCAAATGTATGCTAAACACCTCGGGAAAAGTTGCGTATACCGTCCACGCCACATAATGGTCTGAAATCGGAAGGGGGGGGGGGGCAAAAATCAGTGAAAAAGAGGTAATAAAAAATAATCTTTTTCGACCTTATAAGCTGAATTTAAAAATTAACGGTGACTTTTCGCGATTGATTTCGATTACTTAATAAAAGTTTTCTCTGTGATTACAATAATTGGTCTAGAAATGGTTATAAATGAGAAATCGATGAAAAAATAAAAGAAAACTTTTTTGATTTTTGGCCACTTTTTGACGATCTCAGACCATAGTGCGCCGCTGCCTACCTCTCTCTCCTTCCATTTGAACTTATGTGTTTGAAAAGGATAGCAAAGGGGGCCATCACGTGACTTTGGCCTCCTCTTCTGTCCTTTTCTAACGCACGTATTCAAATGGGAGGAGAGAGAGATAGACAATTCCCTATATCCGCCCATGCCTCCAATACTCGTATAAGGCCCGATATTTCAAAATTCAAGTCAGGTTAGATTTTATGATAAATAAATTCAAATCCGTCTCATGTACGATGGGGTTGCACAAAGTTGTAGGAGCAAGATTCAATAAGTTTCTTGGGATTCAAAATTGGAATTCTCGCCTGCAATAATCCTGGTGACGATTCGATTTCAGAGACGACGTTTCAAAGGAATTCCATTGGCCTGGCTTGATGAGAACGCCAGCGTGAAGAATAGGGATTAGTGAGGGAACGCGTGGAGAGACGCTCCGGTATGCGTCCATTTCATATCCCTTCTGCAGATAGAGCTTTTCCGGGCTCCTCCTCCTCAAAACTGCTGTTCAATGGTCGTTTCGTATAGAAAATTTAATGAACCGCAAAAATGGGCGCTGGATCTTCCTTGTCCATTTGAATGTTTCGCATACCAGCAATTTGTGAATAAATAATCAGCCATTAATTTTATTATGAACTGTATATTGTGACACTAAAAATGTAATATTTTATTTAAAGTTTATTATGCTTGGACGAATTTTTGTCGAACTAGAGAAAGTAGGTGACGCATGGCAGCTCGTGCAATGGGTCTGTTGCGTACTTTTGCTTTATCAATAAAACTCATTGTTTCTAACGAAAAATTCGGTGAAAATAACGATGCGCACATTAAAAACTTTCAAAATCCACTCATTAACTCAGAAAATACCTTCCATTTCCAATAACCCGCGCTACACTAGACACTACACTGAGAAAAAAGAAATAGCTGGTGTAACCATCCCGGGATTGTCAACGGTTTTATGCATGAGGGAACCATACGTATGGTTGAGGAAACAAGACGGATTGTCCACACGACAATTCGGAATGGATCAAAGATCCATAGCGTTCTTGTTAGGCTTAGATTGTTTGCCTAACCATCTTTAATGGTTGCCCCATCCATTACGTGTGGCTCCCTAGTTCCAACCATTCCCGATTGTTACTGAAAGCGCCCTGTTACTTCCATTATGGATGAGGTAACCATATCTGCCATATTAGAATGGTTCGTCGATGCATCGGATATGCATTGCCGAACAATATGAAAGAATGGTGGTCCACCATCCGATTTTTGTTAAGTCAATATGTGCACGTTAACCATATTAGAATGGATAAAAAATTAAGATGGCGCCGTAAGATACGGCCGTTAAATTGCTTTGAGTTTTTACGTTGTAGCATCTTAAAAGGATTCATTATTGTTGGTACAATAAGTATCTGAAGGATCTGCATTGAGAGACAAAAATGTTTTGAAATCAGTAAAAGTTGTAAATTAACGGTTATTTCAAAACTCGGCGTCTTGTTCCGAATCAAAACTGCGACCACGACTCGGGAGTTCTCAGATATTTATCTTCATTTATCTCGATGTAATTTGATGGAAGATGTGTACAGGTGGTACTGAATGGTTGATGAGGATACGAACCAAAAGTTCAAACAAGTTTTGAGTCGAAATAGTGACTGGGAAACTCCTAAAATTGTTGAGAAGAAGAGCTCAGAACGATAGCCGCAGTTGAACACAAGACTCAGGGTGCGCAAAGAAACTTCTTTGAAAGCGAACGGTTCCTCAGTAGAACTGGAACCACCTAGTTTATATGCGAACAGAACTTACAAACATTGGAATTTTTCGTTTAGATCCGTACATTTCTTATATTATTTTGTAATCTTTGATAAACCGAAAAGACCAGACAGCAAATGCAGCCAATAGTTCATGTATTTAGAAGGGAATTCCATCATTTTGTAGTTACGATGTTGTTTACTTATGCATGGTGGTTCCGTCTATGTAGTAGTATACCGGTGCAAATAGTGTCTAGTGTAGCGCGGGATGTTTGAAATTGTAGTGATTTCCTGAGTTAATGAGTGAATTTTGAACGTTTTTAATGTGCGCATCGTTATTTTCGCCGAATTTTACATAAGAATCAAGGTTCTATTTTGTTGTAGCAAAAGTATGCAACAGACCCATTAGGCAACGGGGCTCTTGCGAACTTTTACTACACGGGATAGAAGCTTGCATAAAAACCTGTAAAAATGACGATGAGCACACTAAAAAATCACGAAATTCACTCTCAGACTCGAGTTTAATGCCGGTTCGATGCAGGTAACATGGGAGATTCCTATCTAAATTGTTTCCAAAGAGAAAGTGGCATATTAGATAGGAATCTCCCATGATACCTGCGTCGAACCGCCATTAAGATCTTGCCATTTATGTAGTTATGTAGGTTTATTACTGAATTTAAAACTTTCTCAGTGTGATTTTCGTGATTTTCGCTGGTTTTTACATCAGAATGGACTATTCATTTGCCCACAGCAAAAGTTTGCAAGAGCCTCATTATATATTTTTGTCATTCGAACCAAGGCAAAAGTATATCGATTTCTCAGGGATTCCGCGAATTCCCAAATTATTATTCGTAGTTTAAATTGAGAGGGTCCGCGTTGTTGCCATATTGCATCATATGAGCCGCCACTAGAAATGAGAGTTTTAGAATGAGTTTTTCATCCAGTAAATTTTTAAGGGACGCACGGTGGATCGAAACATAGCCGTAGCCTATAATTTATCTTTCTCTCTCTTTCTCCATTAAAATGCATGTTTTGAGAAGGATGGAGATAGAGGCCGTCTCGTGACGTCAGCCCCTGTGTCTGTCCTTTTCCAACACTTGCAATCAAATGGATAAAGAGTCAGTGTTGCCAGATTGGGTTGAAAAAGCCGTACGTTTTACATTGACTTAAATGGGGATGATACACTGATAGTTATTTGCTAGCTATTGTTCATAATCATGAGTGCTATTCATAAATTATGTCCGGGAAATGCCACGTTTTGATTCATCGTGGGTCGCTACAAAACTTTTATCTCCTCGATACTTTCGTGACGGACAAGTGGAGACTGGGCATGAAACGTGCAACAGATGTCCCTTTTCCTATTCAAATTTAGTCGGGACTCATCAATGTTGAATTATGGACATAAGTTAGATTTTTTTTTCGTGGTTTAAATAACACAATTTGTCACAGAATGTCGCTTTCCGATTAATATTTCAATATCATACGCACATCTTGAATAATTAAAACTATGACTCAAAGGCCCTATTTCAGGTCGATGTTGATGGTAGCAGTCTTCACCTCTCAACAGTATGAGTGACTGTTAGAAGTTGTTTTGTTGAGCGCCGAACAAATCTTCGACCAATACTAGAGAACCGAGGGAACTTTCCTCATAATCACTATTTAGTGCAAAGTCAATTTTCCAGAACTACTATTGACTACATATCACAGATCATCTTCAAATGATGGCTTGGCGATCGAAAGGTTTAAGAGCCAACTGGCCCCTGGATAATAATTGGTGTCAAATTCAAAACCTAATCTTGCTCGATCTCGCAACAGGGCGTAAGATAACCCAGAGAGAAGACAATAGCTAAGAAGAAATGGGTATGGTGGATGGTGGGAAGAAAGAGGAAAAGGCGAGAAGAGGCGAGGATTAGGGGGGGGCGCTGCGGACGAAGGAGAGGTGCGAAGAAAGAGAAGTGGCGAAAGACGCAAAATCGATACGCAGCATTGGGTTGAAGAAGTTATTAGTCATTGGTCGCGGAGCTGGCTGGACTTGAGCGGTGAGTATAGGAGCGCAGAAGAGGGAGAGAGGGAAGGGAGGGAGAGAGGGAGAGAGAGAGAGAGAGAGAGAGAGAGAGAGAGAGAGAGAGAGAGAGAGAGAGATTCGCCACCCACCACCAACCCCCTTTTACTGGATTCTAAGACGCGAGATGAACACGCAGAGGGGAGAGAGAGAGAGGGAGTGAGAGAGAGGGAGATAGAGAGGGAGAGAGAGAGAGAAGAGAAGAGAAAGAGAGAGAAAGAAGAGAGAGAGAGAGAGAGAGGAGAGAGAAAAGGGAGAGAGATTCGCCACCCACCACCAACCCCCTTCTACTGGACTCTAAGACGCGAGATGAACACGCCGGGGGAGAGAGAGAGAGAGAGAGAGAGAGAGAGAGAGAGAGAGAGAGAGAGAGAGAGAGAGATTCGCCACCCACCACCAACCCCCTTTTACTGGATTCTAAGACGCGAGATGAACACGCAGAGGGGAGAGAGAGAGGGAGTGAGAGAGAGGGAGATAGAGAGGGAGAGAGAGAGAGAAAGAGAGAGAAAGAGAGAGAGAGAGAGAGAGAGAGAGAGAGAGAGAGAGAGAGAGAGAGAGAGAGGGAGAGAGATTCGCCACCCACCACCGACCCCCTGTTACTGGACTCTAAGACGCGAGATGAACACGCCGAGGGGAGAGAGAGAGAGACAGAAGGAGAGAGAGAGAGAGAGAGAGAGAGAGAGTCGGGAGGGAGAAAGTGAGAGAGAGAGTAACGCTTCAGGAACGGACGGAGAAGAAGGAATCGAGGAAGACTCGATTGCACGACGACGGGCGCGCGCCAAGATGCGAGGCGGGCGGTCGATCGATCGCGGCGCGTTGTCATCGTCATCTCGGCGGTCCGTCCGTCGCGTCGCCGCTCATGTAAGGACTAGAGAGAGAAGGAAGCAAGGGGTCGGCCATCTTGTTTTTTCCTCCCAACTCCCACTTACACAAATGGTGAGAGGGGCGGGCGGAGGGGAGAGGAGGAAGGGGAGTCAAGACGACGCGATGAGGTACCCGCACAGTGGGTGCTGTGCTCAACTTAGCGCTGTTTAACCCTTTACAGACCAAAGGGCCGATCATTTACTTCATCGCTAAAGCGATCGTTAAGACTGTATATGAGTGTTTCTATTGGTCGCAAATTGTAAAACTTAAAAATCTTGCTCAACTTTAATCATTCCAAAATTCTCTGAAAGGGTATGATGCAAACTTTTGCAACAGCGTTATAGAAGGGTACCGATACCTGTGTAAAATCAAGTGAAAAGCACATTTTAAGCGTTTGAAATAAGTCTCAAAATCCCCTATCACAAACTCGCAAAGGACGCGTCTAACAGAATTCAAAGATGGCGATCGAATAAGAGGGTCACAGTTTATTGGGGAGTGAGTCCCGTTTAACTGGTGCTTTCTCTATGATGAATCAATTTTCTCAGCATAGAAAGTTGCGATGTAAGATGGGACTCCCCATCATGTGAGCTTTTCATTCGACCGCCATCTTTGAATTTGATTAAAAGCATTTATTGATTGCTGCGTAGATTTCGAGCCTTTTTAATGCTTTATCCGTGATTTGGAGGCCTCCCTGTAAGAGGTTTGGCACATTCCGAAATTTTGCCTCTCACAGAAAATTCCAGAAAAAAATGCTGCTAATTTTAGTGAGTATAGGTTAAGAAAGTTTGTCATTTCAAGAAAGAATCTGAAAAAAAAAAATCGTTTTCTTTCAAATTAAAATTACCCAAATTGTAAGTTGTAAGTGAAAAATGACGTTAGTGTCATTAAGGACCTCAAAGATCAGAGATTCGAGAATAACACGCCCCAGAAGCAAAAAGTGATATGGAGGCCTCCCTTTAAGAGGTTTGGCACATTCCGAAATTTTGCCTAAAAAATTCCAGAAAAAAAGGCTGCTAATTTTAGTGAGTATAGGTTAAGAAAGTTTGTCATTTCAAGAAAGAATCTGAAAAAAAAATATACATTTTCTTTCAAATTAAAATTACCCAAATTGTAAGTTGTAAGTGAAAAATGACGTTAGTGTCATTAAGGACCGCGAAGATCAGAGATTCGAGAATAACACTCATCAGAAGCAAAAAGTGATTTGGAGGCCTCCCTATAAGAGGTTTGGCACATTCCGAAATTTTGCCTAAAAAATTCCAGAAAAAAAGGCTGCTAATTTTAGTGAGTATAGGTTAAGAAAGTTTGTCATTTCAAGAAAGAATCTGAAAAAAAAAATTGTTTTCTTTCAAATTAAAATTACCCAAATTGTGAGTTGTAAGTGAAAAATGACGTTGTGTCATTAAGGACCTCGAAGATCAGAGATTCGAGAATAACACGCATCAGAAGCAAAATAAATAAATAAATAAATAAATAAATAAAAAATCAGATTTTTTCCCTCTCCCCTCTCCTGGCAAGACCTGCAATAACGCCAGTTCCCTAAAAATCTAGAATAATACCAGGTAAACTGTTCACCAATGACCACTGGCGCAACCAGGATGTCTTCCATCTCTCTCATTTCCCATTTGAATGTATTATTAGGAAAAGGACAGAAAGAGGGTGTTTTATTCCGTTGTCCATCCTTGTCAAACATACGTTTTTTTTTTCAATGAAGAAAAGAGAGAGACGAAGAAACTCTCGGTGCGCCACTGCCAATGACCAATGTATGGTGAGACGCGTTTAAAGGATGGCCGCACGATCGCGGCGCGGCGATGAGTGAGCGCGAAGCGTTGCCGTCGCGTTGTAGGGAGGCAAGGGAGCGCGCGCGCGCGCGCGCGCCGGCGTCGATCGGGCGTCGCGTCGCGATGCCTTTGCCTTTCGCGAGAAAAGCGAGTTGTTGCGAGAATACAAGCAGCAAGCAACCGCTTCATTTCAATATTAACTTCCTGTCACCGATCGGCCAAGCCCAGAAGCCAACGCAGCTCAGCACTTTCACTCACTCACGCTTCTAAACGCAGATTCCCACTCCTCCTCCTTCTCCTCCGTATCGGATCTCGATTTAAGTTAATTGAATCAATTTCATTCAATCGCACCGATTATTATTGCCTCCCTCGTATCAATCGGTTTTCCTTTGATACCTGTTACGTTACCCTTTTTTTCTCGTTTATTTTTTTTTTTCCCCTCCCCAGCATTTTGTAATCTGATGACATCAAGAGAAAATCCCATACATCTGCAGGCTTCACTTGATGATCCGTTCCGTTAGTAGCACAAGCAGGGCTGCCGTTTCGCGTAGAATCAATGCTATTTTTCAATTCATCGATGATTCCACCGGTTGAGAAAAGATTACACAGTTTAGTTCAGTGCATGACTATAATAAACTATAATACTCGCATCTGTAATCTTTTCTCAACCGGTGGAGTCGTCGATGACTTTAAAAAACTTGCGGATATTTTAATTAATCAACGGAGTTTCCACCGATTAAGGAAAGATTACATCTCAGTATTTTCGTGCATTACAGTCATACACTGAACTGAACTGTGTAATCTTATCTCAACCGGTGGAATCATCGGTGACGAGAAAAATAGCATTGATTCTACGCAAAACGGCAGCCCTGAGCACAAGGGCGTAGGTCAAATTTTATAGCTCACTTACGCGTTGAAGCGTACACGGAAAAAATGAAATAATTTTAAAAAAAAACAAAAAAAAAACAATTAAGTTTCGTAAAATCAGTAAAATAGAGCCATTGTTAATCAAACTAAAGTTATATTTGGTGAAACATACGACACTTGCGACTAATTTTTCGATTTGAATTGTAAATCTTACAATCCAAAACATTGAGATCTTTTGCATTTTACATGGCTGTCCTGGCGTGATGGCTATACTAATTGTAATAAAAAGTCACAATGTTTTGGATTGTAAAATTTACAATCCAAAATTAATATAACTAGCACAAATTTACAATCCAAAACGTAAAATCAACCTCGAGTCCAAAAAGTTGTACCAAAAATGACTGGTAAAATTAGCAATTGTTTCACTTTACTAATTTTACAAATCTATTTATTTCCGTGTAAATAGGATCAAAACTTCTAGTCCCTGAGAAATCGATACCATTGCATACATGCTGCATAGGTTCAAATGGTGAAAAACATGGTTGCCAAGTAGCGCAAACCGCCGCCTCTGATTATGGCTGCTTGCAATGGTTTACTTAGTCTTTCGAAACCCTACTACTTACAATTTTACAATCTCCCTTTCGAAATGGAACTTTAGTTTTGCGGATTTTTGGTGGAAAAAAGTTAGTAAGTTTGGAAGCATTTGATTTTCTATGAGAAAAAACGCATGTTGCACAGTTGTGAAAATGTTGCAACGGATTAAGCAAGAATTTTAATAATAATTCATGCCTGATATTTAACGATCGATTTTCATGCAGTTTTTTCCGTCTTTTAAACTAACTAAGTCTAAAATAACAAATCCTAATACCTAAGCTGATATGAACCAAAGAGAACAAGTGTGGCTGAGAATGTTAGGGTAAGGGGTTTTCTTTTGAAGTAATCTGACTATAAAAGCATAGTTCCGAAACACGTTGTTCCAGATTCAATTTATAAGAGTACATTACGAAGAAAGTATGTCCCTGCCATTATGTAACCACATCTTTCAAGAGCAGCATTTTCGTCCTGTCTGCATGGTCATCTTTTAATTTCAAATTGAAAAAGGAAAGAAGAAGAAAAAAAAGGAATACTATTATTTAAGTGTCAACAAAATGTCGCTGTGGTCGAGAGATAACCCCGATTGTGGGGCTGACCAGGTTTTTAGTGTACATATCTTTGTCAAAACATTTTATTTCAATAAAGTGTATATTAAAAATAAAAAAAAAAAAAAAAAAAAAAAAAAAAAAAAAAAAATCCCAATTTAAGGAAGATAGAGAACACATTATTTTGTATCGCACTAAATGGAAATTTTAGTTTGAAGAGCAAAAAATCAGGGTTCGTCATACCTTAAAAATTTGTCCAGTATTATACTGTTCGGATTCTGACGAGCGTCAATGGATATTTGTCTTCGTTTCACATATTTTTTCATGAGTGATGTACGGTCAGAGCCATTCTTTTGAAAAAAGAAATTATTCGCTTCACATAATTTCTTTCAAAAGCTGATTTTTGTGTTGAAACCTCCAGATCTGAGCAGAAAATAAAAAAAATGTTTTTTTTATAGAATGAATGTATGTAGCCGCCGAATCCGTATAAAACATTTTCTTTTTCCGTTCAAGGAAAAAATAATTTTATTTTTAATTTTTCTGAATTTGTCAATATTTTTGCCATTACATGATTATTCACACACGTCTCCTCCAAAAATAGCTCATACGGTGCAAACCTAAGGTCCAAAACATAACAAACTTTGAAGTTGCTTAAAGAAAATATTTTACATGAATATGCTTTTAGGTGTTTCATTCTAAACTGTGTTTACATTATCGGCAAACATTTCGATTTAAATTTTTCTTAGAGGGTGCTTATTGCTGAAGCTATAAAGACAGGCTGCGTTTTGAATAAACATGAAAATAAGCGAGAAAAGAGCAGTTAATAAAGCAAATACAAACACGCAGCCCCCTCCACCAGCGCCCCTCCCTCTCTCAGATAATATCAAGTTCTTGTCACAATATTTTTTTTTTTTGTTTCGTTTTTTTTTTGTTTTTTGTTTTGTTTTTTGTCTTTTTTTTTTTTTTTGCAAGGGTTTTGATATTGAAAATAATTCGATTCAGAAAATAGTAATAATGAGTAACCTGATATTCCTTATTCTGGGTCCAAAAGGGACATGAAAACTGTGCGATAAGTTTCCAAAAACGTGTTTTGTAGAGCTATAACTTGCACGTCGTACATTTCCGCAATGTAATCTGCGTACGAAATCTGAGTACACTACATTGTGTCCATTTAAACCCATGAAAAAGGTCGAACTGTGGAAGTTTACGATGAAATTTCTCAGAAACGATATTTTAAATGAATTTAAACAGACACACTGCATCGTAGCTAAAATTCTCGCGATGCCACTACAAATCCTCATTAGAATAAAATATTGATCGGTCTCCTAAAAAAGGGGGGGGGGGAGATTTGAGGGAAAAAAAAAAAAATCCATAACCCTGAATGCTTTCTGGAGAAAATACAATTTTAGAGTTCAAATACACTCACGCACCACGCACCTGTAATGTAATGTGTAGGAGCCTTTGAAGAGAAATAAAAATTAAAAATGAATAAAATTGAACAACACTTTCTAAATCCTAAAACACGCTCAATAAGCTAAGATCACTTCGCGCGGACCGAGTTTACAGCAGACTGAGAGATTGTAAGAACACCTTCCAGACTCCAAGCCCTCGAAGGATATTTTTAAAATGTTTTAATGAATTAAATAAAGAGGGATGGAAACAAATCAAGTTTGGTCATCGAATGCTGGACCAAGCATACGAAATTAAGTATATGGGAAAGAAGATTCCCACAGGATCGGAAAAGGACTGGTCCAGGAGGATGAGAGGCTGGTGGCTCTTGGGAGAGAGAGAGTGAGATTCTGAGTCGATGGTCCATCTCGGAGGAGGTGAGAGGAAAGGTCAACGCGTCAATGCACCGTCAGGTCACGCGAGGTACGTGAGAATAAACCAGTTTGCCCGCTTGACAGTCACCGCGCCGCGGCTGCAACGCTACCCTGAATTGTGCTGTAGGTACACTGGTCAACCGGTTGATATTCCATCCCCCTTGTCTTTATTGAAAGTCTTGTTGTCTTACGAGAAGAAAGGGTGAAGACGACCGCCAACTAATGAATGGGTCTGTTGCACACTTCGGCTACAGCGTTTTGAAGTATCAATTCCTATGTAAAAAGCCGAGAAAATAACAATGGCATCATCAGAAAACACTAAAATTCAGTAATAAACTCACAAATTGCGAAAAACACTAGACACTATTCACCCGTGTATCTTTCCACCACGTGCACGATATTTCGCGACATTGGCGCGGCACATTCAAATAATCACGGCCGACTGTCATCACAGCTGACTTCATAAACAAATAAACAGTAAACACTGACGGCGTTTGCTCGAATTCTTACGTTTCAATATCCTCAATTCCTCACAAAAGGTTGTGAAAGGTACGGAAACCGATATTTGAGTCGAAAACTTATCAAAGTGAAACAATAACAGACAGGAGTTCCAAGCATGATGATCGAAGTTGGAATCATCCTTGTGGATCTCCTGTGAGTTATTGTTTCATTTTGATAAGTTTTCGACACAAATATCGGTTTCCGTACCTTTCACAACCTTTTGTGAGGAATTGAGGATATTGAAACGTAAGAATTTGAGCAGACGCCGTCAGTGTTTACTGTTTATTTGTTTATGAAGTCAGCTGTGATGACAGTCGGCCGTGATTATTTGAATGTGCCGCGCTAATTTCGCAAAATATCGTGCACGTGGTGGAAAGATACACGGGTGAATAGTGTCTAGTGTTTTTCACAATTTGTGAGTTTATTACTGGATTTTAGTGTTTTCTGATGCTGCCATTGTTATTTTCTCGGCTTTTTACATAGGAATTGATACTTCAAAACGCTGTAGCCGAAGTGTGCAACATACCCATTCATGCGTTACGTCGAAAACACAGCTTTGACCAAAGATTCGTTCGAGATAAATCGATGTCTATTCGAAAATGCTTGCAGCTTGATATCGGTCGATTCAGAGACACACTATAGCGGATCCAGCAATTTTTCTTTCTCTCTCTATGGCCATTTGATCGCGTGTGTTAGGAAAGGACGGATACGGGGCCGTCACGTGACTTTCGCCCCCTATTCTATCCTTTTCTAACACACGCGATCAAATGACCGTAGAGAGAGAAAGACAATCCACTGGATCCGCCAGTTCAGAGACAATGGGTCTGTTGCGTACTTTCGCTACAGCAATATGACACATTGATTCTCACGTAAAATTCGGCAAAAATAACTATGCGCTCATTTAAAGGCTTTCAAAATCCACTCATTTACTCAAGAAATCAATCATTCCGTAGAACTTACAAACATTTGAATGTTTCGTTTAGATGCATACAACTCTTGTATTATTTTGTAATGTTTGATAAAGCAGAAAAGACCAGAAGGGAAAACGCAGTCTATATTTTATGTATTTCGAAGGAAATCCATCATTTTGTAGCTACGATGTTGTTTACTTATTCAAGGTGGTTCCATCTATGTGGTAGTATACCGGTGCAAATTGTGTCTAGTGCAGCGCAGGTTGTTTGAACTTGAAATGATTTCCTAAATTAACAGTGGCACCATTTTGAGGGAGGCGGGGGGGGGGGCAATTGCTCCCCAAAGATTTTCAATCGGGCCAAAAAATCAAGTCGGGGAGATTTTTTTGCAGATGCGCTGCAAAAAAAAAAAAAAAAAAGTCATCCAAATTTTTGGAGGGCCTTGCCCCCCCCGGAAAATCTGAAATGGCGCCCCTGTGAATTAATTAGTGGTCTTTGAAAGTTTTTTGTGTGCATCTTTATTTTTGCCAAATATTGTACGTAGGAATCAAGGTTCTATATTGCCGTAGCAAAAATAACTACGGACCTACGCAACAGACCCCAAAAACCTATACATTTCTCTAGAGTGGCAGTCCAATGGTACCTATGCATGTAACCACCACGGAGGACTTTTAGGTTAGGTTTAAGGTATAATTTTTTCCCATTAATTTATTTTCATGTATTTTGATGCGGCGAATAGAGGTTGGAGCATACTTTATGCCACTGTGCGCTTGCGCCAAATTACATGGAGAAAAAATGGAAAAAAATTACACCTTAAACCTAATATTAAAAAAATTACAAACTAAATGGCCAAAAAACATCATAGACAAAATACGGATTAAAATGATCCGGATCTTTGTGGAGTGTGCTCCTCGATCTGAGTATTTGTTTTTTTGTATTTTATTTTTCCGATTGATAATGGTGCTGTGAGGGCACCTAATCGTCTCGGAAGTGCACGGTTGTCAGATTGCACGAGCCGCAACTGCATGTATCAGCCTCTCTATTGGTATACCACGCCACGCACGACGCTCAAAATTGGCTGATCGCTCCTACCTGTATTGACCCTTTCAAACCTGAATATACTTTTTGTTCGGAGACGGATTTTCATATGAAACGATAAGCATATCGTATTTTTATTTTCTCCATAAGATTTTATGTTATTACATTGAAAAGTACACCAGGTCTGAAAGGGTTCAGCTACCTAGTACAGTTACCGAACCGATTCAAGGGCGCGTGTCCTCTTAACAGAGCACGAAAATTATGCGTATTTTTGTCTGGCACAAACCCCTCAACTATCCACTATCCAGCTTCAAACAATATCGGCGATGCCTTTCCGGGAAAGTTGTGTTATAGCAAACCATTTCTTGATAAACCAATAAGCTAACTCTTGATAAACCAATAACCTAACTACCAAGTGAGACAGCAGCGATAGGGATTTCATATGAGATGTCATGACAGAGAATTGGCCGAGAATCCGTGGCATTGATTCAAACACAAAATTCCTTACTACGTCACCGTAGAACAGTGTCTACGAAGGGTTTGGAGGATAATCAACATCTGCTGGACAAGATGAAGCAAACACCGAAACACAGATCAAGCACCTCTCCAAGAGTCAACTGACACCGCTCAGTGGGACAAAGCTTATTGGAATGTGGATATCAAAAAGGTGGGTGGGGGGGGGGGGAGAGGCCACAAGGGAGGAGGAGATTTTTTTCGGCCAGCCTCTAAATTGAGTGTTTAGATACGTTAGGACCTCGTCTATAACCCAAGCGGAGCCAATCTGTACGTCCAAGCGGATCTGAACTATAAAATATATAGGTTAAAACGACGTGTTACGCGATAAAACTTTTCAGACAATCAAATTCTTCGAGTTAAAGCAATGGAGGAACTAATACGTACTAACCCTTTCAGACCTGAAAATCTTTTTTTCCAGGAACATTGTTGATCTCAGCGCTGTTTCCTCATCTGAATTGATGCGCATACTGTATTTTTTTGTTTTTCATAAGACTACGTGTTCTTCAAATGTCCATTGAAATGGACTCCAGGTCTGAAAGGGTTAAATATCCTAAAGTAACCTAGCATGGAAGATCTGACTCTGGTTTGTTTGCGTCATTAGTTTGTTTTTTAGTTTTTGTTTTTTTGTTTTTTTTTTTTTTTTTTTTTTAACCATAAATCAAAAATTAAGATTAATTCAATGTGAATTAGTTTTAAAATAAATTGCAAGTGTTTTAGAGTCGTTATTTGGACACCTAATTCTAAAATAACTATCCAGGTGAGAAAATTTGAATTTTTCCATAAGACTACATGTTATTCAAATGTCCATTGAAATGGACTCCAGGTCTGAAAGGGTTAAATATCCTAAAGTGCCACAGCATGGAAGATCTGACTCTGGTTTGTTTGCGTCATTAGTTTGTTTTTTAGTTTCTTGTTTTTGTTTTGTTTTTGTTTTTTTTTTTTTTAACCATAAATCAAAAATTAAGATTAATTCAGTGTGAATTAGCTTTAAAAAAAATTGCAAGTGTTTTAGAGTCTTTATTTGGACACCTAATTCTAAAATAACTATCCGGGTGAAAAATTTTTGAATTTTTCCATAAGACTACATGTTATTCAAATGTCCATTGAAATGGACTCCAGGTCTGAAAGGGTTAAATATCCTAAAGTGCCACAGCATGGAAGATCTGACTCTGGTTTGTTTGCGTCATTAGTTTGTTTTTTATTTCTTTTTTTGTTTTGTTTTTTTTTTTTTTTTTTTAACCATAAATCAAAAATTAAGATTAATTCAGTGTGAATTAGCTTTAAAAAAAATTGCAAGTGTTTTAGAGTCGTTATTTGGACACCTAATTCTAAAATAACTATCCAGGTGAGAAAATTTGAATTTTTCCATAAGCTACATGTTATTCAAATGTCCATTAAAATGGACTCCAGTCTGAAAGGGTTAAATATCCTAAAGTGCCACAGCATGGAAGATCTGACTCTGGTTTGTTTGCGTCATTAGTTTGTTTTTTAGTTTCTTGTTTTTGTTTTGTTTTTGTTTTTTTTGTTTTTAACCATAAATCAAAAATTAAGATTAATTCAGTGGAATTAGCTTTAAAAAAATTGCAAGTGTTTTAGAGTCGTTATTTGGACACCAAATTTCTAAAATAACTATCCAGTGAAAAAAATTTGAATTTTTCCATAAGACTACATGTTATTCAAATGCCCATTGAAATGGACTCCAGGTCTGAAAGGGTTAAATATCCTAAAGTGCCACAGCATGGAAGATCTGACTCTGGTTTGTTTGCGTCATTAGTTTGTTTTTTAGTTTCTTGTTTTTGTTTTGTTTTTTTTTTTTTTTTTAACCATAAATAAAAAATTAAGTTTAAATTCAGGGGAATTAGCTTTAAAATAAATTGCAAGTGTTTTAGAGTCGTTATTTGACACCTAATTCTAAAATAACTATCCGGGTGAGAAAATTTAAATTTTTTCCATAAGACTACATGTTATTCAAATGTCCATTAAAATGGACTCCGGGTTGAAAGGGTTAAATATCCTAAAGTGCCACAGCATGGAAGATCTGACTCTGGTTTGTTTGCGTCATTAGTTTGTTTTTTAGTTTCTTGTTTTTGTTTTGTTTTTGTTTTTTTTGTTTTTAACCATAAATCAAAAATTAAGATTAATTCAGTGTGAATTAGCTTTAAAATAAATTGCAAGTGTTTTAGAGTCGTTATTTGGACACCTAATTCTAAAATAACTATTCAGGTGAGAAAATTTGACTAGTTTCTGTCATGTGTCCGTTTCTTTACTGTGCAAATCCTTCCAAAAGACATTCATGTCGATTTATGTGTCCAAATATCCACTCTCAAACACTTTGCACTTTCGTTTAAAACCTATTTCAAATGTATTTGTCACAATTTTCTTTTTAAAGTTAAAAAAATGAGGCAAACAAACCAAGCCCGAGTAAAATGTCCAAGATTTCCATCATGACTGTCTTCTTGAAGTTTCAAAGACACATTTTGGCAACTACGTTTCCCCTCCATTTGAATCAATGTTCAACAATCGATTGTAGATGAAACTACAGTTGAGTATCGAATCGATTGTTTTACATAGAATCGAACGGAGGGGAAATATTGTCACCATAATCACCGGAAAAAATCACCAGTTGTTTAGTCGCGGGAGCAACGTTGAGAAGTCAATAGAGGGTTTTAGTAATGGCGACTGCCGGCGATGAGCGTTCCAAACAAAGCCAGTTTGTCTCTCTCGCTCTCACGTGGCCCCCATGTATACTGCCATCTCACTCTAATTTCAAAAAAATTTTTAGTGACTTATTTTGTGAAATTTTATGGCAGAAATGAAATTTTTCGAGGCATTTCAATGCTATTTTGATATAAATGTCGTAAAACAAGGCCCTGTATACGAATTTCGATACTAGAAAGAGATGGATATACATGGGGGTCACGGGAGAGTGAGTGAGATAGTTTGGAACGCTACGCGAGTTTTATCACAACCGATTGCGACCGATGAGTGCATTGTTGTGGTTGTTGGCTAACCGTTGACTTCGCACTAAAACCGTCTATTTGAAAGTCTGAAGAGGATTTAAGGTTAAAGCAGTAAAGATGACTTACGAACAATCAATTTTCGATTTTTTTTCACTTGAGCTCGCGAAAAAGTATCGATCATTCCTTTAGGATCGATTCTGTAACATGAGTTAACATGGATTCATGTCGATACGTCGCACTCACGACACAGATGTGTCACTTCTTCGACTGAAAAATGTTATGATTTATACGGTACTAGCAATCACCATATATGGCTTTCCACTTTGTTCAAAATCAAGATAAAAATCTTCTGTACATATTGTCTTTGATTTTATTTTTTTCCCCCATGACTTATTGCGACTTAAAAATCGATCATATTTTCGGTCTTAAAAATTGCAGTTTTTCCCTCTGTGCGGTGGGCCTGCGCAGCTTCAACAGTCATCGGACACGTGTTACGTGCTCCATCACGAAATCCAGCAAATCGTCGGACATAACCTGTTCCTAATTTATGAACTAGTACAACATCAAAGCGTATCACTCCAATTAAGGGATGCTC
Organism: Trialeurodes vaporariorum; assembly: GCA_011764245.1. Classification (NCBI taxonomy): domain Eukaryota; kingdom Metazoa; phylum Arthropoda; class Insecta; order Hemiptera; family Aleyrodidae; genus Trialeurodes; species Trialeurodes vaporariorum. The sequence goes on along the minus strand of VMOF01000024.1, from coordinate 61,841,219 downwards.
CTAATTTCACCCCCCCCAGCCTCTTTCTCCATACCAAGCGTCAGGCGATCAGCAAGAGGCTTTGAGCTTAAGAAGCCTTCTTAGCTACAGATCCGTTGGGGACTAAGACCGGACGCTGCAAGATTACAGTTCTGCATTGGGGGAGGGGGCAGGGGGAGGGGCAGACGGGAGGGGGAGGGGGAGGGGGCAGGGGGAGGGGGAGGGGGCAGGGGGCAAGGGGGGGGGGGGGAGGGGGGGGAGGGGAGCGGTAGGGGGAGTGAGCGCTGTATGGTTCGGTTTCCATACCTCTAGACAGGATTTTGTAATATTGATTAGCAGTAAGACGTACGAAAGCAAATTAGTTTTCAGCCAACTTGCAGTTGGACTCGCGTTATACACTGTCAGAAACTCAGAAAAAAAGGGGGAGGGATTGTGAAGCTTGAAATATTCAAGAGTAATGTGATTCAAAATATTGATAAAGCTTTGTGTTCAACACGGAGGTCAGTTCAACATGTAATCTTTGCTGCTATTTCAAATGCTTTTCTCTAAAAAAAATGTTTAATATAAAAAACTTTTTTAAACTTAAAAGTTCTTAAAGTTCCGAGAAGAAATTTTCGCGGCTGACATACACGTCTTTTGAAAGAACCGCAATTTCCGAATTTTGCTGAATTTACATGGAAACCCGGCATCCACGACCGCGCCTGCGGAATGAACTCTGATCGACATGACTGAGTTCCTGATGACGTCACAAAAAAGTTTTACTGTAGGTATCGCTAGATTTCAAACAGTCCTTGTTAATCTGAACGTAAGCCACTATGTAGCCCTAACTTCTTATTCTTTTTGAAGATTAGAGGAGACTATTTGCTGAATGGACTCATTAAAAATCAGATTTGCTCTAAACTGCAAATCCTATTCCTCCAACCAGGACGAAGAAATATCAGCCCGGATGGTTATTTCTGCGTCATAGGATGTAAATTTAGCATCTGTTTAAGTTCTAGCACATTTTTTTAACTATCGGGATGTTGATTTGGAACATTTTTTTCCCCCGTGTGATTGCAAACATCCAAGATTTACCGAAGAGAGTAGCAGCTGAAGCTAAACGCCAAAAGCATGTATAGCAAAGAGTAAACAAGAGTCGCAATTGAACGGAAGGCCTGCGTGGTCAACGCAGATAAGGGATGGGAACGCGGGCTGGCCTCTGATTGGCTGCAACGCGTGGTGCAAAAATGTCTTAGGGTATAGGATAATTAACACCGGGTTTTCTTTCCGGGACGTTTATCTCGAAACCTGTGCAAAATAGTCTCCAAACAATTCATGCGAGTCGATTTAGCAGAATTTTCCGAACAAATTGATAGGTCATAAGTGCCACTTTACTCCAAATTCGAAAAGACTCAGTTGAAAAGTACGCACAATAGTGAGTCACTCAAACACTGCTCAAACACACGCCAAGGATGTAAACACATTGTGCGTACTTTTCAACTGAAACAATCTTTTCGAATTTGCAATAATAAAGTGGCACTTATGACCTATCAATTTGTTCGGAAAATTCTGCTTAATCGACTCGCATAAATTGTTTGGAGACTATTTTGCACAGGTTTCGAGATAAACGTCCCGGAACGAAAACCCCGGCCGTGTTAATTTCCCTATACCCCAAGACATTTTTGCACCACGCTTGCAGCCAATCGGATGCCAGCCCGCGTTCCGATCCCTTATCTGCGTTGAAGCGCAGACCTTCCATTCAATTGCGACTCTTGTTTACTCCTCGATGTATAGTTTTGTAACCTCCAAAGAATGGCCGTCAAGTTAACGCAGACTAATATGGTTAAATTGGTAACAGTGGTCAACTTGTGGAATAATTACCCGAAAATCAGTTTTCCCCCTTTACTTTTTACACCTTCCATCACTTTTAAGAGAGAGAGATACACGCCGCTCACGCCTTTTATGTACCACTAGAGGCTCCGTCGCCCCCCCCCCCCCGAGTACTTACTTTTGCCACTGAGTGTGTCCAGCTGAATCGAAGAAATATTATAGCTGAAAGTAGAGAATGGGAAGCTGGCTGGATCAATTATTGCGAAGCGCGTGCCGTGTAGTGTGATACAACTATTCGTACATTGCAGTCCTGGTTTTGCATACCTAGTAGATTGAAGGCAAATATTTCCGTAATGAGTAATAACTCGGTCCTTTGTAAACAAATTGTTCTCTCGGTGACATTAGCCGCTTTTGAAAGTTGGCTTTAAAGGAGTGAGGGAGGGAGGGGGAGGGAGGGAAGGAGGGGGATGGGGAGGGGGATGGGGAGGGTGAGGAGGGAGGGGTGAGGAGGGAGGGGTGAGGAGGGAGGGGTGAGGAGGGAGGGGTGGAGGGGGGAAGGGAGGGAGAGGGGAGGAGGGAGGGGGAGGGGGAGGGGGGGGTGGTGGGGAGGGGGAGGTGGGCGGAGGGGGGTGCGGGTGGGGAGGGGAAGGTGGAGGAGGGGGATGAGGGAGGGGATGGGAGGGGATGGGGTGGGAAGGGGAGGGGGGGCGTGCAAGAAAATAAACGTTCAAACTTCCAATGGATATGAATCTCGGAGGCAACGCGGTACACAAATGTTTATATTCGGGATGCATTCATGCATTTTTTTATGAAATAACGACTGAACTGATGTATTTATCTTAAAGATTGTCTCCTACTTCCTTCCCAGCACCGACTTTTTGAATATCAGACGTCCAGTAATTAAATTGAAGGTTGATTTTAGACGATTAGTGTCAGATGCTGTAACATGTTCCATTGCTGAGAATATTTTTCTTTTTTAAATTTATAGTAGTTTTAATGTAGGTATGGCTTCTAGTAGATTCGGACCTCTGATACCTGTATAGCTCCAAAATCTTTGCTCTTAAATGGTGTAGCTACGAAGGAATCATGGGGGATTCCTGTGTAATTTGTCACTCAATGGAAACACTCAGAGGAAAGCCGCAAATTAGATAGGAATCTCCCATAGTACCTGCCAGTGGCGGCTCGTGCAATCTGGCAACCATGCACTTTTGCCATTTAAACGTATGCGAAAATATCGATACTAGGTGAGGCGCTACGCCTCACCAAGTAATCGATTATTTTACACAGTTTTAAATGGAGGAAATCCATTGTTGCCACATTGCACGAGCCGCCGCTGGTACCTGCGTGGCTCCACCATCACGCTTTGAACTTTAATATCATTTTGTGAGTGAATTTTGTAATTTTTCAATGTGTTTGTCGTAACTTTCGCTAGATTTCACCCAAGAAGCAACCAATTTGAACATCAAACTGAAAGGTTAAATTTTGTATGAATTTGGATGAATGGCTCCCGCTATAAATAAAAAACAAAGTTGAATAACTGTCGAAAAAGGATGCATATGACACATGTTAGATGTCTTCTGATTTTATAGGAGTTTTTCTTGGTTTACTGAAATCTCTTACAGTTCGAGAAGTCGTCTTTGTTTCAAATCCCTTTAAAATCCGAATGTCTCTTTTCCTGCTTGTCATTCGATGTATCCACTATCCACACTTACAACGTAATGAAAGCATGGAACCCTTCTTATGCTATGAGTTGTAAATTCAACGATTTCGTTCTTGGCAAAAACCAACTACCAAAGAAAGCAATAGTTATTAGTCCTCCGTTTCATTGAGCCATCCAATCAATATTCAAACACGTCATAACTTCAATTAAAATGATACAAAATAGTTAATTAAGATCGTGAATCTGTCGTAAAACTTTAAGCTTTAGCCCCTTCAGACCTAAACTTCTTTTTGTTCAGAAACAGAATGTTTACCAACGTGGTTGATCTTAGCGCTAACTCCTCATCTAAATCGATGCGCATATTGTATTTTTATATTTTCCATAAGATTCAATGTTATTCAGATATACACTAGGTCTGAAAGGGTTAAAGACGAAGGATTTCCTGTTGATCACTATTGAAGAGAGTATATTGTATATGTATTCACTCATGTTTAGAGTCGAGGGATGATGATTGATCGCATAAGAAGAGGTCGAAGGAACAAGGGATGTACACAGCAAAAGATGAGAAAGAGGACGGAAAGAGAGAAAGAGAAAATAGAGAGAGGAGAGAGATAAAGGGATCCTTACCATTGCAAAGTCGGCTGGGTCCGTGACGTCACATTTTCTTGGGGGCGCCACATTGATCCGCATCTTCGAGGCGCGTCGCGTCGCGAAGGGCCGAGGGTCCGGGTGGGTTTTGCGGCGGCGGGGGAGGGCTATTTTCTTTTCTTCAGCGTCCAATCGGCTCCGTTTTCTTTCCGCCCCCTCCCCCTCCCCGTACCTACCTACCTAACTACCTACCCTCCTGCCCCGCCGGAAGAACCGCGACGAAGAAATATACTTTCGAAAGCTCCTTCGTTGAAGAGGGGAAAGAAAACTTGCTCAACCATATTGACCCCCCTTAGCTCCTTGAAACCGCCCCACTTTTCAACTTCTTCCTTTTTTCCTCCGATTACTTGTCATCACTTCGAAAACTTCACTCACTCGAGACTGTTTCTCTACGTTGAAGCGATGGCTTCCCGCTCGAGAAAAACCCGACTGACACTGGCGCGAGTTCGTTCTGCGGACGACGAAAGTAATTAAAACACAAATAGCACGTATTTTGTGTTCAATTTCATTTGCCAAACTGAATTTTTCTCCTCCGAGTGAGAGTAAAAATAAGGTCTTTTTACCCGCAGACTCCCTACCTTTTTTTTTCTCTCTCTCGCCACGTTTTGTGGGATTTCTCTTTTCTGCGCCGCTCTCTCTCTCTCTCTCTCTCTCTCTCTCTCTCTCTCTCTCTCTCTCTCTCTCTCTCTCTCTCTCTCTCTCTCTCTCTCTCTCTCTCTCTCGCGCTATCTCTGCATCTCTCGTTCTCTCTCGCTCTCACACTCACATGTACATTCTCCCACCTCTGTTTTTTTTTCTCTCCTTTTCCTGTCGAAGCTAGCGGATTCTGTGTCCCGCGAAGGGCGCAGTAAAGAGTATCTCACTCTCTCTCTGTCTCTCCCTCTTTCATTCTCTTTCCCCTTCTTTCTGCGCAAAGGAAGATGCGCAGTGATTTCCCCTTCCAGTCAACGCGATCAGTCCTCGCGTGGACGCGGGCGCGTCGCTTTAAAGCCGCCGAGATGAATTTTCCACCATCTCGCTAGTCGCTACATCCATACTAACATCTTTCCGTCCCTTCGTGTCGTTTACTCGCCCCTAGCTCATATTTTCCTTATCTCAAACGTTCTTATTGACCCCTGCTTGCTGTATGAAGGCAAGGTATTTCGTTCATTTGAAATCTAATTGAGATTGTTTTTGAATTAAAAAATAATGGAAAATACGGAATAAATTAAAGACGGGGCAAAGATGTTGAAAAATCAGTTTCCCCATATCCTGCGATTCCTCGGGACTAATGGGGCGGCTGCAATTTTTTGCTACAGGCAATTTAAGGATCGATTTAGATGAAAAAAAAAATCTACATAATTATAGATATAGTAGCACAATAAAAACTTATAGAATCAACTCCTAAACACATAACATGCTTTCAAATGCTCTATCGTATCTTTCATACCTTCAACTTCTTTAGCTCTCGCTAAAGAAGTTGAAATTTGAAGTATGATGCACCCTGACCACTATGAAAAGAACAATTGCACGGCAATTTTCTGGTGAAATGGTCCGAATCGACAATTTTGTCTTGGTTACATGAGTTAAAGCTTGCGCTTGAAAGTGCTCAAGACTCTAAAAATTCTCAAAATCACTACTTATCCTGATTACTTAATCGGCAAAATCAAGCCTTTGGTATCTGGTAACGCACTTTATCAGGCTCAAACGGGACACCCGTTGGGCTTCTCAGGCATTAGGGCATTAGGGCATTAAGACATTAGGGCATTTGGACTCAAGAAACGCGGTTTCAAGCCAAAACTGTTGGCTCAATTTTTTTTTTTTTTTTTTTTTACGATAAAATCTACTATTCTAATTTTCGTAACTTTTGAAACAACATTGAGGGCGAAAAAATTAGATTTTGGAAAAGCGTGGAGAGGCCAATATATGTCCCTCAAAAGTATTTGTCTTTTACAGTTTTGCTTTGGGAAAAAATTCCTGTTGATGTAACAATTTTTTTTTTTTTTTTTTCGACTTATTCAATGGATTTTTTTTTTTTTTTAAATCTATCAAAATCGAACTTTGACCATTGACATTCTGAACTGAGCACAAAAAATGATACCAACTTCCTAGCTTCGCGCTAAAATGCTAAGTTTAATTTCCTTTTTAGCTTTGAAACGAAAATTAGGGATTGCCATTTGAAACACCTTATTGGGGGGGGGGGGGGGGGTCAACCCCTTTTTTTGCCTGCCTACCCCGTGGGACGGGAATTCGATAATATTCTAATTACTGTCTCCCTCAAAATAATATGGAACCTGAGTTTCAGCGTTTTTTGACAAATGAACGCGAGCTCAAGTTATTCGGAGCTACTTTGCTATTTTTTAAACAAACAAGAATGTATGAACATGAAGAAGATTTTAAAGGAGAGTATAAGGAAAACTTTGATACGGAACCACTAATTCTGGATATTTTTAGAATTATTATTGATTTGAGGTGTGGTTTAACCTTACATTGTGACTTAGTTTAATGAATCTAGAATGAAAAGTTGTTTTTAAAGGCATTCGGAAAGTTTAAAGGCACCCCAAAAGGAACCTTAAAGATGTTCTCTTAACGCAGATCGCTTGACGCGACTATTTTAGTTTACTTGATATTCCCTTAAAGCCAATGCATTTTTACACGAAACCCCTTCATAACTTGGAAAGCTATTTGAGGAACGGCTGCATACAAAGGCACAATATATCGAAATCTCAAAGAATCGATTCTCAGACCTTTCGCTTGAACTTTTTAAATCGATACTTTTGCACGAACTCAAATGGAAGGAAACTATTTGATCGATGGTTCTCGAGCAGCCACTGACTATCGCACTATGGTCTGAGATCGAAAAAAAGGGGCCAAAAATAAGTGAAGAAAAGAGATCAAAAATCATCGTTGTTGTCCTTTCAAGCTCGATTTAAAACTTTCCGATTGAAATTCTAGGTTTAA
>VMOF01000024.1:61798482-61833683 GCA_011764245.1 Trialeurodes vaporariorum | reverse complement strand
CTCTCTCTCTTTTTCCCTATTTAAACTACATATATTAGAAAAAACGGAAATAGAGTCTGTAGTTACTCGACAACTCTTATCTCTATCCTTTTCTAACGCATGCAGTTAAATGGGCAAATAAGAGAGAGAAAGTCAAATTCCTGGCTTCGACTATGAGTATGACGCAGAAGATTTACTTTCGTTTACTTTCATTTCTTACAAGCGAAACAAAACGCCTAATTTATTTATCAGACGAGTCCAGTAAAAATAATAATAATAAAAATAATAATAATAAATATAATAGGTATGTTGCAAACTTTTGCTATACAGCGCTATAGAGTGTTCTATCTCATGTAAAATCGCGTGAAAAGTCCATTGGTAGCATCAGAAAGTCATGAAATGCAGTATAAAACTGACGAGAGACGTTTAATGAAATCCAAGATGGCGGTAAAATATTGAGCAACCTGTATGCATGCCCCACGAACATCCAAGTGAGCCAACCTCACAATATCGATCACACCCAATCACAACGTAAATAAACACATAACCTCTGAAGCTGTGATGTTGTCAACGTTGGCAATCCTTGGATGTTCACGGTGCATGCATACAGATTGCTCGATATTTTACCGCCAAATTGGATTTCATTAAACGTCTCTTGTGAGTTTATTTTCGCATTTCATGACTTTCTGATGCCACCAATGGACATTGCGGGCGATTTTACATACGATGAAACACTCTTTATCGTTGTAGCAAAAGTACAGCAAGTAGCAAAGACCCATTAGAACGATAATAAATGTCACAAATTGCGCATTTTCGTCTTTTTGTATTTGGTAAAATGAATTTAGTTCATACATTTATATTTCCTGTACCAACTTCCTTGACATTGTAAAGAAGATCTTACGTGTTCTAAAGTAACCTACCAGAAGATTTAGAAGATATTACAATTGCGGAGAAAAAAAAACTTCGGTTCTTGTTGATCACCCAAGATTTCGGTTTCTGTAACCAAAATGTTCGGTCGTGAGTACCGAATACTTAAATTAAGAGTACCGAAGACTTCGCGTAGGTGCGGAATTTTGGGTTAATGGGTTATACTTACTGAATTTATCATGACTCTCACTAGCGGCCACAGCCCATAAGCGCAAATTTACCCAATCGAGAGCCCAAAAGCGCAAATTTGACACCTGAAAAGCGCAAATTTTCAAAGCCCAAAAGCGCAAATTGTATATCGAAATGCGATTCGATAAATATACATCGAATATCGAGCGGAGAAATAAGAGATAGATAGCGTGGGGGGGGGGGGGGGGGGGGGGGGCTACAGAAATGTGAAATAAATGAAGTCGCTTACCGCTGTATTTGTTGATTGTGGTGTAATGGTGTATCGCATAAAATTCTTAGACTTAACAGGTTTGCGTCAAAGTATTAAACTCCGTTTATATCCGTTTCGCTTGACATTGCATCGCAATTTTTTTAAGAAATTAAGGATGGAAATTTTATTGGTTATCAGTTCATTATGTGTTCTTTGCAGGAAAGCTATGATTTTCCGGCTTCTTTTTTGTATTTGGGAGGAGGTGTTTCGATGCTATTTATTTTCACATAAGTTTCTGCCTGGACATCTTTGAGCACTTCAAGAAAGTAGTAAATGTGAAGGTGTGGGCCGTAGAAATTTGTTCTGAAATGATGATGGAACGACTCGGGGCCGTTTGTTGTCCGCGAATAAAAAACGCACCTGGAGCCTCAGCCCAGATTTCGAGGGGGAAAGGGCACATCATAATAAAATTATCGAGTAAGTAGTCACAAAAGGCAGCGCATCTTGTATCGGCGGGCGTACAGCTTTTTTCAACTGCGGCCGCAAACGCAGTTGCCACATATCCTTATTCGATAAATCGAAAATGCGACTCATATCGATCGCGCCAAACAAACCTATCGAATCGACAGCCTAAAAGCGCGAAAAGGATAATTTGCGCTTTTGGGCTCTCACTTTGAGAAATTTGCGCTTATGGGCTTCACCGTCACTAGCCACGGACATTTTAATATTAGTCGTGTTTCCGTAAGAGCACCGCTGAGCTAGTTCAACGTCGCGTCGGTTGGTTAAGTACATATAATATTATGTTGTATATTACACATTATATTTATTTTTTTTAAATCCCTTAAAAAACCATATTGAGTCCATTTTTTTTTTTTTTTTTTTTTTTTTTTGAAAGGGGGGGGGGATTAATAAGTATGGAGTGGACGAGATTTGAAGCTCATTGTGTACACGTGTGACTTACACTGAAAAAAAGTGGGTTCGCTGGACTAATTATTAGTGAAATTGGAATCAAATTGGTCAACTTACTCTCTGTACTCAGTAATGTGTACAGTGTACACCCAAGTTTATTGGTTGCACTTCTCCAGTATTAATTATTTTTTAATTATTTTACCCATCATCAATTATTGATTGGAGTACCTAATTTTTTGGATAAGGACACCCAATTACTTAATTTGATTGCGCGAATTTCACTAATAATTAGTCGAGCGACCCAGTTCTTTTTTGTCTGTGTAGAGTAAATTCCAAGATTCAAAACAACAATAATGTCTAAAGTCAGCGTCTCAGAGACGGATACATCACTGAGAAAAATTTTCCAGTTAATCCGGACGTCCGTTTATTGCTAACTTAACTGGAAATCCTGTTGTTTCAACAGAAACTACTGTTATTTCAACAGAAATTCCTATTATTTCATCAGAAATTCCTGTTAAAGGAATAATTCTGGTGGAGTAAGTATTAACAAGGCGTCCAGTTACAGCGACAGGAATTTTTTCTCAGTGATGAATTTCGAAGAAAAGCATTATTTTCAAATATTACTGTAGATAGGAACTTTGAACAGATTCATCCCTCCTTTCTCTTTACGCTTAAAGTATAAGGAGAGATTCTGTAGAGCTGAAAAATCGATCTCGGTGTCTTTCATCCCTTCTTCGCAGCCGACGAACTCAAACTTAGGGGCGGAGGGTGGAACGAAGGAAAGAGGAGGAGCCAAGACAGGGCCTCCACCCTTCCATCCCCTCTCTCAAGAGGCTCGAACTGTAAGAAGTCCACCCCTCAACGCTGCTGTTCTAACAGATCGTAGTTCGCGTTCTTCAACATAGAGTGCAGCACTTTACGGTGAGGTTTCATTATGCTATGTATAAAAACAGTCACGGCCACATTGTTCATTCATTCAGTAGCGCAACGCGAAATTCTCTATCTCTCTCTCTCTCTTTTATCCATTGGTTTGCGTGTGTTAGACAAGGATGGAAAAGGAGGTATCTTTCTTTCCTTTTTCAACTTATACTATGACCTTCAAAAGAAAGTAGGTATACTCTCATCGAAACGGTCCTGAATTATGTTTAAAACAATAAAATGCTTGTACATTAAACAATAAACATGATTTTTCACACTCATGCTCTGTAGTATTTTTTTATGAAAAGCTGCAAGGGTTGGCGAAGCAAATTTAAAATGTTGTCCGTCTTGAGCACCAAGTCATGCAATTTAAAATAATTGTCTTTAGCTATTTGATTAGCACTATGACTAAAGAATTTCTCTGGAATAAAACCAAAAATCTTCACTCATCTTTACTCACCTTTACCTCTTTTACCTAGAATCAATAAGAGATGATTCGTTCAGTTGGGGGGGGGGGGGGGGGGGGGTTAATCGGGCAAATCAAATCTTATTCTGACCCATTTAAGATTATATGCAGCAAAATTCTTGGTCTTTTTTTCTCTCATTTAATTGGGATGTCATGCAAAATTCAACACGAACGTTTTCAATTGAAACCTCACATTGTCATTCCGTAATAGATTTAACAACATCTTTGCATAAAATGCGAAGAGATAGACTCTCAAAGAAATTGTCGACGTGACTAAAAAAATTATGAGCAGCGCTACAACATGGTTCAAATTAGAAGGGAGGGGCAGTGGACACTGCATGGACATACACTTTACTGATAGTAATGCGCTCAAGAAGCGCCTTCAATAATTTAAACGCAACTTAATCTACACGTACATGGATTGGTATCCTCCGAAATTGAAGGCGTTTTTTGCGGAGGAATCAGAGTGATTTCATATATTTTCATTTCGTCACATCATCGTTGTTTATCATAATAGGGCAGTTGCAAGGATATTAACTTTTGTGTTTTTTATAAAGTAAATGGTCGTACTTGATGAGCTGAAAACAATGGTGCCTTTGGTTTTTATTTAAGTCTCCCGGTTTTGGAGATACACAGATGTAAAGTTGTGAGAAATCGTGCGCGTAGTGACGTCACTACGCAGAATTCCCATTTAAAACAATGTATTTTGGGCCAAAATCTCATCTCCCGAACAATGGGACTTAATTAGAAACCAAAGGCATCTTTGTTCTCAGCTCATTAAGTACTTTCATTTTCTTTATAAAATACATAACATTTCAAACCCTTGCAACTGCCCCATTCTGAAATATTTAATTAATGATGTCTCCAGTAATACAAAAAGCGCTTGAATGGGTCTGTTCGAAATTTTGCAACAACTTCGAGCGTTTACACAGTCATATAGAATGACGCAAAAAGAGCTATTATTTTATCACTGTAGAGTTATTTGTGATGCACAAGTTTTTAGGATCAACTGAAAAAAATAGCCCATTTTTTTTTTTTTTTTTTTTTTTTTTTTTCAGGAAACTTTGGGTCTAAACGACCTATGTTTGGTCTGCCACTAGGGTTAACAAATCAGTACAAGAAAATTGAAGATTATAACCACATTGTTAAATTAAAATTGCGAAATTTTTTATGAAACTCAACTTTTCATCAAACTGCGTTTCTTGGAATTTTTCTCCGATGAACCGAAGTTCATAAGGAACCTCACATTCAATTTCCAAGATTTACGGAGTGTGCGCCTTTGCAGCTCTTTACCGTCGAAGAAAAGAACGTTCCTCTATAACCCATGAGTTTTAGAATTAATTACTTGGGCTCTGAAATTCACAGCTTGATAAGTTTTCTGCTTGATCGCTTGTATGTATCGAATAAAAAGAATTCAAAGCCAGCAAGGTATTTTACTCGATGACAAAAGTGTTTTCATAAAGAAGTTCAATCGGCTAAAATTCGAATAATTACCTACTATACCCAATTTCAGCAATTCTTTTTTTTTTATTTTTTTTTTTATTTTATTTTTTTTAATAATAAAACCATTGTTTGGAACATCATTTAGGGAACATTCGGGACCATTTCGGACTTGTCGAGTTGCGAGCCAAGCGATTCGGCTGGGTATTCTTAGTTCCCGTCTATATATAGTCATTAATATCACTACAAGTCAAAGGAATTCGGTGCGCAAATTTGAAATTTTCGTTACACGGGTGTTATCAAAGCTATACCCGTTTTTAGTTTGGGTAATGTGATCAGTGAAACTCGGCAAATGTTTAGAAAATGAATAGTGAGCTCGCTGAAACACTTTTCAGTCAGTAAATGGGCAAACGCAGCAAACTTTTACTATACGCAGTACGCACCCTTAAGGAGGGTCGCCCACCAGATAAAATCGCGGGGAAATCACATTGAAAGCCACAAAAAGTCTCAAAATCCAGCACGTATGAACCCACTAAAGGCGCTTTAAGATTTACCGCCCTTCGCGAACCGCCGCGCGCCGCGCCCATCATAATTATGAATTTGATGACCCTTTTTTTCTTTTTATTATTTTGCTTGTACACACTGATTTTACCGCCTTTGGAGATACATTTTTAAGTTTGATAACCTTTTTTTTTTCTTCGCTTGTCCACCCTAAGTTTGCTGACCCCGAAGAGTGCCGCCCGGGGCAAGGGTGAAGAGTGATTAATTATCTGGGCACAGAATTCCAAAACAACTATCCAGGTGAGATAATTTTGCTTGTTCCTGCCATACCCCAGTTTTTTTAACTTACAAATCCTTCTAAACAGTGGCGTCGCGTGCAATTTGGCAACAATGTATTCCTACCATTTAAACTAATGTAAAATATTGGATTCAGGGGGTGCACAGTGCACGAGGAAAATTCGATATATTTAATGAGTTAAAATAGAGCAGTTGCATTGTTGCCAGATGGCACGCGACTTCACTGCTTCTAAAATAAACAGTTATATCAATTTCTGTGGCCAGATATAGCCACTCTAAAACACTTGCAGTCTTGTATTTTCGTCTAAAAAAAAAAATTCCGCTGAATTTTATACAATTTTTGATTTAAGGGTATAAAAAAAAAAAAAAATGAGACAAACAAACCGAGCCTGTGTGGAAATTTCCATGACAGACTTCCATCATGGCTGCCTCCTTGGTATTTCAAAACAGTATAATTTGGCGACGTTGCAATGTGCCCATTTAAATCCATTAAAAATATCGAGCTATTGAGAGTTCGGTGAACACCTTTGCATTCGACCTTTTACACGGGTTTAAATGGACAGATTACAAAGTTAACAAATTGCTCGCAACGCTACTGTTTCAAAATCACGTCCCATAAATCCTCTATAGAAGATGAACTATTAATTATTGAAGGAGTAAGAGTTGACGAACTTTATTCTTAGTTTACTTTACAATTATAGTTAATTTTTGCAATGATTAGTTGCAGTAAGCAATTTTTACTATATCATTATGTTGTCACTTTGTTCATAATATATCAAACATGTCAAAATTATTATTGATTGATTGATACGCATCGACGATGGCTCGAACTTGTACCATTTACTTAGCAGCATTTTTTTTTGTTTTTTTGTGTTTTGTTTTTCGAAGGGGGGAGGGTCCTCTAGAACTGCCTTCATATCACTGGATGATATCTCCTTGAGAATTTCCATTGAAGCACAATAATGTTTTCACCCTGCCAATTTTTCCAAAAAAAAATAAAAAACAAAAAACAAAAAAACAAAAAGAAGAACAACAACATCAACGACAAGAACATTTTGGTATAATGGGTCTGTTGCAAACTTTTGCCACAGCAATTAAGAGTGTCTAATCTAATGTAAAATCGCCTGAAAAGTCAATTGGTGGCATCAGAAAGTCATAAAATGCAATAATAAACTCACAAGAGGCGTTTGATGAAATCCAAGATGGCGGAGAAATATCGAACAACTTGTATTCATGTACCATAAACATCTAATGATAGCCAACCTCACAATATCGATCACAACCAATCACAACGTAAACAAACACATAACCTCTACCTCCGGTGAGATTGTCAAAGTTGGTCATCCTTGAATGTTCACGGTGCATGCATACAGATTGCTCGATATTTATCCGCCATCTTGGATTACATTAAAACGCCTCTTGTGAGTTTATTATTGCATATCATGACTTTCTGATGCCACCAATGGACGTTTCGGGCGCTTTTACATTAGATTATACAATCTTAATCGTTGTAGCAAAAATTTGCAACAGACCCATCATAGACGGTATTGGAGATGGACCCACGTTTTCGGTGTGTGGTTTTCAGCAGCATTAAGGGAAATTAGAATTGGCAACGATGTCTTCTCATCAAGTAGCTATTCGTTTTTAACAAAGCAAAATTTACCGGGTACAGACAGTGAGGGTAATGAAAGAGTGAAACTATTTCCTGAGATGCGAGACTGCGAGGTGCAAAGTTGTATCTCCGCTCTCTCGGGAGAGCAAATGAGAGAGAAAGAGAGAGAGAGAGAGGGGGGGGGGAAGAGAGCTCGTCCTCAAACCGGTCATCTCCAGCACCCAGCATCGCGCCTCGCCACCCAGCCAAGCCGCGGCCGCAAACTCACCTTTAGTCAAACAACCACCCCTAATCTGGATTCGGGATGCTGTTTCACAACGGCAAGTCGCCAGTTTTGTTGTTGGTTATGATTTATAAGAGCTCTCGTCACACCGCGTGCCATCCGAAGAAAGAAAACTAGTTTTCTACTTCAGGCTTTAGAAAACAAAGTGGAGCATAAAAACGGTCCAGTTTCTGGCCGAGCTCACTGATGGCGGATCCAGGAATTTGTCTATCCCTCTCTTCTCCTATTAGAACGAGTGTGTTAGAAAAAGACGGATTCAGGGTAGTCACGTGATTTTTGTCCATTCTTTCTATCTTTTTCTAACACATGCATTTGAAGGGTCAGAAAGAGAGAAGAACGATTTCCTGGACCCGCCAGAGTTGTAATGAGCATCCCTTTTTCGGACGTCTGTTTCGGTGATCATGCTCTGGTCTTTTTAGTTTCGTGGATGCTTTGGTGGTGTGATGCAAAAATTAAAAAATTGTGTTCCGTAGTTTTCGTTTTTTTTTCTCTCTCTCTCTCTCCTGTGTAATATGACTTCGCTTACTCTGACATACGTTTTTTGTTTTTGGTTTTGTTTCTTTTTTACGAGAAGTGAACTGTGCTCACATTTGGTTCTGTAATTAGTTAGAGCTCCGTAAATTTGTTTTGAAGGTAAAATCATTTCATTGTCGAAGGAATTCATTCTTTGTATCTTCAGTCACATACGGATCCATCGTAGAATTTTCATAGATTTTCATTTACTACATATATTTGTTCACTCTCCGTTAATATTTCTTCAATTTTGTTTCACTTTCCCTCTCTTCGCAGGCGTAAAGTATAGAGAAAGTATTGTAATGATGAAAAATTTGAAAATTGAGTTAGCTCTCTTTCTCGGCAATTCATGGCCCCAAGAACCCAAAAACCCGTATCAAAATGTTCCGTCCGTCGTTGATGATATTTCCTCAACGATTATTGGTCTGTTTGTATTCAAATTCAGCGAGACAAATTGGTTCCAACTTTCCGAGAGAAGGTTTTTGAATTTTTTTTTTCAAACATTCTTTTCTTTTCGTCAGGTACCGACAAAGTAACAAGGCAACTGACCTAAAGGCAACTAGACCTAAGGCAACTGACCTACAAGGACAGTCTTGGGTAAAAAAAAAGCAAGTAAAAAAAGTGGCATTTGTACGCATGTTTCCCCCTTTTTTCGGCCTCCAGTTTACCAACTATTTAAATCCACTTCTTGATCCTATACCTATCCTGACGAAGTAAAATGAAATAGTAAAAAAAATGAAATATAAATATATAAATACGGACAAAAACTTTAAAAGTTTTTTAAAGGCTTGCAGTAATACGTTATTAAACTACAAGGGATGTCCCAAAAGTAGTGAGACTGATGCTGTAACTTTTGAACAAAACAAGCTATCGACCTGATCTTGGTTGCGTTCAAAAGATCAACTTATTAACTTTTGATTGAGCTCACGGTGAGCAAAATTGGTCAACAATTGACCGAGTTATGGCACTTTGAAAATAAAAAAAAATGTTGACCCCCTACGGTTTTTTTAATGAAATTTATTCTTACCAGAACTGCTAAGTTTAAGCTTCGTCTGCAATTCCCTCCGATTCTCCTGCCAAGTCCTTTTCTTTTTCATAGTATCGACCTTTGAACTGGATACATTTCCTCATTCGTTCCAGCCACTTCACTGTCATGTTTTTTTTTTTTTTTAAATTCGACCGTTGAAATCGTGGTGAAAAATTTTTGAACCTCGGATTGAATCTCAGCTTTTGATTTGAATACGCGACCGCGGAATGCTTTTTTAAGAACCGGAAATAACCAAAAGTCACAGGGCGCAAGATCTGAACTTTAGGGTGGATGACGGATGGTCTCCATTCTATTTCTGTTCATAAAGTTGGTAGTGCAAAATGAAGTGTGTGGTCTGGGATTATCTTGATGCAGCATCCAAGAGGCTTTCAAATTCGGCCGTTTCCGAGAAATGTGCATCCTTAATTCCATTAGGACATCCTGTTGTCGATGCAATCAGTTGATGAGCGTTATCAGTCTGATTGCTATGACAGCAGCGTGGATTAGATAAGATAACCTTGTAAAGGTGTTTCCATCTCATGTCCTGATAAATAATGCACGGAAAAAGCCCATGCTTCACTTTTCGCTACAAAAAATTATTCGTTTAAAAACCGTAGGGGGTCAACATTTTTTTTTTATTTTCAAAGTTTCATAACTCGGTCAATTAATAACCGATTTTGCTCATCTTGAGCTCAATCGAAAGTTAATAAGTTGATTTTTCAAACGCAATCAAGATCAGGTCGATAGCTTGTTTTGCTCAAAAGTTATAGCATCAGTCTCACTATTTTTGGGACACCCCTTGTATGCTTTGAATATCAATTTTAAAAGCTGACTCTTGTCCGCCTTCTGAGATCAGGGACCCCACAAGCATCGTTTTTGAAGGATCACCAGATTTTTTTTAGAAACCGCTGTTATTTATTTTTTTTCTCTCTCTCCCTCTTTCCTGGATCTCGGTAGATAAAATGTCAGCTTTTATTTATTTTCATTCCCTTTTTCTTTCCCGAAACGGATGCACCTTCTTCCATTGGCGGGTCCACACGGAAAAAAAACTACGGTGAAATTAACCATACGATAGCTGATTTTGGCACCTGCTAGATGTTATGGCAAGGTTAACCAAAAGTATACTATGTTTTGACTAGGTACTAGGTGATGTTACCTGATTGCATGTCGAATTTACTCAAAGTATCGGTAAATGTACCATACTTCTGGTCAAGTTTACCATAACATCTAGCAGGTGCCAAAATCAGCTATCGTATGGTTAATTTCACTAATCTTTTTTTTCCGTGCAGGAATCTGTCCTTCTCTTTCTTTTCCCATTAAAACGTGTATGTTAGGAACGGACAGATTAGGGGCAGGTGACGTGATTTTCGCTCCCTTTTCTATCCTTTTCTAACTCATGGGTTCTAATGGGAAAAGAGAGAGAAGGAAAATTTCCTGGATCCGCTATGGTGCCTTCTTTAACTTTTGCAGAGAAATCATTCGCCATTCAGGGTGTAAGGATCGTCGTTTCTTTGTTTTTTTTTTCTTTTTTTTTTTGTTTTTTTCAAATAATTGGATTACAAACGGAACAATGAGAAAATTCGAAAAACTTTTCCTCAAGTTTTCATTGTAGAGACCCTTCCTGCAGAGGTGGAGATTCTGATGAGAGGGGGGGGGGATCGAAGATGGATTTCCCAACACTTATGTTTTTGATAAGCAAAAACAAAATGAGACAAGCAAACGTTGCGACGATGTGAGGGTTGTTTTTGACTTAATTAAAACAACAAATTGGAGAGAGAGAAAAGAGAGGAGGAGAGAGTAGAATGGGCAATTTACATAAAATACATAATAAACACGACCCAAATATACGCGGAGGGATGGGAAGTGTAAATGGATCCGGGCAGGAAGCAAAATGTAGACAATCGGACTAGCAGGCCTTTATTTTCTTCCAACCTCCTCTTTCCCTCCCCCCCCCCCTCGACCCACTCCCCGATCCCTCGTCACGGAATTCTGTTGCGTCCGACCCCGGAACAAGGCTTTCGAAGGCCCTCGAATCCCTTCGTGCAAAAACGAAGAATAGCCAGTCGAACACCGCGACGGGAAGGGTCAATTTTATCTTTTTGTTTTTCTATTTTTTTTTTTCTTTCCATTATTAGATGGCGATACGTCATTTTCTTTTAATTCGCTTTCGAATAAATTTATGAATGGAAAGGTTTATGCAAATCTAGGAAAAAAGATTTTCCAAATAAAGATCCCATCCGTTCATTAATTAATTTTGTCACGAGTTTATTTATTTATTTATTTATTTATTTATTTATTTATTCATTCATTTATCAATTTACTCGTCCACACTCACATTATAATAACCTGTAGAAATGTTTTCTATTTATCTATTTATTAATTTAATATGCACCGAAAGAAAAAAATTTTTAGATTTTAAAAAAAAAATAGTTTTGAATTACATGACAATGAGACGTACTTTTAAACTAAAATTAATTGTTTTTTAAGTAAGAATAATTGGTTTTAAATTAAAAATAACTGTATTTAAATTGAAAATAATCGTTTTTAAATTGAAGCTTTCGTATTTTGATTTAATGAAAAGTTTTTTTTTTTTTTTTTTTTCAATTTAACGAAACTTGGTTTCAATTTTAAAATACGTCTTTTTGTCACATAACTCAAAAATATTTATTTTTAAATCTAAAACGTTTTTTTTTCTGTGTGCTCTTATTGGTAAACTTACTTGTTATATTTACCTATTCATTAAAACAAATCATTCAATCAACAAATGATCCTAGTTTTCTGGGCAATGATCGGTGCTTACATTATTTTTGAAGTTGAAACAACATTTAGATCTTCCCACGCTAAAATGAAAGCAAACAATATTTACCCAAGGGCTGAGTTAGGGGAAATCGCCTGAATTTTAAAGAAATCCAGACCAAAAGTTGACCAGACTTCTACAACCACATAAAATCAACAAAATTGGTGGCATATTCCTCAGCTTTTGGTCTTAACTTCCCCAAAATTGAGACAGTTTTTCCTTGCATGCGCAAGGATAAATAATATTGGATAAATAATGGATTTTCTCTTCGTGCACCAGTGTCAAATGAAAGAATCTTTAATTCGCAGTTCAATGGGCATTTGGCGCTTTATTTGTGTCACAGTGAATTTAAACTTGATGTTGGTTAAAAGGCTAGAATGCTCATCAGCACCTTAATTCAATAAGATGGACTAAAAATCGTTTGAAATCTAGGAAAATGTATCCGTTTATCCACAGTTACTGAAGTCAGTGGCGAAGCGTGCAATTTGGCAACGTTGAATTTTGTCTATTTAAACACATCTGAAAGGTCGAATGCAAAGGTATTCACCAAACACCCAATATTTCGATGTTTTTCGTGGGTTTAAATGGACAAACGGCAAGATTGCCAAATTGCACGCTACGTCACTATATAACTAAAAGTAGCAAAGCCTTGAGTCGACCTAGCTGCGTATCGAACTAAAACCAGACAACTAACGATTATTACGAGTTTCAATCGGTTCTCACTAGTTGGGCAACGAGACATTCTCTATCTCTCTCATTTATCCATTAAAACAAGCGTGTAAGACAAGGATAGCCAAGGGGATGATACTCCTTCTTTCTATCTATTTTCTACTAACGTAGTCGGAGAGAAAATGAGAGAGCTGGAAGAGGTCCAAGTTGCGCCTTGTGGTTTTTATAATCGATGAAAAATATTTAGTGGGTAACTTATCGAATGGTCGAATCGACGTGTACGTGGGAAAACTATAATAATTCATTAATAATTATTCATTAATTCATTAATTCATTAATTCATTAATTCATTAATAAATTCATTCATTCATTAATAAATTCATTCATTCATTAATAAATTCATTCATTCATTTTAATTTTAATAATGATTAATAATAATTTTAATGATTCATTTTTTAAAAATCAAAGACATACGAATTCCATGAGTCTTTAAAAAATGTGAGGAAAGCTTGAGTGGGGCTTGACGGGAAAATGACTTTGCAATATGTGAAATCATTCATTTAAGAGCTAAAATGGAGTCAAATAATATGGTTTCCGTTTAAAAATATGAACGCTTACTTGTTTTTATGGCGAAGAAACGCGCAGTTTGCATGTCCACAAAAATCTGCTATGTTTCGATTCAGTGTGCACCACTGAATTGTAGAGAAACCTCAAGGAATACTTAGCACAAATCTGCAATCCACGGAGCCTTCGAGAAACGAGTATACTTTAACCTGTAGTATATCCTTATCCTATATATGTCCAGAGTTATTTGGAATTTTTATGTGTTTTTCTCAAGAAACACAATTTGAGAACTGAGAACACGAACAAATTAAAAACACAGAAACTTTTTGGGGCAGCTAAATTTTACGAGCTAAAAACTCCCAAAATTGGTTTTTTGGTCCTAATCGACTGACATTTGGTCCAAAAATAACACAACAAGTGGGTCACTAACGACCCACTGGGCGTGTATGGGTTTTAAACACTTATACAGTATCGACAGTACATATGGCTGAAAGGACTCATTTCCTAAGCGACTATATATGCTTCACATTAAAAGGTCAATCACGAGTGAAGACAACACAAGTATAGAGACTTGAATATATTTTCCATAAAGGGTGGGCGAATTCATTAATTTCATTATGCACCAAGCTGCGGATTGCAAATATTCCGGAGAGGAATCCTCAGATATTCCATTTCAATCAATGTAAAATATGCTGATTGCGACGGCAACGCTGAGACAGTTGTTGCGAATAAAATGAAACCAACCGCGCGGTTAAAAGATTTCCCTCGAGTAAAATTGGTCATAAAACACTTTAGCAGTTAGGTTTCGGCTCAGGGACGCTATTAAAAATGGTGCTGTGAGAACGAGTCAAGAGTGTTCGGGGCTCGGAGTGAGATGGGAGGTGGGAGGTGGGACGGGGAAGGTGGGAGGTGGGGCGCACAGTTCCCGGTTTGAACATTGTGGGTAGTGCGTGCGGTAATGAAGATGCTGCTCAATCGCCCTTATGCTGAAAGAGTTTGGAACACGAGTGATTCTTGGAGATTCTGAAAATACATCTATAAAGCTGTCTAAAATCATTAAACGTACCTTACACGGAAAAAAACTACGGTGAAAATAACCATACGGATACCTGATTTTGGCACCTGCTAGATGTTATGGTAATATTAACTAGAAGTATACTATGTTTTAACTAGGTACTAGGTGATGTTACCTGATTGCATGTCGAATTTACTCAAAGTATCGGTAAATGTACCAAACTTCTGTTCAAGTTTACCATAACATCTAGCAGGTGCCAAAATCAGGTATCCGTATGGTTATTTTCACTTATCTTTTTTTTCCGTGTAGTATGAGAGACCCTTCACCTTTGGTTGCGTCCTAGAATTCATCCCTTTATTACCTCGTCGCAGAAAAGATTATGAATAGCAATACTTTCCAATGTACATACATAGATATACACGGAGACAAATTTCTGATTGAAATAAAATTATGGAACGTATTAAGAAATTGGGGTAAAAAGAAATTCATTTTAAAATAATGAGAATTCTTATTGATTCAACAAGAATGATTATTGGTCCAATTGAACGTTCTGATGATTCAGAGGAATCACAAGAAAGAATCGTTGGGTCAATAAGAATTCTTATTGTTTTCAAAGGAATTTTCTTTTACCCCATTATTAATAATACGTTCCGCAATTTCAACCAGAAATTTTTCTCCGTGTACTACATCACATATACTATATACTATATAATACATCACAGGATAATATAATCTTTTCTGCACTGATGCAGTAGACCGATAAAACGGAGCGAGCTAAAAAAAAAAGCATGTTAGAAAATTGCACTTTCTGAAATCAGCTCCTTCATGTCAGTTGGTTTTCACCGAGAAACGTGCAATGTGGCAAAGTTTCGATTCGTCCATTCATTGAGAGAAATCACTTCTTTAAAACAAGGAAACACGTTTACTTGTAACAGTTTTCCTGGCGCGAAGCAATGGCGGCTCGTGGAGGTGAGGCGACAAAAATGAGAGGTATGCACAGGAGTTTTTTTGAAATGCTTTTCACATAAACTTTTTTGAAAATTTTGTGTTCCATTCATACTTTTTGGACTATTGAAACAAAGGTTAATGGAATAATAACCATTTCAACCTTTATAAGTTATTTTTTTAATTTTTTTTCTTTCTCCAACTTCAAAAAATGTGAGGCGATGGCTCCCTGTCGGTTCACTTGCCTCACCTGGCGAGCCGCCACTGGCGCGAAGTGAAGTTCTGATTGCATGAAGGAGAAATCACTGTCACAACAAGGAATCTTCTACTTGTAGCAGTAGAGATTTCTCTTGGGGTAAAGGACTCCGAAATACACCTTGGATTAAAAAAAAGAATTCTCTCAGTGTTGAAACCCATGAAAAATATCAAACTTTTAGGTGCTTCAAGAAGGCCCCTCAGATTCAACCTTTTGCATGCATATTTTAAGTAAAAAAAAAAAAAAAAAAAAAAAAGGTCAGGTTGCTATACATACACACTTCTCCGATGATTTTGACACTCTTTTGTATCTAAAAACCAGAGCTGCCGTTTTGCATATAATTAATGACATTTTTCAGTTTACTGATGATTTCACCGGTTGAAAAAAGATTACACAGTTCAGTTTAGAGAATTATTGTAATGCACGAAAATACTCTGATCTGTAATATTTTTTTCAGTCGGTGGAAACTCCGTTATTTATAAGTAAAAAATCCTCAAGTTTTTTAAAATCATCGACGACTCCACCGGTTGAGAAAAGCTTATGGATTAGAGAATTGTCTTGTGTTCTGTTAGTAGTCATTCACTGAACTGACTTGTGCAACATTGTCTCAACCGGTGGAATCATCGATGAATTGAAAAATGTCATTCATTATACGCAAAGCGACAGCTCTGCTAGGAACGTTATAACTAGTAAATTGCATTGCAGGGATTAATAAATCATTTTTAAACATTCGTTTGGCCTTTCATATATTATTTATAATGATGTATGAAATGAGCTATCTTAATTCTTGAACACAATACGTGCATCGAGAATTGTTCCTTCGTCAATCGTCAAATCCGAGAAGTGACAACAAAATGTCGATCTAATTCCGTCGGGATTATTTTCTTCTTCTATTTCATTTTTCCTTTCTTTTGCTACT
The DNA here is from genome assembly GCA_011764245.1 of Trialeurodes vaporariorum. Taxonomy (NCBI): domain Eukaryota; kingdom Metazoa; phylum Arthropoda; class Insecta; order Hemiptera; family Aleyrodidae; genus Trialeurodes; species Trialeurodes vaporariorum. The sequence continues at coordinate 61,817,267 of VMOF01000024.1, read as the reverse complement.
AATCAAGTTAAAAGAGGCATATTAATTTCGGGTTCTTTGTGAATTATTCAGAAACGTAATGTGTGTCACTTATTCGGCCAAACTACATTGGTTTAACAATTTTTGTTGAACTAGAAGTAGCATCCCTGCATAATGATATCACCGACGGAATAGAAGCAAGGAATAGACTTTTGAAAAGGGCTAGAAAGGGTGCGGACTTGCGAGTTGCGGGCGAGGCCACGCCACGGCTAGCGCGGACACGCGGGGGCCGCAATAGATATACAGCAGACATTGGAAGTTGAACTTTCAATGACGGACGCTCGGTGAAAGCTCTGGAGAGTCTTTATATCGAGGATTTTCCGTTCCTATAAAAGATTGAGTACTGTTCAATTGAGATATTATAATACGGACATGCTTTATCGGATTTCCCTCGCTGTGAGTGTGTGTGTGTGTGTGTGTGTGTGGAAAGGGGAAACGGCACGGCAAGGAGAAATTCTAAACAAACTTTTCCTTTTTATTTTTCAATTTTATTCTATTTGGATCTCGCCAACTAGATTCATAAACACCGCGCACTAGGCCTACTCTCGCCGCATAGTTTTAATAATAGATTCTCTCCCTTCAAAACCCTTCTCCTCCCCTTCTCCCCTTTTTCTCTTCAACCTCCTCTTACTCCGTTCACTTTCTCTCTCATTTCTCTTTCCTCGGGAGTTATACGCGCGCATAATGAGTGGCGGTACGGTATGGTGTACGGTGTATGGCGTATGGTCTATGGTGCGCCTAACCCCCATCCTCAGTCAGCCAGCAGCGCGTAGAAGTTAACTAATTAACGAGTCTTTTAAAAAACGAGTCGCGTTAGGGGTGCATTTGCACGAAAGGGATGAAAAATCATTAGAAGTTGTAGGAAATAAGGAGAGGGACGGTTGGAGAGGGGGTGGTTGGGTAGGATGGGGGGTAAAAAAGGGAGCTACCCTCTCCCACCACGTCTCGAAGAAAAGTAAAAAAAGGGGGGAGGAGTAAGTGTAAGTGGAAGGGGGAGGAGAGGGTGAGAGGGGAATACAAAAAGAAAAAGGCGAGCTTGCTTTTTCCCTTCAAGTAAGTAAATTCGCGATTCGGAATTCATATCGTTGAGGGAGGGCTCCTCCGTTTCCGCGGAGGGGGGGGAGGAGGAGTTCAGAGGGATGGAAGGAGAGAGTAGGATATAGTGGAGGCGGTGGAGTTGTTAGTGGAGGGGGAGGGGGGACGGGGGGGGGAGGTTGGAGAAGAAGATGAAAGGCCTGGCTTTGCTTGTGTATGCTCGGGAAGACGGGCTATAATTCAGAGCTTTTGAATAAGACGCGAGGGATATATATCTAGACGCGTGGAAAAAGTTTTTCGTTCTCGATGTTTGTTGCGCACGCGGGGGTTGTTCGAGAGCGGGGGGAGGGGGGGGGGGGGGGGGGAGAGGCTTGGAATCGCCTCATCTCGGCCGTGCTTCTCTCCGTCGTTCGTTTTCCTTTAAATGGTCCTCCTACTCGCCCGATGCGCGTTTGGGCCCGGCTTTCCCGCCGTTTCCTCCAACTGATCCCCATTACGACTCACAATTTCTCAAACTTACATCGTCGCGTCGTTTCTCCCGAACTAACTTCATCTTTTATTGCTCTGGAACTCGAACCAGTGTTGCCAGATTTCAGGTTAAAAGCCGTGCTTTTTACATTGATTCTTATGGGAAATGTACGGTCCACGGCCGTACATTTGGCAGCGGTGACTCGAACCCGCGGAGCCGAGGCTCTACGGTCCATGGACGTTTTGTCAGGTTTAAGTAGTCGCTAATTTTAAAGTTATCTAAACTATTTTATATGCCCACACCCCCCTCCTTCTCTCTCTCTCTCTCTCTCTCTCTCTCTCTCTCTCTCTCGCTCGCTCTCTCTCTCCCTCTCTCTCTCTCTCTCTCTCTCTCGCTCTCTCTCTCTCTCTCTCTCTCTCTCTCTCTCTCTCTCTCTCTCTCTCTCTCTCTCTCTCTCTCTCTCTCTCTCTCTCTCTCTCTCTCTCTCTCTCTCTCTCTCTCTCTCTCTCTCTCTCTCTCTCTCTCTCTCTCTCTCTCTCTCTCTCTCTCTCTCTCTCTCTCTCTCAAACTCTCACGCTCATCTCCTCTCTCATCGGACTCTCCGGGGTCAGTTCCAAACTTCCAAACTTCCGGTTCATCGAGACTGAGAATGAGTGTTGCCACATTCAATGTAAAAATAATTTGATTTTCTACTGGTTTTTAAAATGAGAATCGGAAGTGATTTTTATCAAATCTGGCAACGTTTCTGAGGATTGAGATGTTTTATTTACAAGTAGTGGGTCGCGCTTTCGACTCCGCTGTATCACTTGTCACAAAAACTGGAACTTTCAAAAACTCACTCTTGGGCCTGGCGTCGTTAAAGTTTGTCGAACTTCAAGCACCCCCGTGCTTGAAGTTCCGTTCACTGCTTGATTGACTCCGCTAGTTTTTTTTTAATCCAGCGAAGCGTTAAGTTTGAGTGGCTGGTTTGTCTCCACCGTCACTCTCACGAGACATACTTACCATGTGAAATTCAACCGACAATTTATCGAAGAAAAACAATTTCTTGGAGTTTGATTTGCTTTTTATGTTAATTTGCTACTTGTTTTCCCCGGAAGTTTAAATGCCCTCTTTCGCCAATTAGGGCTCAACAGACGGAATAGAAAAAAAAAAGGTAGAAGGAAAGATGAAAGAGAGGAGAGTTACATCCATGTCCTTCCGAAATGACTAGATATCTGAGCCAATTTGCTATTTAAGTAGGGTGCAAAAATGGCCAAATACAGGCCTGGAAATGATGGCCTGGTCTATTAAGACCAAATCTTGATTTGTCGCGGAAGGAGGAATCTGGTTACTTTTTGAATTTGTTAGATTTTACCAGGAACTGTATTATTATCAATTTTCCAATATTAAATAGCTTTTTCCAACATTTCTTCACTTTTTAGAAAATGTGTGTAAGTAGTAAAAATGTTGAGTTCTAATGTTTCATGTTGCTAGTAATCATGAGAGAAAAAAATTGCTTCAAAGTCAGATTTCTCATACAGACATTGCTCCAAGGTTATAATGCGACCACCGCAAGCTAGCTTCCATGTGTGAAAAGGTTTCATAACCTGCGCATCGATCATTTCAGTATTTCAAAAAGCTTTTTTTTTTTTCTTTTTTTTTTTTTTTTTTTTTTTTAAAGACTTTCTTTTGCTTTATCAAAACTCGTTTAAAAATAATTACTGCGCTTCTGAAACCCTAATATTTTAGAAATATTTATAGATCTTGAAGAGCTCCTCTAGAAAGAGAACCCTGAAAATGAGTTTTTCATGGGGGGGGGGGGAGAATATGAATTTAATGTTAACCATTGGCGGCTCCTGGAGGTGAGACGACAAAAATGAGAGGTGCACAGGAATTTTTTTGAAACTCTTTTCACCTAGACTTTTTTTGAAAATTCTATGTTTCATTCACACTTTTTGGACTATTGAAACAAAGAAAGATGGAATAATAACACTTTTAACCTTCATACGTTGTTTTTTTAATTTTTTTTTCTTTCTCCCCCTTCAAAAAATGTGAGGCGATGGCCCTGTTGCCTCAGTTGCCTCACCTGGCGAGCCTCTCTTGCTCGTTTGTCTGAACTTGCCAAGACTTAGATAACTTCAGAATACCCCGCAAAAACTAGAAACGTGCATAATCACATTCTAAGCTTAGTTTCTCAAAAGCCGTGGTTATTTCGAATGAAAAATTGGAAACGCATACATTTTGAGCTCCTACACTTTTGCAATAAGCAAATCAAAATTTTGAACTCGGAAGTGATCATTTTACCCTTTGTGAGGGGAAGACTTGCCGTGCGAAGCACGGGTGTATAGCTATATATGAATAAGAACCTAAGTATTTGTCCGTTTGGTACGAACATTCTTTACGTCGTCACGGCGCAAAATACCCAACCAAATCTATTTTCTTGAAACCTATTTTTTTTCTGAAGTCCACGCAGTGGGCGGCTCGTGAATTGCGATTTATCGAAATATTCTCTTATATAAACCTATGAAAAAGAATCGATCTTCAGGATGCTCAATTGAACCTCAAAATAATCGATACTTTTGCACAGAACCTAAAATGAGAAAAACGATAAATTGAGCCGAACCGTTACTACAGGTCAGTGGCGGCTCGTGCTGTTTGGCAACAATGTTTTCCCTCCATTTGAATGTATGTAAAACAATCGATTGCAGGTGAAGCGCTGCTTCACTATCGAATCGATTGTTTTGCATGGAATCAAATGGACGAAAAACATTGTTGCCGTATTGCACGAGTCGCCGCTGCTACAGGTCCATGTCATACTCATCTCATCGTGCGGCCGCCGCTGTTGAACTTTTTCACTTTTTAAAAAGCCCGCGCGATTTCTTCCGGGAAGGAGATTTGTTCGATTCCTTCAAAAGCTCGTTACTTAAAGCAAGGGAAGGTACCTACTTCAAAGTCTTTGGACACTCATCGCCTTAGGTATGTAAGTAACTTTCATCGTTGCAACCCTCCCCCCCCCCTACCACCCTTTCATAACCTCATCCCTCAAGGAACTCAAGAGCTAAGAATTTTAAGCTTGTTTCCGTTGCTAGATGAGTAGGGGTTGAAAAGTTCGATTATAGGACGAAATCCTCCTCCCCTTATGCTCCTTGTAAACTTGTGAAATAATTCTCGACTGGAAAACTTTTGACCAGCTTGAATAACCAAAGTACACGAGTAAGTCCACGGGGCTCATTTCAAAGATGAGCTCTCCATGAGGATTCAAGGAGGGAGAAATCAGGGGAGGGGAAAGAGGAATACGAGAAGGGAGGGAGGGAAGGAGGGTAGGAAGGATTTGACTTTAAGGCGGAGGAAATTGCAGAAATACCGCAAAGCCTATCCTCGCGTCTTGGGAGGAAAATCATAAATACATACTTGCCTATACTATACCATACCACGAGGGAAGAAATCAGCTGTATTCAGGAGGAGGGGAAAGACCAAACTAAGACGCAAAGAGAGAGCGGGAGACCAGAATCAAAATCAATTCTCCTCCCCTATATAGGTCCCTTCTTTCAGCCCCCATTTTAATCTAGGAGTGTTTGAGAGTTTGACAGAAATCTATAAAGCGAGATCTTAAGACTTAAGGGATCATTGAGGGAGCAATCGTTAGCCTTACAGCCGTAGCCAGGATATTCTCTCTCTCTCTCTCTCTCTCTCTCTCTCTCTCTCTCTCTCTCTCTCTCTCTCTCTCTCTCTCTCTCTCTCTCTCTCTCTCTCTCTCTCTCTCTCTCTCTCTCTCTCTCTCTCTCTCTCTCTCTCTCTCTCTCTCTCTCTCTCTCTCTTTGCCTGTTTGACAGAATTTGTTAGAAAAGGATACATACAGGAATTGTCACGTGACTTCAGCTCCTGTTTCTATCCTTTTCTAACACATTTGCTCAAACGGGCAAAGAGAGAGAAACTCAAATCCCTTCGCTACGGCTCACGTAGGAGTATTTACCCCAAAAACCTGGCCAAAAATATTTGTGTGTTCTTGAATATTTGAACATCGATTTTGGTTAATTTTCCAATTTAAACTCAAAACTCCTGTTGCACGGTTTATGGTTGGAAAAGGCGTAACAAATTCAGAATTTTGGCTCAAACCAAAGGTCGATAGCTCATTCTTTTGCCGAGTTATTGACGCTTATTTCATAAAAAAGGCTTGACTTCAATATGTTTTTTTTTAAAAAAAAAAAGGGGGCAATTTCTTGCAATTTTTGACTGTTGCAGCAGTTGTCTAAAAGGGTCTACTCTAACCACCTTGTTTCGGTTGTGCCCGGTTTTGCCCGGAACGTATTCAAAATTGCCTTTTTTTAAAAAGATAGAGCCTAAAATTAGAGATTTTTTTTCATGTCCATTTTTAATTAGATGTAAAAGGGTTAAAAATGCACGGAAAAAGAAATTGTTGCCACCAAAATGAAGCACATACCATCTAAAACAACGTCCATAATCGCTGAAATGTTTGGATGCACCAACGCTTGTCCTTGATGGAAAATGTTGACTGATTAGTAACAGCGCTTCGGGCGGTGTACAACCGCAGGTGCGTCGAGCGCTCAGTTCCATGTTATCCCCTAAACAGTAGATAAACGTAGATGTTCCGACACATCTATTACGCAATAGAGCGGTTACTTACCTCTCAAAAACCATCAATAGTTTGTTTTTTGGACGACTTTTCGATTTTCCGTTTTTGGCCAGGTTTTCGGGTCAAATACTCCTACGTGCGGCTATGGTTTATAGACATATATACCTGTTACTGCGATTTCTTTGACCCGAGATTTTGCAGGAGTAACGCATTCCCCTTACTCCATGTTTCCTATCCCCCCCTTCTTATAACTTCACGCAGTTATTAATTTATCCCTTGCATAAGCTCGTCTGGTTTAAAGGGGTCGAAGGGGCGTGTTTTAGCGCAACGTTCACTTTTTCAGAATCAACCGAATTTGCCCTCGGTCAAGTTCAAATTTTCAAACTCTGATAATTGAGGTAGTCACTGGAATATGGTCTATAAAATAATAGGAGTGCTCGTCTGAGTAAATTTTAATGAGACCCTAAGGCTTACTTTCATCAGAAGAGCTCACCTTAAGTTCAATAGGCCCTTTGATTGACAGAGGAGCACGCGTGAGCACCGATAAAAGGACTCGACCCCGCAGATTATACGGTGAGCGGCCAAAAAAGGTTCAAAAGGTTTTTCACTTCCTCCCGAATCTTTTATGCTTAATCTTCAGCCCCATGAAAATATGCGACTTAAAAAAATGAAAAATCTCAAGAACGAATAACTGATGAAATGATTATACGTTGGATACGACCGTCACGTGTTTTAAGGGGTCTTACAAAAACAACGTTTTTTCATTAAATAGTGACCTTTAATCAAGGAATGGCTGGTACTCAAGAAGGTCGCAGATTGAGTTCTTTCACCCTTTCATCGAAGGGTTTTTGTTTTGTTTTTGTTTTTTTTTCCGTCGCAAGTATATTCAAAAAGAATAAAAAAATTCCCATTTAAACTTTATCCCTCTCCTTTCTAAAAATATCAACGAAATTTTCAATGATGCGAACATGTACAATGTACATACCTCCAGAGTACAGCTCAGAGACTTTGCTTAAAGTCTTCTCGATTCGTCTGGATTTGAGAAGAGCTACAGTAAATTCAAGTCGAGTGAGAAAAATTGCAATTCAGAAAGGCTCACTTTCAAACGAAAATTCTTAAAAAAAATCTTCAACATAGCTAACGAGCTGCCCTGAAATTATCACCTTGAGGTTTGTCTTAAGTGGAAAACCGTGTGTCTCTGAATTGCCAGTTCGTGAAATATTCTTACTTGATTCCTCGAGAGATCTCAAAGCGTGTTGTCAAATTGCAAATTGCTTCTAGAGGACTTTTCAAGCTAGAGTCAAGTCAAGTAGATCGCTAGTAAAGTCTCCGAATATCTCACCCTATAAATATAACTGAATTTAAAAGTGTTTGTTAGCAATCTTAAGGGAATATAAACTGAAAGTCATACCGAAAAATATCAATAAAATAAGAGAAAACTTGTTCCCATAAGCTTATTTTATATCTCTAGCCCGTGCCTGGAGAATTTGGTATACACAGAATTTTAATTTTTAGCGTATCGAATTAAAAAGTTAATTTTTAGTAAGTCTCGCAGTCTCGAGAACGCCATAACTAGATTGATTGTAGCAAAATTAATCATACCTATTTTGTATACGTATGCAAAGACTTCAAAAAAAAAATCATGTCTCGTTTACCAAATAATTATCTCCATAGAATTCCTGGAAATAAATTCTGTCAGGAAGCAAATAAATAAAATGAAGACTAGAATAGTTAGCGTATCAATTGGAAATAAAATGTAATTCAAATCGCGCAAGTACCTAGTATTTTTTTAGGTTAATACTTTTCAGAATTTTTTTCGTTGACACATTTTGAAGCCCTCGTTTCCAATAATCGATAAAAAAAATTTACGTTAAATATCGGTCTTTATTCTCATTTCAATTTGATACTTCTTTCAACTTTAAAAGAAGCATACTTTAAGCAAAGCTACTTTACAAATAATACTGTAATTACAGGTAATAGACCGGCAACTTCAAACTTACTGCGGTAACGAAAATATGCAAATGAAATCAATGATCTACAGTTTGTAATATGTATATTTAAGTAAATCCTTGTCTAGTAAGTCGAGTTCTTACTTTTTATTCTCCTTGATAATTTCTTTTTGAACATTTTCATAACATTTAAAACTGTATTAACCATTTATGGACCAAGCTCGAGTATACTCATTTTTCTCCTCTATATTTCACTTTGATTCCAGTAACATGATTCCGAATTAATGCAATTCTGGATGTCGACACTTGCAAGGAGATGTTTAGTCGGGCGCCTGCAATTCTTTGTATAGGCAATTCCAACTTCTCTGAGTACGAACAGTTAACTACCTTTCCTTTATAAATTAAAAAGTGATGATCTTTTGAACAAACCTGGTCTGTAAAGAGTTAAACAAAACAATATGAGAACGAACGGCAAGCCATCAATGGAGTGATATTTTGGATCAAACATTTTTTTTTTTTTTCACGGATTGTTTTCTTAACACTTAACTGCAGATGAGCCCAGATCTGGAACAATTACTTTCAAGCCTTATCTAAAAGTAGGGGACTTGAGTTGTACTGTCGCTGCATGGTGGGTCACATGTGGAACATATACTAAACGAGTAAGAATTGTCGATTTTGTCCTAGAGCGCGCAGCACAGGATAGAGAACGTGCAGAGTGGTTGAAAATAGCTTACTGAAAATCTGATAGAGATTTTCCGATTTTCATTGTTATGTTTGGGAGTAACGCAGGGGTACCATATACAAAAAAAAAAAAAAAAACAAAAAAAAAAAACAACTATTGAAACTTACTAACTTATTTTTTACTACTTTAATTTTTTTTTTTTTTTAGCCTGCAAACTTTATTTTCAGTTGCATGGATACCTAAATGCGGGTAAGGCCATATTTGGAACAATTAATATTCAGGCTCTTTGCCATTAAAATATAATGGTAAGAATTTTTCCACTATTTTTCTCTGTCTCAAGGATCAAAATTGTACTGAAAAAAAAATTATTTTATTGAAAAAAAAAAAAAAATCATGCAGTAAAGGGGTAAAAAAAAAAAAAACAAAAAAAAAACAAAAAAAAAAAAACAAAAATGAGCCGCCCCCAATGATAATAATTGTTTATGCACAAGAGGGTTCAACTTCGCCTGTCCGAGATCGATAAACAGACTTAGCCACCGTACAACTCCATCTAAACAGCTCAAGGAAGTCATTCACTTATCACTGCTTGATATTCTGTATTGAACAATAGAAAATCCCAGCAAGGGCAAGAAGCGTTTCTTCGACAGGAAGAAAACTCACCCGCGTCAAAGGAACGACTATCATACAAAGACCCAAGGCAGGACAATCTCGGGAGCAGGCACTTCATCGAATCATCGACCAAAGGGGGTAGTTATTCTTGCTCACGCGGCAAACACAGACTCCAAATAAAATAAAAAATCAAAACGAGACCCCTCCCCCGAAGAAACGACCCTTACTCAATAGAGTAACTAAGAATAGGTAAGGGGTTGTCCAAACCGAAAAGCACAAGATAGCCCGGAAGCATTCAAATCGGTGGGGTCGCGGTATTGCGTGGAGGGGATGAGAGGGGGAGAAGCATTGCATCGACTCAAGGAATCCTTGGGAGTTCCGCGGAAGTTATGAAAAAGGGTTTTGGCCAAAGGAAAATCATTGTTAGCGAATCCGCCTTGCGATAACAAGATTACGTCTTAGAGACGTATTTTGAGAGCAGAAGCAAAACCGTAATCGAATTCTACAACACCTTGGCGATGAGCACCGCGACTTGATGAAAGAGCTGCCGCCGGAGAAGGCAGCCATCCCTATCAGATAGAGCAAGGGGTGGGGTTGGTAGCGCTGGGGGGAGGGGGTTCCGAAACTTTGCCCCTTTCGCTTCACTAGATTTTTCTTTGAACAAAGAGACGAGGCGAGTTTGCTTTGTGCGTTTCTTTGACTCCGCGCGCGCTTCGGGGGAAAATCACTGAGGATATCCTTCGCCTGTTAAGAAGCGCCGCGCGCGTCCATGATAGGCAACCGGGTGGACGCCAATGGAACCCTCATCGACGTCTGACTTGACTTAGATGCCGGCCGCGCGGCGCAAGGATGCAACAAACGTGGCGTCTCCAATGTAGCATAAGAGTTAAAGGAACTCAACGCAACCAGGCTTGCCGATATCGATTGAGAGTCTCGCGAATTTTTTTTATTTCATTTTTTTTTTTTTATCTCCTTTATTTATTATTTCGTTTTTTTTTTTTTTTTTTTTTTTATTCCCACAGCAGCACTCTTACACAATCCACGCGCCACGACATCAAAGAACCTCTGATTTTATGATGGTCAAGCTGGCCGAGGCTTTCGATATACACAGTCACACACACACACACACAAACACACTAACATTGCGCCGCGCCGGGCGGTTTATGCAATTATCTCTCAAACGGACACGGGCACAAAAGGATTACCCAACGATAATCCTTTTGTAAAACCGCTGTTTATTGAAATATCATTTTTTTTTTGCAGTAGAAGCATCAGCAGAAGCAGCGGCAGGTTCTTCCTTGCTTCCGTCCACTTCAATATGATTCCTCTTCTCCTTTTCTTTAATGAGAGAGTGCCTCAATTCTTCCACCTCTTTTCCTCTTCTTCGTCTCTCTATAGTCTCTTTTACTCCCCCCCTCTTTCTCTTTCTCTCCCTCTCGCTCATCTTTTCTGTCTTCACAAAGAGGTTTGCTCGGCTACGCAAAAACTTCAAAAGCCTTGTAATTAGCTGCAATGTTATAAGATGAGCTTTTCTCCCTCCTGCTCCCCCCCTCCTCCATATTTTCTCCGTCCCGCTCTGACCATCCTTCTAGCGCACGATACAAGAAGTAATATTTTCAAATTGGAGTATGATGTGAAAAGCGACGTTGAAAAATTAATAACGCGGTGCCAGGCTGGGTATCAGAATTAACGACAGTGACGGGAGCGTTCAATCTAGCAACGTTGCAACGGGGCTCTTGCAAACTTTTGCTGTAAGGAATTGAATAATACATTCTGATGTAAAAACCAGCAAAAATCACGAAAATCACTCTATAAGAAAGTCTAAAATTCAGTAGTAAACTCACGAAACTGCTCAATCGGCAAGATCGTAATGGCGGTTCGACGCATATGTATCATGGGAGATTCCTATCTATAATTTGTCACTTTTTCCACGGAAACATAAAGATGCGTCTCAAATTAGATAGGAATCTCCCATGATACCTGCGTTAAACCGCCATTATGCCCGATTCTGAGAGTAAATTTTGTCATTTTGACAGGTTTTTATGCAAGAATCAACTCTGCAATCCCCCTGTAGCAAAAGTTCGCAAGAGCCCCATTCGTCTATGTAAACCCATGAAAAACATCGATTCGACAGAGCGCACTGTGCAACCCCCAATATTTCGATCTTTTTCATGACTTTTAATGGTCCGAATGCAACGTCGCCGGATTGCAAGCGCTGCCACTGTTAATTTTATGAGCGGCGATGAAACCGAATTGTATCTTTTAGTGACTAAGGTTTCTTGAAAACGGGATTGATCAAAATTCACACTGTCGAGTCTATCGACCGTTTTAGTAGAACTATCGTATCGATTGCCGTCCGAGGATGTCTGGTTCCAAACAAAGGCGGATCCAGCAATAATCTATGGCTATAGGGTGTTATGGCCATTTGAACGCATGAGAAACAGTCGATTTGTAAAAGAAGACCCCTTTTACAAGAATTGATCCCCCTCAAGAATTGATTTTTTCTCATTCGTTCTAAGGGGGTGAGTTCATGGTTGCCAAATTGCTGGATCCGCCCATGGCTCCGAACTAACCCTGATTCACCTCAATAGCACATTTTTGAACGGAAATTTAATGCGACCTTTTGGCGATTATGAATTCTATGTCCTAAAAAATGCTTAATTATGCATAGTTCCACGACTAAAACTGCCTAAATCAGCAAGATATTACTGATTAAACGATGCAAATTGGATTAATCACCCGTATTATCGCCAGATTCCCGCCCATTCCACAACAACAACAGTATAACGTTCGGGTGATTCCAACCCACACGCGGACTGGCCCACCGGGACACCGGGAGCTTTCCCGGTGGGCCGCGGCCCTTTAGGGCCGGTTGGATCGTGAGAGGGGAAAAAAGAAGAAAAAAAGATTGAAAGAAGGAAGAAAGAAAGGAAGAAAGGAAGAAAAAAAGGAAGAAAGGGAGAAAAAAGGAAAAAAAGAAGAGAGAGAGGAAGAAGAAATAAGGAAAAAACGAGAGAAAAAGATAAAAGTGAGGCCGGGCATGTATTTGTACTTGGTAAATGTGGGCCGCGGGCCGATCATTCGATTATTTAGGGCTGGACCGGCCCGATCATTCATTCGATTTTTTAGGGCCCAAAAAAAAAAAAAAAAAAAAAAAAAAATGATAAAACTAAGATTAAATGACAGTCTCAACCCTGTAATAACGCAGAGAGTCAGCGATCATGTAATAATGAAATTGATGACCCAAACAATAAACATGCTTCAGATTGTTGTTTTAGACTGTGAAAATGCCAAGATTTTCTCGGGGGGGGGGCAAACCCCCCGAATCCCCCCCTAGGTGGGTGGTGTCCCCCCACACCCCCCATATGGGCCGGTTCAAAGTTGGTTTCCCGGTCCGAATTAGATGGCCAGTCCCCCTCTGTCCCAACCTCCAAATGCATCTTTTAAACTGTAACATCTTGCTGGTTTCCGCAGTTTTAGTCGTGGAATCAGGTATAATTAAGCATTTTTGAGACCTGCGAGCTGATCGGGGACTTCATAGTTAAACTGATCGATAAAACTGAATACAAGTGACAGGATTGGGTGGGAGACCGATGAGAGGCGGAAGTCTTATGAAAACCATTGTCCAGTCACTCGTTATGTAAAGGTGTCTCCGAGCAACCTTTACGTACCGAGCGACGGGAAAGTGGTTTTCGAAAAAGATCCACCCTGAATTGATCTCTCACCCAATCGTGTCATTTGTTTTCAGTTTTATCGATATGGTTAACTATGAAGTCCCCGATCAGCTCCCAGTCTATTGCGAAGTCTTTTAGTCAGAAAACAAATTATTATACTTTACGAAGAATGAATTCGTTGCTTATAGCTTGTAAATTTACATCTACCCAGCCAGCTAAGGTAAAGGAATTTAGGATTCATAATAGAGTACATTGTTTTTCTTCTTTTTTTTCAAAAGCATCACTAAATTACGCAGCCAGCCTTTGTTGCGTTTTTTTCCGTCGGACATATCTATTGACAAAAGTCGGTTTTGAAGGCATAACTATACAAAAATAATTTCAACAGCTGACACGTTAACATATAAAAACACAATGGTGGAATTTTCCAACACTGAAGTTCTGTTATGACGTTACAGCTAAAGTTTCCTATAGACTTATTTACTGTAATACGTATAGAAGAATTCAAAAAGTTTTTTTTTTTTTTTTTTTTTTTTTTTTTTTTTTTTTTTTAGCACGATTATACAAATTTTAGTTGCAAAACGTGCGTTTTTTTTCTTATGATTAAATAGCTTTATGCTATGTAGCTAAATGCATATATATTTTACATATTTTTTAAACGCCATTGTTTATTTTTTGTTTCCTTATTTTTATATTCGTATGAAATACGGGTGATGATGTTGGTGACAGTAATAATGATAATTTATGAGAGAGTGGAGGGATTTAAAATTAAATAATTAAATAACTTTTAAAAGTAAAAAGATAGAAAAATAAATAATTAAAGCTTCTCAAAAGTGAACTAACTATAGGTATGAGGTCAAAAGTTCTACTAGGCCCATTTCAGCGAAACTATACGAGTACGTCGATGTGTGGATTTTTTTTCTCTTTTTTTTTTCTTTCAGTAATAAGCACAGCCGCAGAGGAAAGAGCGCAATAGAAGATTTCTACGCGTCAGCCCTCCCATAAAGATTTAAAAGCGAGGAGAGACTCAAATGGCCGACTCCATTTTATCAACCATCGACTTCGAATAGAAAAAAAACGAATCCCCGTCGGATCCCTCCCCTCTTAAGTTACAGCGCCACCCCACCCGGCATTGAAACTTTCCTCAGACTTTGAAGGGTGAGCCCTGAGCAGTAAGCACTGATGGGAGCGTTATTCATCGCGGCCCGCACTCTTTTCGCTTGTTCATCTTGCGAATCCATCGTTTTGCTCTCCATTGAAATTTTTTTCTGTGTTTTCTTGGATCTAATGGGTCAGTTACAATCAATGAATTAAATATTGTCCTTAGATTTGGGCTCAGGTTGACAGGTAGGCCACCTGCAGTATACACCTCACAATGACTTTAAGCGTTGCAGGTGGCCTACCTGAGCAAAGTGGGTCTGTTGCATACTTTTGCTACAACAATATAGAACCTTGATTCTTATGTAAAATTCGGCGAAAATAACGATTCGCACATTAAAAACGTTCAAAATCCACTCACTAACTCAGGAAATCACTTCAATTTCAAAAAGCCCGCGCTACACTGAGCTTTATTTGCACCGATTTACTACTACATAGACGGAACCACCGTGCCTAAGTATAAACAGCATAGTAACTACAAAATGATGGAATTCCCTTCTAAATACATGAACTATTGGCTGCATTTGCTGTCTGGTCTTTTCGGTTTATCAAAGATTACAAAATAATGTAAGAAATGTACGCATCTAAACGAAAAATTCCAATGTTTGTAAGTTCTGTTCGTGTTTACATATAAACGAGGTGGTTCCATCTATGTAGTTATAAGTTGGTGACATAGTGTCTATTGTAGCGCGGGTTGTTTGAAATGGAAGGTATTTTTTTAGTCAATGATTGGATTTTGAAAGTTTTTAATGTGCGCATCGTTATTTTCGCCGAATTTTACGTTAGAAACACTGAGTTATATTGATGTAGCAAAAGTACGCAACAGACCCATTCTAAGGCGTTAACTGGTATCATTTAATTTGCCAACTGTACACGAATCTTTAAAAATTGAGTTAGATGTGCGGGTTTTATAAATTTCATGAACGAGCTTTCGAGTTCTATGCCTTTTTCGAAACTATTTTTTGAGTCTGCAGAATTTCAGAATTCATCACAAAATGGGGTCCAGAAGTAAATCAGGAGACCTAAGAGCCTGCTATCAGAAATTGAGGAGTTAAAAGGGAGGATAAACCTGTGGGTGTCCTGAAAAACCTGAAAAACCTGAAAAACCCGAAAAACCTTATTTTAAAAAAAGATTTTCATGTGAGTATGAAGTGTTGGATTGGGTTCTCTTAGTAAGACGATTCAACGACATGCTCTAATTGTTTGATAATTATAGGAAACTTTGCCGTTTTCCTAATTAAAGTTTCACGCAATAATAATTTGAAATCAGGACTTTTGAGCTCGAACACATCCTCTGTTTTATCGGTCCTTTCACCGAAGAACTCCTCAATTACAGAAAGGTTTGATTGGAGAAGCTTTGTCTCGGGGGCTTTTTCTGGAAGAGCGATACTATAGTAAATGTATGATGTTTAAATCAGAAATAAGAAGAAAAAAAACACAATAAATTTATTATTGGCTTTTTTTTATCAATTCTGGGAGCACTTTAGATTTTTCATAGCGGAATTTTAAAAGAGCATTAAGTCCACTTTATCGTACATTTACAAGTTCCTTGGTGATGGCTTAAATTTTTTGGCAGATGGATTAAAGGTCACTTTCTCTACAGGAGCCGTATCAATTAAGTTACTGAGATAAAAGGTCAGTAATTTTTTTTTTTTTTTTTTTTTTTTTTTTTTTTTTTTTTTTTTTAATTAATGCTTTGACCATCATTTTGTTTTGTTTTTTCATTATTATCTAGATCAATTATCATTATTATTGATCATTATTATCAATTATTTAGATCGATGAGTGCGCCCGCGCACAATCAATGCTAGATTGATGACGGTCACCATGCTCTTTTGGCAGACTACTATTTTTGTATCTTTACTTTCTGGAAGAGAGTAATCTTTGTCCGCTAATATTCTTCTCTATTTGTAAAAAATTGATGGCAAAGATTATGGTATAACATGGAACGAGCGTAGAAAAATTGATTGAGATGGAAGACTTTCAAAGCATCATATCTACAGCTATACATATATATCACTGTTGTTGCACAAAGGTCTGAGATCGTCAAAAGGTGGCCAAAAGTCAGATAGTGAATTTCTTATCAATTAGTTATTGGTAAACTATCAATTATTGGACCAATGGAGCTCTTGCACGGTTTTGCTGTAGGCAAATGGAGTATCAATTCCAATGTAAAATGCTGCGAAATTAACGATGAGGCCATTAAAAAAGTCTAAAACTCACTCCTCGTAGAGAAAGCTTAGCTTGAAATTTCGGGTGATCACCCTTGCATGTATGCACCAACCTCGGATTCGAACCCCAAACAAAAGAACATAACCTACGAATTTGAACGATGAGATTAATGAATTTGCTTTCAAAAAGTAAATTTGAAGGAATTGGAGGTCCATTTATGCTCATTTTGTTACTAGGAACACGGCGATAACTACAGAAAAGTTCTAAGTTGCGTAATAAACGAGGAAGATGGCACTTAATTTCATGTCCTGTTCTTTTGTTTGGGGTCCGAATCCAAGGTTGTTGCATACATTCAAGGGTGGTCACTGGTCACCCGAAATTTCAAGTCAAGTTTTCTCTGCGAGGAGTGAGTCTTAGACTTTTTTAATGGTCTCTTCGTTATTTTCGCAGCATTTCACATCGGAATTGATAGGCCATTTGTCTACAGCAAAACCTTGCAAGAGCTCCATTCAAAATACAAAGAACACTTTTGACAAGACAGAAACCAACAAATACCACTGGAAAGCTTTAAATTAAGATTTAAAGATTGAAAACGATGATTTTTTTTTTGCCACTTTTTTTTCGATATCAGACCATAGCGCGTTGTCATCCAGCTAAATTATATCAAGCGACCAGCACTCACTGCTCAATAATGAACTGACCTAAGATTTTACTATCACTTGGCCGTACTGTGCTGGCTTTATTACTTCCTTTGATGAGGATTAGCGAGAGAGAGAAGTGAGCTATCTAACACTTTGCGCTCTAGTCTAGACTCTTGCTCTGGTAAGTCATTGCAAGGAGGACTGGTAGTATGTTCAGGACGGTCTGAACTTAAACGTAGGAGAGCTCTTGGGAAAATAATTAAGAAAATTAAGAATAGGGTCACCGCGCAGCCGTAGCCATAGAGTTCGTCTCTCTCTAACTTCGCCCACTAGATCACATGTGATAGACAAGGACAGAGACAGGGGCTGAAATCACTTGATAGCTCCATATAACTCCATCATTTTCTAACACAAGTGTTTAAATGAGCAAAGAGAGAGAACGACGAAATCTTGACCGTGGTCATGGGTCACCGTGCAGCGTGCGGGTTTGTGGTGCGCAGCACACACAGGACAGCGAGGAAGAGAGAGAGAGAGAGAGAGAGAGAGAGAGAGAGAGAGAGAGAGAGAGAGAGAGAGAGAGAGAGAGAGAGAAAGAGAGAGAGAGAGAGAATGAGAGAGAGAGAGAGAATGAGAGAGAGAGAGAGAAAGAGAGAGAGAGAGAAAAAGAGAGAGAGAGAGAGAGAGAGGGAAGAGAGAGAGAGAGAGAAAGAGAGAGAGAAAGAGAGAGAGAGGAAGAGAAGAGAGAGAGAGAGAGAGAGAGAGAGAGAGAGAGAGAGAGAGAGAGAGTGGGAGAGAGTTGGAGGGAGGGGGAAGAAGGTGGAGGGTGGGGAGAGACAGAGCTAAATAGCTTTGCGGTTTTGGACGGCGGGTTGGCGAGCGTCTCACACAAGCCTAAGGCTCGTTTCATTGCTTGCACATATTTATAAGGAGAAGTCAAATCGAACGTTAAGATGCTCAATGGTCAATGTTGTTGGTTTGCATGGTCGATGCCACCGTGTAGCTTTACCACCGCGATGCAACCAACACTGCGATTTACACGTATGAAAATCGGAGGAGAAACAAGAGTGTGGAGGGGGAGGGGCTTTCAATCCCAAGGGATAGAACGGGGGGCGGTCATTATTGTTACCCGGAGAAATACGCGTTTGCGACGAAAATCTCAGTTCGGAAGCGCTCTTTGATATACTCGCTATATACAGATCAAGGTACTCTTAAAGTCTTACACCATGTGAAGTTTCCTTCGAGAAAGTTGCAAGATTGCGTCAAGCCGCGGTCAAGCAAGGCTATATTTGAATGGATGAAATTATTCATAGAAAACTGAAGATGATTCAAACGCGTCGAAATATCGCGCAGAAAGTTTCTATTCCCTTTTTTAATTAAAAAGTCGATATTAAACGGCAGCGTTGAAATACTAGTAGATCTACTTAGTATGTGTCAAAGTGCGGCTCCAAATTGTTAATATTTGAACATTTTCGGCAAGCGCCTTCAATAAAGTGTGTATGCAATATCAGCACCGTGGTGTCGGAATATTTAACTACTACCTAATTAATTTGAGTCAGTGAGCATTGATCTGTCTTCATAACCTGCAGGCTGATTATGAACGATCGTATCGTAATGCTAATGAGTCGATGATCGAGTACGTGTTATTCTTGTGAAAGGTGCCATTACGATAGGTTTCATTCCGATAGAAACCTGTCGTAATGACACCACAGCCCATAAAGATAACACGTTCTGATCATCGACTTGATAGCCTTACGATACGATTCTTCACATCAGCTTGCTGGTCGTAAAAGGTTTAATCAATTGTTATT
>VMOF01000024.1:61532811-61797982 GCA_011764245.1 Trialeurodes vaporariorum | reverse complement strand
ACGGGGGTTGGCGAGCGTCTCACACAAGCCTAAAGCTCGTTTCTTTGCTTGCACATATTATAAGGAGAAAGTCAAATCGAACGTTAAGATGCTCAATGGTCAATGTTGTTGGTTTGCATGGTCGATGCCACCGTGTAGCTTTCCACCGCGATGAACCAACACTGCGATTTACACGTATGAAAATCGGAGGAGAACAAGAGGTGGAGGGGGGACTTTCAATCCTAAGGGATAGAACGGGGGGCGGTCATTATTGTTACCCGGGAGAAATACGCGTTTGCGACGAAAATCTCAGTTCGGAAGCGCTCTTTGATATACTCGCTATATACAGATCAAGGTACTCTTAAAGTCTACACCATGTGAAGTTTCCTTCGAGAAAGTTCCCAAGATTGCGTCAAGCCGCGGTCAAGCAAGGCTATATTTGAATGGATAAATTTATTCAAGAAAACTGAAGATGATTCAAACGCGTCGAAATATCGCGCAGAAAGTTTCTATTCCCTTTCTTTAATTAAAAAGTCGATATTAAACGGCAGCGTTTGAAATACTAGTAGGTCTATTTGGTATGTGTCAAATTGCGGCTCCAAATTGTTAATATTTGAACAATTTTGTCAAGCGCCTTCAATAAAGTGTGTACGCAATATCAGCACCGTGGTGTCGGAATATTTAACTACTACCTTATTAATTTGAGTCAGTGAGCATTGATTTGTCTTCATAACCTGCAGGCTGCTTATGAACGATCGTATCGTAATGCTAATGAGTCGATGATCGAGTACGTGTTATTCTTATGAAAGGTGTCATTACGATAGGTTTCATTCCGATAGAAACCTGTCGTAATGACACCACAGCCCATAAAGATAACACGTTCTGATCATCGACTTGATAGCCTTACGATACGATTCTTCACATCAGCTTGCTGGTCGTAAAAGGCTTAATCAATTGTTATTTATTAATTGTTATTTAATTAACTATTTGTTAATTAATTGATTTTTAATTAATTAATTTATTGATTAATTATTTTTTAATTAATTAATTTGTTGATTATTGAATTAATTAATTAATTAATTGATTAATTAATTAATTTATTTGTTTATTAATTGATTTATTAATTAATTTATTTATTTATTTATTTATTTATTTATTTATTTATTAATTAATTAATTAATTAATTAATTAATTATCAATTGTTATTTATAATTTTAAAGTGCACAGTGAGTCTTTTTATTATTTGCTATTTATGTTTTTATTGTTTTAAATCAAATCAATAGCTTGAACTGTATACGACTAAGCCAAGGTCTATACAGTAAAATTAGGATCCTTCTACTATACGCTTATTACACGTGGGATCATTAATTGAACGTAATGTATAAAATCACCAACTATTTGTCCACTCTATACTACTTTGATATAACCGAGCCCGAACACCGTCTCGGCGCTGAAGGGAAATGAGGGGGGGGGGGGGGGGGGGGGGGATAAAAAATAAAAATGCTAATGAGTCTCTCATCGCGGCGCAGCGCGACACAGTCCGAAGGGATGCTGAGGCAGAATGCGCGAAAGAGACAAAAGGGATTTCGTAAGACTGGTTGTTCAGGTGCTGTGGATGTACGCCGGGATGGTCAAGCGCCCTGTTGCCGAATGAGTCTGTTGCATTTTTTTGCTTCAACAATATGGAACTTCGATTCTTACAAAAAGTTTTTTTACGAAAAGATTCCGTCACTTTTCGAGGAGCTTTCGTCTTTTCAACACATATCCTCAAATGGCATTTTACTTACAATTAGTTCTTGAGCAGTTGGGAGCAACGAAATTGTTTAAAGCTTGTCAAGATTTAAGATAGGAAAAGTTTCGGCTAGGATACCTGGATAGGCAACCGGCAAAGCAAATCTTTCTCTTATGAGGAGAAGTTGCATATCTACCCAAATTTTGAGTCAGGCTCATCCCTTACGGTTGTACTATGGCTTTTAAAAGAAAGTACCCACGTCGAAAGTCTATCTGTTAAATTCGTCCTTTATTTTCAATGAAACTGTCGATTTTTCATGACGTATTTTTAAAGGGGGACAGGGGCGTCATTTCAAGTTCGGCTTGGGGGGGGGGGCAAAAAATCTTGACTTTTTTTTTTTTTTTTTTTGGTCATCATTACAATTTTCGGCATGGAGGGGGCAAAAAATCGGATAACCTTTTTTTTTTTGCTCATCAATATAATTTTAGAGCCAAAGAACGGTCTTTTGGGGGCAATAATCAGATGACCTTTTTTTTTTTTGCTCATCAATATCATTCGTGCCAGTTTTTGAGCCTGACTTCAAATCCTTGGGGGGGGGAGCAATTGCCCCCCCAGCCCCCCCCCCTAAATGACGCCCATGAAGGGGGAGTTCTGATTAGTCCTTAAACACTTGAAAACCGAAAAATTGTTTAAAGATTGCCAAGATTTAAAAGAGTACAAATTTCGACTAGGGTACGTTCTTTTGAAAGTCATAGTACTTATAGATTTATTGAAATGTATTTCTTCTTTTACAATTGGCAACGTCGCACAGGCGGGTACAGGAGCGCAGCATCCAGTCTAGACAGGATCTACGAGTAAAACCAGGTGGTCATCTCTACCATTGAACAATTCAGATCGCATTCCTTCCTTTCCTAATTTTAATACTATTTTTTCTCCCCCCCCCCCTTCTCTCTCTCTCTCTCTCTCTTTTCTCTCTCTCTCTCTCTCTCTCTCTCTCTCTCTCTCTCTTTCTCTCGCTCTCACTCTCATTTCATCTCGTCGCGTAGTTTTGTTTTGTGTGTCGCATTGGTTTGAGCGAGAGGGCGAAGCGCGTTATACTTTGGTCGGTCAAAGGTGAAAACAAAAACCGGACCGGTCGGCGGGGAAGCTCCGAGTTTTTAAGGCCACCCTGCACATTGCACAATTACACGGCTTAATTTAAGATGTGGAATTACGCTATGCTGCCCGCGAACACGTTCGACCGTCTGTCCGTCCGTCTCACTGACCACTTGTGATGTGGATGGTTGAGTTTGTTTTGAACATGTAAGTACATATATTCAAGAGCTAATGAGTCCTCTCCTTTAAATCCCCGATGATGATGGACCCAGTGGCGTCGCGTGCCATCTGGCAACAATGTAACTACTTCATTTAAACTCATTCTAAATATCGAATTTTCCTTGTGCACTGTGCGCCCCCTGAATTTGATATTTTACATGAGTTTAAATGGACAGAATACATTGTTGCCAAATTGCACGCGACGCCACTGGATGGACCATGAAGCTTTTCGTCTTCAGACGATGATTTTTGTGATAACGATCATAGTGGCGTAATGTGCTGTATGGCAACGTTGCAATTTGTCCATTTAAACCCATATAAAAGGTCGAATGCGAAGGTATTCGCCGATCACCCGATAGTTCGATCTTTTTCAAGCGTTTTAATTTACGGACTGCAACGTTGCCAAATTTCACGCGACGCCACTGATGACGATGACGTTCCAATTCAAGCAATCTCCGGAAGAGACGCTCCTCCGTTTTGCGTGTAATAATTAATGGCATTTTTCAATTCACCGACGATTCCACCGGTTGAGAAAATATTACACAATTCAGTTCAGTTTACAGAGAGAGAAATCACTTCTTTAAAAACAAGGAAACACGTTTATACTTGTGACAGTTTTCCTTGCGCTAAGTACAGTTCTGTTGCATGAAGGAGAATCACTGTCACACATGGGAGTAGCTACTATGGGGCCGGGGGGGGGGGGGGGGGGGGGGGCAGGCCCCTCTAGAAAATCTGATGATGAAAAAAATGCAATAACAACTGGGACAGCACCCATAAGCGCAAAAATCCGAAAACTAGAACCCAAAAGCGCAAAAACGATGTTCCAAAAGCGCAAAAAGGATCTCGAGAAATATGCCTAAAAGCGCAAATGCTAATGTAAAAAGATGTGACCCAAAACCGCAAAGATAATTAAATTGCTAATTCTTACCTAATGCACTGGCAACGCTGTATATTTGCAACCCACTTCTTTCAGATAACTTTCGAGCGTGAGTTGATTGCTTAACAGCTGAGAGTGCGAAGAAAGTAGTTGCTTAAATTTGCTCTCTTCCTTGGAATTTGATTTTGGCGGTTTGACCTATATATGCCCATTGGGTCGTTAACGACCCACATATAATGGTTTTTTTTGGATCAAATTACAGTAAATTTAGGCTAATTTTACTCAAAACTCGATGTTGTGATCTTTCAGCACCTATAATTTAGCTGGACCAGAAAATTTCACAATTTTTAAATTTAATTTTTTTTTTAACTCTAAGATGGTGTTTTTTGAGAAAAACGCCAGAAAACACCCAACATGTTCAAATAAAGTTGGGCATATCTGAGTTAAAAGCAGACTTTAGCTTGATATAAGCTTCTGCTTGCAGAACAGCGATGAAGGAGTGAATGTTTGGATGAGATGAAGCAAAATGTTTTCTAAAGTGTCCATGAAACTAAAATTCTCCGATTTTGCATTCCACATTTACTCACTAGAGTTAGCATGGTTGCCAAATCAGACATTATTTTTTAATAGCATTGTGACTGAAAGTATCCTCAGTAAAATGCACCCATTTACGCAAATTTTCCTTGCCCAGAACATACCCATATGCGCAAAAGAGTATTTTGCGCATTTGGGGATTTGCGCTTTTGGGATTTGCGCATTTGGGCATTTACCTAATAACTGAAAGAAGAAAAAATTATTGTAAAACGTAAAACAATATTTTAAAAAAAACCATATTTAACAGGCATTTGAAGTATTTTTACTATTGGTGATTAAATGGGGAACATCGAGAGGGGAATCCGTTCAGAAGATCCTTCTTTTCCTTTTTTCCATCATTTTGTGCTCTACGATGTTATTATTATTGTTTGAATTCACGAATACCAAAATATAAGATTGTAAGGTTAGTTGTTTTTTTTTTTTATTTTTAATTAGATATCATCATCAATATATATAATTTCCAAGCTTAATGGAAATTCCCGTCGATCCTTTGGACCGTTCGGGGCGGTTGCGGTATCGATCGATGCGGCTCAGTACAAGGATGGCGGGAAAAATACCAGCGATGCTGTTCAGAGCCATCTTCGGCCTCGAAAATGCCAAAAACAATGAATATCATAGGCGTAATGAGTGGGAGGGAGGCAGTCGCTGTATCCCCGCAATGTGTGCGAGAGAGAGGGATAATATTTGTTTTTAAGCCCTGGTTGGTCGCCTGGCGACGCTAAATTTTTTTTGCGTCGACAGCTGATATTTTGCTTTTTGGGTGCATCGACACAGTATATACGTAGAGAGGTGATTCCGTGGACTGTAGATATGTAGGCATGATCTTCATTTTTAACGTTATTTCTTTTCCCCCTTGATCATTGGTTGACATGCGTTTGTCGACACTCTGAGCTATGATGATTGTGATTTTGTGCGGTAGGTCAGTCCATGGAAATGCTGAAGAATATGTATGTAATTCGGAAGCCGTTTTCGTTGATTCAAAATTCCCGTCGATCCTGTGGGCTGTTCGAGATGGGTGCGGTTTCGATCGATGCGGCTCGGTCCAAGGATGGCGGGAAAAATACCAGCGGTGCTGATCGGAGCCATTTTCGCCCTTGAAAATACCAAAAACTGCGAATCCTATTGGCATGATGAGTGGGAGGGAGACAGTCCCTACAACTCCGTATAATGTGTGCGAGAGAGAGGTAACATATTTATTTTTAAGCCCTGGTCGGTTGCCTAGCAACGCTAAAAATGTTTTGCGTCGACAAATGATTAAATACTTTTTGGATGCATCGCCACAATAAACGTAGAATGGTGATTCCGTTAACTGGATATGTAGGCATGATCTTTGAATTTTAAGGTCATATTTTTTCCCTTGATCAATGGGTGACATGTCTGTATTGATACCCTATCGCAGCTGTAGGTGATTTTGTGTGCTAGTCTTTTGTGTGCGGTCTGTACTATTTATGTCGATGATAAGTATATTTAATACTTTTTTTTAGCTGTTTTCCTTCTTTTTTTTTCTTTTTCTTTTTATTAACATTTAAACAAAAGGGTTATCTTCAGGGTTTCAGGACTATCCATTTTTTTTTTTTTATTCTTCATTTTATTCCATGTAAATACAAGTGAGGAACTTATAAAGGTTCAAAAACATTTCTCAATTTTGATCCACTTTCAAACGATCTTTTCTTTTTTTTCGCTTCCTTTGACTCATAAAAATTCAAACGGCCGCGAAGCGGCCACAAGCTTCTAGTGTTATTTTAAATGGGAAAACGACCTTACGCGCAGCTCTGTCTTTTTGGTGGGCTTTAAATCGCTGACAACGCGTAGGGCTCTCAAAAACGTCCGCTGTGCTCTTCCGGGGTACCACCAACGTTATTTTAAATGGGAAAACGGACTTACGAGCAGCTCTGTCTTTTTGGTGGGCTTTAAATCGCTGACAACGCGTAGGGCTCCCAAAAACGTTCGCTGTGCTCTTCCGGGGCACCGCCAATGTTATTTTAAATGGAAAAACGGACTTACGAGCAGCTCTGTCTTTTTGGTGGGCCTTAAAGCGCTGACAACGCGTAGGGCTCCAAAAAACGTCCGCTGTGCTCTTTCCCGGGGTGCCGCCAACGTTATTTTAGATGGGAAAACGGACTTACGAGCAGCTCTGTCTTTTTGGTGGGCTTTAAATAGCTGACAAGGCGTAGGGCTCTCAAAAATGTCCACTGTGCTCTTCCGGGGCACCGCCAATGTTATTTTAAATGGGAAAACGAACTTACGAGCAGCTCTGTCTTTTTGGTGGGCCTTAAATCGCTGACAAGGCGTAGGGCTCTCAAAAATGTCCACTGTGCTCTTCCGGGGCACCGCCAATGTTATTTTAAATGGGAAAACGGACTTACGAGCAGCTCTGTCTTTTTGGTGGGCTTTAAATCGCTGACAACGCGTAGGGCTCTCAAAAACGTCCGCTGTGCTCTTCCTGGTCGCCGCCAACGTTATTTTAAATGGGAAAACGAACTTACGAGCAGCTCTGTCTTTTGGGGGGCTTTTAAAACGCTGACAACGCGTAGGGCTCTCAAAAATGTCCACTGTGCTCTTCGGGGCAACGCCAATGTTATTTTAAATGGGAAAACGAACTTACGAGCAGCTCTGTCTTTTTGGTGGGCTTTAAATCGCTGACAACGCGTAGGGCTCTCAAAAATGTCCACTGTGCTCTTCCGGGGGACCGCCAATGTTATTTTAAATGGGAAAACGGACTTACGAGCAGCTCTGTCTTTTTGGTGGGCTTTAAATCGCTGACAACGCGTAGGGCTCTCAAAAACGTCCGCTGTGCTCTTCCGGGGTACCACCAACGTTATTTTAAATGGGAAAACGGACTTACGAGCAGCTCTGTCTTTTTGGTGGGCTTTAAATCGCTGACAACGCGTAGGGCTCCCAAAAACGTTCGCTGTGCTCTTCCGGGGCACCGCCAATGTTATTTTAAATGGAAAAACGGACTTACGAGCAGCTCTGTCTTTTTGGTGGGCCTTAAAGCGCTGACAACGCGTAGGGCTCCCAAAAACGTCCGCTGTGCTCTTCCGGGGTGCCGCCAACGTTATTTTAGATGGGAAAACGGACTTACGAGCAGCTCTGTCTTTTTGGTGGGCTTTAAATAGCTGACAAGGCGTAGGGCTCTCAAAAATGTCCACTGTGCTCTTCCGGGGCACCGCCAATGTTATTTTAAAGGGGAAAAAGAACTTACGAGCAGCTCTGTCTTTTTGGTGGGCCTTAAATCGCTGACAAGGCGTAGGGCTCTCAAAAATGTCCACTGTGCTCTTCCGGGGCACCGCCAATGTTATTTTAAATGGGAAAACGGACTTACGAGCAGCTCTGTCTTTTTGGTGGGCTTTAAATCGCTGACAACGCGTAGGGCTCTCAAAAACGTCCGCTGTGCTCTTCCTGGTCGCCGCCAACGTTATTTTAAATGGGAAAACGAACTTACGAGCAGCTCTGTCTTTTTGGTGGGCTTTAAATCGCTGACAACGCGTAGGGCTCTCAAAAATGTCCACTGTGCTCTTCCGGGGCAACGCCAATGTATTTTAAATGGGAAAACGAACTTACGAGCAGCTCTGTCTTTTTGGTGGGCTTTAAATCGCTGACAACGCGTAGGGCTGTCAAAAAAGTCCACTGTGCTCTTCCGGGGGACCGCCAATGTTATTTTAAATGGGAAACGGACTTACGAGCAGCTCTGTCTTTTTGGGGGGCTTTAAATCGCTGACAAGGCGTAGGGCTCTCAAAAATGTCCACTGTGCTCTTCCGGGGCACCGCCAATGTTATTTTGAATGGGAAAACGAACTTACGAGCAGCTCTTTTTTTTGGGGGGCCTTAAATCGCTGACAAGGCGTAGGGCTCTCAAAAATGTCCACTGTGCTCTTCCCGGGGGACCGCCAATGTTATTTTTAAAAGGGAAAACGGACTTACGAGCAGCTCTGTCTTTTTGGTGGGCTTTAAATCGCTGACAACGCGTAGGGCTCTCAAAAACGTCCGCTGTGCTCTTCCTGGTCGCCGCCAACGTTATTTTAAATGGGAAAACGAACTTACGAGCAGCTCTGTCTTTTTGGTGGGCTTTAAATCGCTGACAACGCGTAGGGCTCTCAAAAATGTCCACTGTGCTCTTCCGGGGCAACGCCAATGTTATTTTAAATGGGGGAAAAAGAACTTACGAGCAGCTCTGTCTTTTTGGTGGGCTTTAAATCGCTGACAACGCGTAGGGCTCTCAAAAATGTCCACTGTGCTCTTCCGGGGCACCGCCAATGTTATTTTAAATGGGAAAACGGACTTACGAGCAGCTCTGTCTTTTTGGTGGGCCTTAAATCGCTGACAAGGCGTAGGGCTCCCAAAAAAGTCCGCTGTGCTCTTCCGGGTGCCGCCAACGTTATTTTAAATGGGAAAACGAACTTACGAGCAGCTCTGTCTTTTTGGTGGGCTTTAAATCGCTGACAAGGCGTAGGGCTCTCAAAAATGTCCACTGTGCTCTTCCGGGGCACCGCCAATGTTATTTTGAATGGGAAAACGAACTTACGAGCAGCTCTGTCTTTTTGGTGGGC
This sequence comes from Trialeurodes vaporariorum, assembly GCA_011764245.1. Classification (NCBI taxonomy): domain Eukaryota; kingdom Metazoa; phylum Arthropoda; class Insecta; order Hemiptera; family Aleyrodidae; genus Trialeurodes; species Trialeurodes vaporariorum. The sequence goes on along the minus strand of VMOF01000024.1, from coordinate 61,788,936 downwards.
CTTAAATCGCTGACAAGGCGTAGGGCTCTCAAAAATGTCCACTGTGCTCTTCCGGGGCACCGCCAATGTTATTTTTAAAGGGGGGAAAAGGACTTACGAGCAGCTCTGTCTTTTTGGTGGGCTTTAAATCGCTGACAACGCGTAGGGCTCTCAAAAACGTCCGCTGTGCTCTTCCTGGTCGCCGCCAACGTTATTTTAAATGGGGGGAAAAAGAACTTACGAGCAGCTCTGTCTTTTTGGTGGGCTTTAAATCGCTGACAACGCGTAGGGCTCTCAAAAATGTCCACTGTGCTCTTCCGGGGCAACGCCAATGTTATTTTAAAGGGAAAACGAACTTACGAGCAGCTCTGTCTTTTTTGGGGGGCTTTAAAACGCTGACAACGCGTAGGGCTCTCAAAAATGTCCACTGTGCTCTTCCGGGGCACCGCCAATGTTATTTTAAATGGGAAAACGGACTTACGAGCAGCTCTGTCTTTTTGGTGGGGCCCTTTAAAACGCTGACAAGGCGTAGGGCTCCCAAAAACGTCCGCTGTGCTCTTCCGGGGTGCCGCCAAAGTTTTTAAATGGGAAAAAACTTACGAGCAGCTCTGTCTTTTTGGTGGGCTGTAAATCGCTGACAAGGCGTAGGGCTCTCAAAAATGTCCACTGTGCTCTTCCGGGGCACCGCCAATGTTATTTTAAATGGGAAAACGAACTTACGAGCAGCTCTGTCTTTTTGGTGGGCTTTAAATCGCTGACAACGCGTAGGGCTCCCAAAAACATCCGCTGTGCTCTTCCGGGGCACCGCCAATGTTATTTGAAATGGGAAAACGGACTTACGAGCAGCTCTGTCTTTTTGGTGGGCTCTAAATCGCTGACAAGGCGTAGGGCTCTCAAAAATGTCCACTGTGCTCTTCCGGGACACCGCCAATGTTATTTTGAATGGGAAAACGAACTTACGAGCAGCTCTGTCTTTTTGGTGGGCCTTAAATCGCTGACAAGGCGTAGGGCTCTCAAAAAAGTCCACTGTGCTCTTCCGGGGCACCGCCAATGTTATTTTAAAAGGGGGAAAAAGGACTTACGAGCAGCTCTGTCTTTTTGGTGGGCTTTAAATCGCTGACAACGCGTAGGGCTCTCAAAAACGTCCGCTGTGCTCTTCCTGGTCACCGCCAACGTTATTTTAAATGGGAAAACGAACTTACGAGCAGCTCTGTCTTTTTGGTGGGCTTTAAATCGCTGACAACGCGTAGGGCTCTCAAAAATGTCCACTGTGCTCTTCCGGGGCAACGCCAATGTTATTTTTAAAAGGGAAAACGAACTTACGAGCAGCTCTGTCTTTTTGGTGGACCTTAAATCGCTGACAAGGCGTAGGGCTCTCAAAAATGTCCACTGTGCTCTTCCGGGGCACCGCCAATGTTATTTTAAAAGGGGGGAAAAAGGACTTACGAGCAGCTCTGTCTTTTGGTGGGCTTTAAATCGCTGACAACGCGTAGGGCTCTCAAAAACGTCCGCTGTGCTCTTCCTGGTCGCCGCCAACGTTATTTTAAATGGGAAAACGAACTTACGAGCAGCTCTGTGTTTTTGGTGGGCTTTAAATCGCTGACAACGCGTAGGGCTCTCAAAAATGTCCACTGTGCTCTTCCGGGGCAACGCCAATGTTATTTTAAATGGGAAAACGAACTTACGAGCAGCTCTGTCTTTTTGGTGGGCTTTAAATCGCTGACAACGCGTAGGGCTCTCAAAAATGTCCACTGTGCTCTTCCGGGGCACCGCCAATGTTATTTTAAATGGGAAAACGGACTTACGAGCAGCTCTGTCTTTTTTGGGGGGCCTTAAATCGCTGACAAGGCGTAGGGCTCCCAAAAACGTCCGCTGTGCTCTTCCCGGGGGGCCGCCAACGTTATTTTAAATGGGAAAACGAACTTACGAGCAGCTCTGTCTTTTTGGTGGGCTGTAAATCGCTGACAAGGCGTAGGGCTCTCAAAAATGTCCACTGTGCTCTTCCGGGGCACCGCCAATGTTATTTTAAATGGGGAAACGAACTTACGAGCAGCTCTGTCTTTTTTGGGGGGCTTTAAATCGCTGACAACGCGTAGGGCCCCAAAAAAAATCCGCTGTGCTCTTCCGGGGTGCCGCCAACGTTATTTTTGATGGGAAAACGGACTTACGAGCAGCTCTGTCTTTTTGGTGGGCTTTAAATAGCTGACAAGGCGTAGGGCTCTCAAAAATGTCCACTGTGCTCTTCCGGGGCACCGCCAATGTTATTTTAAATGGGAAAACGAACTTACGAGCAGCTCTGTCTTTTTGGTGGACCTTAAATCGCTGACAAGGCGTAGGGCTCTCAAAAATGTCCACTGTGCTCTTCCGTGGCACCGCCAATGTTATTTTAAATGGGAAAACGGACTTACGAGCAGCTCTGTCTTTTTGGTGGGCTTTAAATCGCTGACAACGCGTAGGGCTCTCAAAAACGTCCGCTGTGCTCTTCCTGGTCGCCGCCAACGTTATTTTAAATGGGAAAACGAACTTACGAGCAGCTCTGTCTTTTTGGTGGGCTTTAAATCGCTGACAACGCGTAGGGCTCTCAAAAATGTCCACTGTGCTCTTCCGGGGCAACGCCAATGTTATTTTAAATGGGAAAACGAACTTACGAGCAGCTCTGTCTTTTTTGGTGGGCTTTAAATCGCTGACAACGCGTAGGGCTCTCAAAAATGTCCACTGTGCTCTTCCGGGGCACCGCCAATGTTATTTTAAATGGGAAAACGGACTTACGAGCAGCTCTGTCTTTTTGGTGGGCTCTAAATCGCTGACAAGGCGTACGGCTCCCAAAAACGTCCGCTGTGCTCTTCCGGGGTGCCGCCAACGTTATTTTAAATGGGAAAACGAACTTACGAGCAGCTCTGTCTTTTTGGTGGGCTTTAAATCGCTGACAAGGCGTAGGGCTCTCAAAAATGTCCACTGTGCTCTTCCGGGGCACCGCCAATGTTATTTTGAATGGGAAAACGAACTTACGAGCAGCTCTGTCTTTTTGGTGGGCTTTAAATCGCTGACAACGCGTAGGGCTCTCAAAAATGTCCACTGTGCTCTTCCGGGGCACCGCCAATGTTATTTTAAATGGGAAAACGGACTTACGAGCAGCTCTGTCTTTTTGGTGGGCCTTAAATCGCTGACAAGGCGTACGGCTACCAAAAACGTCCGCTGTGCTCTTCCGGGGTGCCGCCAACGTTATTTTAAATGGGAAAACGAACTTACGAGCAGCTCTGTCTTTTTGGTGGGCTTTTAAAACGCTGACAAGGCGTAGGGCTCTCAAAAAAGTCCACTGTGCTCTTCCCGGGGGACCGCCAATGTTATTTTTAAAAGGGAAAACGAACTTACGAGCAGCTCTGTCTTTTGGTGGGCTTTAAATCGCTGACAACGCGTAGGGCTCCCCAAAAAAGTCCGCTGTGCTCTTCCGGGGTGCCGCCAACGTTTTTTTAGATGGGAAAACGGACTTACGAGCAGCTCTGTCTTTTTTGGGGGGCTTTAAATAGCTGACAAGGCGTAGGGCTCTCAAAAATGTCCACTGTGCTCTTCCGGGGCACCGCCAATGTTATTTTAAATGGGAAAACGAACTTACGAGCAGCTCTGTCTTTTTGGTGGACCTTAAATCGCTGACAAGGCGTAGGGCTCTCAAAAATGTCCACTGTGCTCTTCCGGGGCACCGCCAATGTTATTTTAAATGGGAAAACGGACTTACGAGCAGCTCTGTCTTTTTGGTGGGCTTTAAATCGCTGACAACGCGTAGGGCTCTCAAAAACGTCCGCTGTGCTCTTCCTGGTCGCCGCCAACGTTATTTTAAATGGGAAAACGAACTTACGAGCAGCTCTGTGTTTTTGGTGGGCTTTAAATCGCTGACAACGCGTAGGGCTCTCAAAAATGTCCACTGTGCTCTTCCGGGGCAACGCCAATGTTATTTTAAATGGGAAAACGAACTTACGAGCAGCTCTGTCTTTTTGGTGGGCTTTAAATCGCTGACAACGCGTAGGGCTCTCAAAAATGTCCACTGTGCTCTTCCGGGGCACCGCCAATGTTATTTTAAATGGGAAAACGGACTTACGAGCAGCTCTGTCTTTTTGGTGGGCCTTAAATCGCTGACAAGGCGTAGGGCTCCCAAAAACGTCCGCTGTGCTCTTCCGGGGTGCCGCCAACGTTATTTTAAATGGGAAAACGAACTTACGAGCAGCTCTGTCTTTTTGGTGGGCTGTAAATCGCTGACAAGGCGTAGGGCTCTCAAAAATGTCCACTGTGCTCTTCCGGGGCACCGCCAATGTTATTTTAAATGGGGAAACGAACTTACGAGCAGCTCTGTCTTTTTGGTGGGCTTTAAATCGCTGACAACGCGTAGGGCTCCCAAAAACATCCGCTGTGCTCTTCCGGGGTGCCGCCAACGTTATTTTAGATGGGAAAACGGACTTACGAGCAGCTCTGTCTTTTTTGGGGGGCTTTAAATAGCTGACAAGGCGTAGGGCTCTCAAAAAAGTCCACTGTGCTCTTCCGGGGCACCGCCAATGTTATTTTAAATGGGGGAAAAAGAACTTACGAGCAGCTCTGTCTTTTTGGTGGACCTTAAATCGCTGACAAGGCGTAGGGCTCTCAAAAATGTCCACTGTGCTCTTCCGTGGCACCGCCAATGTTTTTTAAATGGGGGAAAAGGACTTACGAGCAGCTCTGTCTTTTTGGTGGGCTTTAAATCGCTGACAACGCGTAGGGCTCTCAAAAACGTCCGCTGTGCTCTTCCTGGTCGCCGCCAACGTTATTTTAAAGGGAAAACGAACTTACGAGCAGCTCTGTCTTTTTGGGGGGCTTTAAATCGCTGACAACGCGTAGGGCTCTCAAAAATGTCCACTGTGCTCTTCCGGGGCAACGCCAATGTTTTTTAAATGGGAAAACGAACTTACGAGCAGCTCTGTCTTTTTGGTGGGCTTTAAATCGCTGACAACGCGTAGGGCTCTAAAAAAGTCCACTGTGCTCTTCCGGGGCACCGCCAATGTTATTTTAAATGGGAAAACGGACTTACGAGCAGCTCTGTCTTTTGGTGGGCTCTAAATCGCTGACAAGGCGTACGGCTCCCAAAAACGTCCGCTGTGCTCTTCCGGGGTGCCGCCAACGTTATTTTAAAAGGGGGAAAAAGAACTTACGAGCAGCTCTGTCTTTTTGGTGGGCTTTAAATCGCTGACAAGGCGTAGGGCTCTCAAAAATGTCCACTGTGCTCTTCCGGGGCACCGCCAATGTTATTTTGAATGGGGGAAAAAGAACTTACGAGCAGCTCTGTCTTTTGGTGGGCTTTAAATCGCTGACAACGCGTAGGGCTCTCAAAAATGTCCACTGTGCTCTTCCCGGGGGACCGCCAATGTTATTTTTAAAAGGGGGGAAAAAGGACTTACGAGCAGCTCTGTCTTTTTGGTGGGCTTTAAATCGCTGACAACGCGTAGGGCTCTCAAAAACGTCCGCTGTGCTCTTCCTGGTCGCCGCCAACGTTATTTTAAATGGGAAAACGAACTTACGAGCAGCTCTGTGTTTTTTGGGGGGCTTTAAATCGCTGACAACGCGTAGGGCTCTCAAAAATGTCCACTGTGCTCTTCCGGGGCAACGCCAATGTTATTTTAAATGGGAAAACGAACTTACGAGCAGCTCTGTCTTTTTGGTGGGGTTTAAATCGCTGACAACGCGTAGGGCTCTCAAAAATGTCCACTGTGCTCTTCCCGGGGGACCGCCAATGTTATTTTAAATGGGAAAACGGACTTACGAGCAGCTCTGTCTTTTGGTGGGCCTTAAATCGCTGACAAGGCGTAGGGCTCCCAAAAACGTCCGCTGTGCTCTTCCGGGGTGCCGCCAACGTTATTTTTAAAAGGGAAAACGAACTTACGAGCAGCTCTGTCTTTTTGGTGGGCTGTAAATCGCTGACAAGGCGTAGGGCTCTCAAAAATGTCCACTGTGCTCTTCCGGGGCACCGCCAATGTTATTTTAAATGGGGAAACGAACTTACGAGCAGCTCTGTCTTTTTGGTGGGCTTTAAATCGCTGACAACGCGTAGGGCTCCCAAAAACATCCGCTGTGCTCTTCCGGGGTGCCGCCAACGTTATTTTAGATGGGAAAACGGACTTACGAGCAGCTCTGTCTTTTTGGTGGGCTTTAAATAGCTGACAAGGCGTAGGGCTCTCAAAAATGTCCACTGTGCTCTTCCGGGGCACCGCCAATGTTATTTTAAATGGGAAAACGAACTTACGAGCAGCTCTGTCTTTTTGGTGGACCTTAAATCGCTGACAAGGCGTAGGGCTCTCAAAAATGTCCACTGTGCTCTTCCGTGGCACCGCCAATGTTATTTTAAATGGGAAAACGGACTTACGAGCAGCTCTGTCTTTTTGGTGGGCTTTAAATCGCTGACAACGCGTAGGGCTCTCAAAAACGTCCGCTGTGCTCTTCCTGGTCGCCGCCAACGTTATTTTAAAGGGGGAAAAAGAACTTACGAGCAGCTCTGTCTTTTTTGGTGGGCTTTAAATCGCTGACAACGCGTAGGGCTCTCAAAAATGTCCACTGTGCTCTTCCGGGGCAACGCCAATGTTATTTTAAATGGGAAAACGAACTTACGAGCAGCTCTGTCTTTTTGGTGGGCTTTAAATCGCTGACAACGCGTAGGGCTCTCAAAAATGTCCACTGTGCTCTTCCGGGGCACCGCCAATGTTATTTTAAATGGGAAAACGGACTTACGAGCAGCTCTGTCTTTTTGGTGGGCTCTAAATCGCTGACAAGGCGTACGGCTCCCAAAAACGTCCGCTGTGCTCTTCCGGGGTGCCGCCAACGTTATTTTTAAAAGGGAAAACGAACTTACGAGCAGCTCTGTTTTTTTGGGGGGCTTTAAATCGCTGACAAGGCGTAGGGCTCTCAAAAATGTCCACTGTGCTCTTCCGGGGCACCGCCAATGTTATTTTTAATGGGAAAACGAACTTACGAGCAGCTCTGTTTTTTTGGGGGGCTTTAAATCGCTGACAACGCGTAGGGCTCTCAAAAATGTCCACTGTGCTCTTCCGGGGCACCGCCAATGTTATTTTAAATGGGAAAACGGACTTACGAGCAGCTCTGTCTTTTTGGTGGGCCTTAAATCGCTGACAAGGCGTACGGCTACCAAAAACGTCCGCTGTGCTCTTTCCCGGGGGGCCGCCAACGTTATTTTAAATGGGGGAAAAAGAACTTACGAGCAGCTCTGTCTTTTTGGTGGGCTTTAAATCGCTGACAAGGCGTAGGGCTCTCAAAAAAGTCCACTGTGCTCTTCCCGGGGGACCGCCAATGTTATTTTAAAAGGGAAAACGAACTTACGAGCAGCTCTGTCTTTTTTGGGGGGCTTTAAATCGCTGACAACGCGTAGGGCTCCCAAAAACGTCCGCTGTGCTCTTCCGGGGTGCCGCCAACGTTATTTTTGATGGGAAAACGGACTTACGAGCAGCTCTGTCTTTTTTGGGGGGCTTTAAATAGCTGACAAGGCGTAGGGCTCTCAAAAATGTCCACTGTGCTCTTCCGGGGCACCGCCAATGTTTTTTAAATGGGAAAAAAGAACTTACGAGCAGCTCTGTCTTTTTGGTGGGCCTTAAATCGCTGACAAGGCGTAGGGCTCTCAAAAATGTCCACTGTGCTCTTCCGGGGGACCGCCAATGTTATTTTAAATGGGGGGAAAAAGGACTTACGAGCAGCTCTGTCTTTTTGGTGGGCTTTAAATCGCTGACAACGCGTAGGGCTCTCAAAAAAGTCCGGTGCTCTTCCTGGTCGCCGCCAACGTTATTTTAAATGGGGAAAAAGAACTTACGAGCAGCTCTGTCTTTTGGTGGGCTTTAAATCGCTGACAACGCGTAGGGCTCTCAAAAAGTCCACTGTGCTCTTCCGGGCAACGCCAATGTTATTTTAAATGGGAAAACGAACTTACGAGCAGCTCTGTCTTTTTATGGGCTTTAAATCGCTGACAACGCGTAGGGCTCTCAAAAAAGTCCACTGTGCTCTTCCGGGGCACCGCCAATGTTATTTTAAATGGGAAAACGGACTTACGAGCAGCTCTGTATTTTTGGTGGGCCTTAAATCGCTGACAAGGCGTAGGGCTCCCAAAAACGTCCGCTGTGCTCTTCCGGGGTGCCGCCAACGTTATTTTAAATGGGAAAACGAACTTACGAGCAGCTCTGTCTTTTTGGTGGGCTTTAAATCGCTGACAAGGCGTAGGGCTCTCAAAAATGTCCACTGTGCTCTTCCGGGGCACCGCCAATGTTATTTTGAATGGGAAAACGAACTTACGAGCAGCTCTGTCTTTTTGGTGGGCTTTAAATCGCTGACAACGCGTAGGGCTCTCAAAAATGTCCACTGTGCTCTTCCGGGGCACCGCCAATGTTATTTTTAAAAGGGAAAACGGACTTACGAGCAGCTCTGTCTTTTTGGTGGGCCTTAAATCGCTGACAAGGCGTAGGGCTCCCAAAAACGTCCGCTGTGTTCTTCCGGGGTGCCGCCAACGTTATTTTAAATGGGAAAACGAACTTACGAGCAGCTCTGTCTTTTTGGTGGGCTTTAAATCGCTGACAAGGCGTAGGGCTCTCAAAAATGTCCACTGTGCCCTTTCCCGGGGGACCGCCAATGTTATTTTAAAGGGGGAAAAAGAACTTACGAGCAGCTCTGTCTTTTTGGTGGGCTTCAAATCGCTGACAACGCGTAGGGCTCCCAAAAACGTCCGCTGTGCTCTTCCGGGGTGCCGCCAACGTTATTTTAGATGGGAAAACGGACTTACGAGCAGCTCTGTCTTTTTGGTGGGCTTTAAATCGCTGACAAGGCGTAGGGCTCTCAAAAATGTCCACTGTGCTCTTCCCGGGGGACCGCCAATGTTATTTTAAATGGGGAAAAAGAACTTACGAGCAGCTCTGTCGTTTTGGTGGGCTTTAAATCGCTGACAACGCGTAGGGCTCTCAAAAATGTCCACTATGCTCTTCCCGGGGGACCGCCAATGTTATTTTAAAGGGAAAACGAACTTACGAGCAGCTCTGTCTTTTTGGTGGGCTTTAAATCGCTGACAACGTGTAGGGCTCTCAAAAATGTCCCCTGTGCTCTTCCCGGGGGACCGCCAATGTTATTTTAAATGGGGAAAACGGACTTACGAGCAGCTCTGTCTTTTTGGTGGGCCTTAAATCGCTGACAAGGCGTAGGGCTCCCAAAAACGTCCGCTGTGCTCTTCCGGGGTGCCGCCAACGTTATTTTAAATGGGAAAACGGACTTACGAGCTGCTCTGTCTTTTTGGTGGGCTTTAAATCGCTGACAAGGCGCAGGGCTCTCAAAAATGTCCGCTGTGCTCTTCCGGGGCACCGCCAATGTTATTTTCAATGGGAAAACGAACTTACGAGCAGCTCTGTCTTTTTGGTGGGCTTTAAATCGCTGACAAGGCGTAGGGCTCTCAAAAATGTCCCCTGTGCTCTTCCGGGGCACCGCCAATGTTATTTTAAATGGGAAAACGAACTTACGAGCAACTCTGTCTTTTTGGTGGGCTTTAAATCGCTGACAAGGCGTAGGGCTCTCAAAAATGTCCGCTGTGCTCTTCCGGGGCACCGCCAATCAATTTATATAATTTCCAAGCTTAATGGCCTGTAAGGACCCGAAAAGGGACCAAAAGCCAATAATCACTCTAAAAAAGAACCATCTAATCAAATAACATCATAATAATTCACGCGGGTTTCTTATTGAAAGCTATTTTTTAAAATTTTAAGAAAAATCTCAAGATATTTTTCCTTCTATAAAACGACTATTTCTTGATGCACGGGAAGGAAGATCCCTCCATAGACCTTGGTCCCTTTCACGAGCTCCCTGCATCTGCCAAAGGATATGGGTGGAGCGCTGCAAGATCGGAGGACGAGAGGGAAGTTTTTATGACATGATACTCGGGAGGATGAAAACACCCGTGAACGCAGGCCATAAATCCTGGGGATGAATAAATTAGAGCTTAAAGTTCTCGAGAATCACAATCGAAAGGAAAAGGAAAGTTGGCGAAAGTGTCACGGCTACGAATTTAAAGTTTTCGAGCGAGTTATTTATCGTCTTCATTGTCGCTTTGCGTTTTGGCGCACGAGTAAGAGGCAGAATAAGAGAACCGCGGATGTGGCTAAATACTGAGAAAATGATTCACTTACTGCAAAACGTCTAATTTATTTAGATATAGGTTATTACTTTGGCACCACTCGTGTTAGAGCTTCCCCTTTAAGTTAAACGTGAACGAAGAGTGAAGCGCGCGATGCGGCAAGGAAAGGTAACTATATCCATAGGAAGGAAACCGAAGACCTTCCAATATTTACTCAATTTAAAGATATTTCTCCCCCCTTGTTAATAGAAAGTAAACCCTAACCCCTGCTTGACTTGACCCGTGAACAACATTCTCTCCTGCCTAAAGAACCTTTTCATTTCATTAGAATGTTCAAACTCCACCACCTCCTCCTTCTCTCCCTCCTTATTTCCCCGTCAGTGGAATCAGTGGCGGCTCGTGACTGAAAAATTTGGTTGTAGTTGTGGGGGGACTGGGAGGACGCTCCCAGTAGGAAGGGGGTTTGGGGGTCCTCCCGCGGAAAGTTTTCGAAAATTTGACCTGCCTCAGATTTAATTTTAAACTATTTACTATTAAACTATTAACTTTTTATTATTATTATTTTTTTAACTATTTCGTGACACGAAATTTCTCCTGTGACATTATATTCGGTGCTCCTTTTTTTCTTTTCCCCCTTTAATTTCTCCGAAATACCAATCATTTTTAATCAAGAGCGACCATTATCTTTGAAAATTTGAAAAGAAAAAAAAGAAAACAATCCTTGAAAAAGTAGGTGTAGTGCCACTACACTAACTACACCTGACGAGCCGCCATTGCAGTGGATATTTCGTTTGAGAAAATTGATCTGAGTCAAGGAATGTGTTATTATTTAAAAGCAATTAGAATATCTTTCCTTGCAGTTATTGTGAACGTCATCCAGCGGGCCGATCATTTACTTCGTCATTAAACCGATCGTTATGACTGTCTATGAGTGATGCTATTGGTCGAAAATTGTAAATCTTGACCGTTTCTATGCGGTAATCATCGTTTTGAGTCTCGTTGTATAAAGGGTATTCATGAGTAACCTTTAACCCTTTACTGCATAATTTTTTTTTTTTTTTTTTTCAATAAAATAATTTTTTTTTTCAGTATAATTTTGATGCTTGAGACAGGGAAAAATAGTGAAAAAATTCTTTCCATTATATTTCAATGGTAAAGAGCCTGAATATTAATTGTTCCAAATATGGCCTTACCCGCATTTAGGTATCCATGCAACTGAAAATAAAGTTTTCAGGCTAAAAAAAAAAAAAAATTAAAGTAGTAAAAAATAAGTTAGTAAGTCTCAATAGTTGTTTTTTTTGTATACTTATGGTACCCCTGCGTTACTCCCAAACATAACCATGAAAATCGGAAAATCTCAATCAGATTTTCAGTAAGCTATTTTCAACCACTCTGCACGTTCTCTATCCTGTGCTGCGCGCTCTAGGACAAACTCGACAATTCTTACTCGTTTAGTATCAGTTCCACATGTGATCCACCATGCAGCGACAGTACAACTCAAGTCTCCTACTTTTAGTTAAGGCTTCAAAGTAATTGTTCCAGATCTGGGCTCATCTGCAGTTAAGGGTTAAATAGCGGGCACTTTAACGATGGTCACCATAGCAACGGTCAAGTTTTACAATTTTCAACCAATAGAATCAGTTTAGCATATCTACTTTTTTTCACGACTTTGTTTTCAAACGCTGATTTCTTTTCTTATGAAACCTCTTCAAGTTTGAAAGCTTTTTTTGAACTTACTATGAATGCATTGCATCTATATGTTCAACGGGAGGGATGATCCCCCCCCCCCCTCAACCCCTTTACACTCAGCCCATCCGTATCTGTTAATGTCTCCTTAGATTATATACCCGCGCAAAGGGACGTATAGAAAGTACAAATTACAGCCGCTGAAAAGTATTTAAGAGGAGCAATTCTGTTCGAAAGATACCATTTCCTCCCCCGCAAATCGAAATTGCAAGGGTTGTCTGAGAGAGCGTTTCCTCGCAGTTTTGCACATTGCATATCGTCGCTGTTGCAGGAGCAAAACACGAGAGGCAGCAGTCGACCGAGATGCTGCGTAGGAAAAGAAACTCCCATCCCCTTTGCAGCAGCCTCCTTCTCGGGGAGCGAAGGGTTGGTAGCTTTCGCTTGCATCCCCTCCACTTATTCACGGCTCAGTGAAACCACCCTACTTTTTTTTCCATTTTTTTTTTTTTTTTTTTTTTTTTTTTTTTTATTCCTCGACTCCCTGTCTTAACGGGGTCCGTAATTTATTCAGAGCAACGAAAATAAAAAGGTTTTAAGATGGTAATATTCTTATTTTTTTCCGGTGCATTCTTTTTTTTTTTCTTTTACTTTTCAATCCCCTCTTTCCTTTTATATCCGAAAAGGCATCCTCAGAGCGAGACTTTCACCCGCGTTGACATGTTTTCCTTTTCCTCGCGGTGTTTTTCAGTTTTTGAATATTTTATTTCGCCGCTCGTAAATATATCATCCAAGAGTCACCCGATTATTTTCATCCTTGAAAAGATAAGCGGGTCCCTCAAAAAATTGCGCTCCGCTCTCTTTTGTTTCAAAAGTTTATTTCCGCGTCGAAGCTGTAGGGAAAATATGAGTATTCGTTTTAAAGAAACATCGGTCGCTTATATATTTCCGTTGTTTATTAATATTTGTGTGTGTTTATTACTTCAATAATTTTTTTTTTTTCGTTTTTAATGTTTGGTCCTTAATTTCTTTTGTCAATTTCTCTAATTTTCTTTCATCCTCCGTAATAGAAAAATAAGTTATTTAAAAATGGGTTTGTTGCATTTTGCTACAGCCGTATAAAGGGTCAATGCTAGTGTCAAATCACTCGGAAAAAAACGTTGGGACCTCGAAAAGTTTCAACATTTACTCATACAAACTCAATAAGTGTGTTTTCAAAAAAATTCCAAGATGGCTGTTATATGAGTGAGGGGGGAGTCTGATTTAATTGCAGATTTCTCCACAGGATAAATAACTTTTCTCAGCTGTTCGATGGGAATTGGGACTCCCTAACAGTGGCGTAGCGTGCTATTTGGCAACGTTGCAGTTCGTCCATTTAAACCCATGAAAAAGATCGAACGATAGGGTGTTCGGTGAACACCTTCGCATTCGATCTTTTACACGAGTTTAAATGGACGTAAATATAATGTTGCCAAGTTCCACGCTACGCCACTGCTCCCCAATCGTGCATCGCGTATGACAGCCATCTTAGAATTCTCATTACACGCATTTATAGAGTTTTAGAGTCTACTTTGGAACTTTTAAGACTCTCAAAGTCATTTCTGAGTTATTTAACAACAGAATTGGCCCTTTCTATACAGATGTAGCAAAAGTTTGCGACAGATCCATTGCTGAGACATCATCTCTCATAGGTCTCAAAAATTTGAATACTTCGTACTGATGCTACAGCAGTAATCCACGCACTATTTATGATCTGATTTCGACAAAAAGTTGCCAAAAATCAGAGACTAAATTTATCATCAATTCATCATTTATAAACTTTTAATCACAGAGAACACTTTTCCAAGTAATTCAAACCTAAAAATGTCACTGGAAAATTTTAAATTAAGCTTAAGAAGTCGAAAATGATGATTTTTGATGCCTTTTTTCACTGATTTTTGGTAATTTTATTTCGATATCATACGACAGTGCGGTGCCACGAAGAAACTTTTAAACTTTTCAAGGTGGCAATAAAGACCCCCTCCCCCTTCTCCACATCTCATCCAACTGAATTAAAATGTAATATAAATTTAATTTTATCTAGTTGGTTCACCAAAGGTTATCCTAAAATACAGCAAACATTTTTTGAATTCTTATTGGTAGATTCAAACAATCGCATGCATGATGACTCGATCGTTACAATTATTGAAAAATGGATAATTAAGAAAATTGCAAGACAATGTGTAAGCCTTCATCAAGAATATTTATTAACTCTGTCTGATGTAAGAAAAACAAAAAACGTGTATCTTGGTTTGAAAGGGAAGATAATGTGGTCAACATCGACCATCGCACTTTTAAAATTAAAGAGCGTGTCAAAAATAGGGCCCCTTCAAAAATTGTAATGCAACACCGCATACCTATCGAGAAAGAATTTCTTTCAACTGCTCCAAGTGACATTTCCGACACTTCTAAATCATCATAAGAAAAGCCACGGTGTATGGAGACTTGCGCGTTCGATCAAAACAACGTAAACATATTTCTAAAAGTCTGCGAAATAAATTATAGAGTTATTGTTAGTCTCAGTTTTTTCCTCTTATTAAACGTGTTAATTGCAATTTTGATAAGCATTCGGAATATCAATGACTAGGTACTGCAAACAACCCAGTTTTATTTGCCTGCTTTTACCCTCATCTGAATTAGACCTTCACTTTTACCATCACCATTTTTAGGCGTACGACGAAGTCGCTATAGTTTTCATCCTCTCACTTAAAATTATCGAGTAAAGAACAAAATTTAAGGTGATTATCTTCGATCTCTGATCCAAAAATTAATTAGTTCGGGAGGTGGCAAGTATTTTACTTTCAGACGCTATACTGAAAAAAAAATAAGCTAAATTTAACTAATTTCTACTTAAAAGTATGGACACCACTTAAAACTGTTAGTCTGACTATTTGAATTAGTAAAATTAACTCCAGGCCATGTTAATTAACACGGCACGGAGTTAATTTTACTAATTCAACTAACAGTTTTAAGTGGTGTCCATACTTTTAAGTAGAAATTAGTTAAATTTAGCTTATTTTTTTTTTTTCAGTGTATCTCGTCCCAAGCAATTTTTTTCTCTCTCTACCTTGTCTTTCCATCAACCCACCGACAGTGCCACGGATCAGATAAAATGAACTTTCGACTTCCACGAAACAAGAACAATGGAAGAGGAAGCTGCAGCTTGGGAAAGTTGTAAGTTTCTAAGCTGCGAGTGAAATTAAAGTTTTCAGCCTTGTCGAAAATGCTTTGTATATCTTTTACACCGAGGGAAAGTTTGCTTCGGCTCGACGGATCTTGAGGGGATTTTGTGTAGACTAGAACTAGGAGGAACTTGCATGTCGTCTTTTTGACGATAGAATTTTCCCGTTCGACCCGAGGCGACTTTGAAAGGGATCTTACTTTCCACGCTTTTCTGGGTTCTTAATTTTCGAACTGGCTCTTCTAAGGTATATATATACATATATATGTATACTTTGAAGCATCAGAGCGGAGGAGTTTGTGCTACTTATGCGCTGCGACTTATTTATTTGTTGGCAACTGAAACTCTGTCCTTGGGTCTCAAAAGGATACAGTTCCGCTGATGGCGTTCGTTGTTAGTCTCTGGAGTGGAGTTCGTCGCTCTCAACTTTTCCTCTCATTAAATGCAAAAAAGAGTCTTTATATATATATATATATATATATATATATATATATATATAAAAGACCTTTTCCGTTTTTGCCATGAAAAGAAAAAGAAGAACTGGAGCCAAGATGCTGAGCGGGATCCAGCGGTGTTGTTAAGAATTTGTCTTTCTCTCTTCTGTGCCCATTTGAACACATGTGTTAGAGAATGGCAGAAATAGGGGCTGAAGGATCAACATTTTAATTGCCAAAGCTTTTCGTGTAACGGAGCTCATCTTTAGGGCACAAACGAAAACAAAGGGAAAAGTATAAGGCACTCAAAAGAGGGAGTCGCTGATAGAAGTGAAAAGGAAAACGAAAAAAAAATTACGGATGTTTTATTGCGTGATTTTTTTTTTTTTTCTTTCTTTTCTTTTTTTCGTTTGCCCTAGAAGCGTGGGCCGACGGGAACTTTCTATGGACAGAATTTGAGGAAAAAGGAATGTAACATCAGAGGTGGCTGACTTTCTCAAATATCACCGAACGGATTTAATTCGATTCGTTTTCTGCTGAAAGGACCTAATTTCATTCGAACGTGAGCTCTGTAATGAATGCTTCTTAATATATTACATGGCTCTCCCTGAGATGGACTTGAGCTCTTTCAGCGGTAAACAATTCAATTGTCTTTTTGGTAAAAGGGTGAACGAGGCAATAAAGAAAGTTCAACGATCATCTGCCAATAAAAAATTGTCATTCCGCAAGCTATCGAAGAATCAAAACTATTTGAATGGGTTTTATACAGTCAAAAATACGAAAGAGAAATACGCAATAACAATATTTC
This sequence comes from Trialeurodes vaporariorum, assembly GCA_011764245.1. Classification (NCBI taxonomy): domain Eukaryota; kingdom Metazoa; phylum Arthropoda; class Insecta; order Hemiptera; family Aleyrodidae; genus Trialeurodes; species Trialeurodes vaporariorum. The sequence continues at coordinate 61,772,683 of VMOF01000024.1, read as the reverse complement.
AGAAGATATATTTTTCCGTTAAACATTATAATGCTTCGTATGAAACGTTTGTATTCAATTTAATTGATTGTGCTATCAAACTGATTTTTTTTTTTTTTTTTTTTTTTTTTTTGAAATTCGAAATAAATACTTATGATGAAAAAATCAAAATCTGAGAAACAAAAACTAAGTATCGATTGATCAAAACTTCAAAATTCTCGAAATACCGATCGATTGAAAGGTTTTAAGTACGAAAGTTTCGAAAAGTTTCGTTTCCATCAATCGTTAATTTTTTTGATCGAATGCACAAGCCTACATGTATCACCGGAGGCTTTTCTTTAGATGATGTAGAAGTGTCACTTTGAGTCGAAAAAAGTTCCTTCTAGATGTGATATGCGGTGTTGCATTACAATTTTTGAAGGGGCCCTTTTTTTGACATGCTCTTGAATTTTGAGTTGTTTGTCGCAAATTTTTAAACCGTACCATGTCCTTTTTTTATATATTCTTCGTTTTGGAGGGCTCGGTGACTTACCTGCATAGCCCACGTGTGCTCATGGTTCTTGAGCTGTGGGTATATTTTATGGTCTCTAAAGCATCAGAGGGCTCTTTAATTTTAGTCAATGAGGGTTTGGCAGGTATGGGACTGAGCAGTAAGTCTTCTTCCGGTTGAGCTAGCGATGAAAATGGATTTTATGATAAAATAAAACTACATTAAATAAATAAAAAATAAATAATAAAACTTTTATCCATATTCACTTGTATGTTGTGTGTCAATTTTTATGATCTGAAAAGGAGTTCTTCGGTAAAAGGGCGGATACATCAGAGGGTGTGCTCTAGCTGAAACGTTCTGATTTCAAATTATTATTGCGTGAAAGTCTGGTGGGGAAAACTGGGTTTTCTTAATAAGTATCTAATAATCAGAGCTTGTATAGTTGTATCGTCAGATGGTTAAGAGAACCCAATTCAACACTTCATACTCACAGAATAACCTTTTGAAATTTGAAATCATGATGTTTGAGAGCGCGCACACCCATTGTTACATGCATCACCACTTGACCAAAGAACGAACTCATAGGCGGATCCAGCAATCTGGCAACTACGCATGCCTCCCATTTTAATGTATGATAAACCATCGATTCTGAACTGTATATCTATTATTATTTTTCATACAACATATCACGTGGGAAGAATACACTCTGCGAAAAAGTCGGCTATCGTAAGATTTACCATAACTTGGTTTAAATTTTCGACAGTCCAAGAAAGTTTCAAATTTTACGTTTTCTATGATTTGAATTCCAAATGTCATGGTTAAAATTTAACCAATACGTCTTGAACTCAAACCATGGAAAACGTAAAATTTACAATTTTCCTGGATTGTCGAAAATGTATCCCAAGTTATGGTAAATCTTACGATACCTTGCTGTTTTTTCAGTGCATTTTTACCAATTTGCCATATTGCTGGATCCGCCTATGGAAGAACTTCTCAATTTCAAAACAAATTTTTCCGATAAATATCGTAATATTCTCGTGCTACAATTTGTGTTTTACAGTTTGAAAATGTAAATACGACTTATTTTGTCTGGTTTGAAAATGTAAATACGACTTATTTTGTCTGAGTCTCGTAGTTTTCTTTTCTTCCTCGTTAACTAAACTGTTCGCCTTGATGCTCTCATCACAAAATATCAACCTCATAAGATCTCCAAAGCTGCGAACTACAACAAATCTTAATTTACGTGAGCAAGCATAAGCAAGCATTAAAAAGGTATTACAACGCTCTCTGTTGGGGGATGGTTAAGCTATCGAGTCTCAGAAGCACACGCGAGAGAGCGCCAAAGGGATGCATCTGCTGTTTCAAACAGTGGCGCGGCAAACAATCGTCCGCTCTAATGAATATCCAGGTGCTTCAATCGAGACGTGGATAGAGCTTGTTTCAGAAGTGTAAGCGAATTTATAGCGATAATCTTTGGCGAATTTTCTATTGTCATTTCTCCAAATCAAAACATACTTGACTGGGACTTTAACTTTTGATTATAACGCATTCCTCAATGAAAAGACAACCTTCAAAATCCATTTTCGTTCCGTACCAAGTAATATGAGAAATAAAGTTGAAAAATTCTAAAGGCTATCGGTCTAGGTGCGTCTATACACCTCTGAAACCATTTCACGAAAACCCAACGGATATTTTGGTTTTTTTTTTTTTTTTAGTACCTATGAAAACAGAACACTTCAAGCCCCGCGCATTTAAAAGGGCTTGTTACTCAATGAGTCTGTTGACTTCGATACTCATGTAAACCTCGAAAACTTGAAAATATAAATCGAAGATGTTCACCAAACAACTGTTAGTTCGATCTTTTACCTGGGTTTAAATGGACTAAGTGCAACGTATGTTCCCAAATTCTTCTCGCTTTATCACGGGATGATTCTCTTTCGACCGTTCATTCACAGGACGAAGAGCAAAACGAGTACGAAATGGGCTATTTTCAGAATTGGACACGCTCCAATACATTATTTCGTTTTGGTCACATTTTGAGATCAACAAAACTAACTTGGAATGTGAAAAAAACGATATTATTCGGTAAAATACACGATTTTATTTTAATACTGATTTAGTATTCGATTGTGATGACGACACGCGCGCAGCGGAGCTTCCGTAGGAATGTATAGAGTAATCGAGTAATCACTGCTGGTAGATACGTTATTTTGAAAACTTTTTCTACAGCAATATAGAACAAGAATTACTATGGATTTTAACCCTTCCCGCCTTCCAAAAAAGTCACCGATTATGACATTATAACAATAAGAATCCTTGAGAATTGCGATGTATCGACTATATCGATGCAGGTCTTCTCCACGAAAAAAACTGTGAATAATAATAATTAAACCGACGCCCCACTTTGGTCTGGAAACCCGTATTTCTGGCCTAAAATGGAAAAAATGACTTTCGGAAAACATGTTTCCGGTTGTTTGTATCGTAATCTACATCATCTGATGTATCTAGAATGGCCATAGTATAATTTTTTCAGTGGCGCTCGTCGGCGATTCCGTCGCCGCAAAGGTGCGCACCTCGCAGGTAAGTAACTGAACGCGTCAACGTCGGTTATGTGTCATTTATTTTGAAAGTGTCACAGCAGCTGATTGAAGCATGTTAGAATAATTATTGGACATGTATCTTGAAGCTAAAAGCAAGGGCTTTCCATTTTACTTAGTCATATTTATCAATTTTGATTTTTTACTCTTGATTTTAAGCTCCGAATGGACTACCTTCAGTAATTAATGAAACGATTACTTCTAAAAGTTCAAGTAAAGTTTTAAAAAATGCTACACTACACTACACGCTCTACATGACGTCAAAATGTTCCTTAGATCTTCCTCTTTCCAGGCTTTATATTGCTTTTTACCACATCTTGCCACATTTCAATATTTTTTCACTTTTTAAGAGGTATGTCGTGTTGATTTTGAGCTCCGAATGGACTACCTTCACTATAGTAAATAAAACAATTACTTCTAAAAGTCCGAGTAAAGTTTTAAAAATACACTACACGCTCTAAATGGCATCAATTTGTTCCTCAGATCTTCCTCTTTCCAGGCCTTTTATTGCTTTTTGCCCTAATCGTGTCACATTTCAAAAAAAATTCACTTTTTCAGAGGTATTTCATGTTGATTTTGAGCTCCAAATAGCCTACCTTCAGTGGTGAATAAAACAATCCTTCTAAAAGTTCAAGTTAAGTTTTAAAAAAAAAACTACAGTACACAACACGCTCTAAATGGCGTCAAAATGCCAGTGGCGTAGATATAGGCCCCGCTGACCCCTGCCGGGCGGGAGGGCGCAACGTTTCGTGGGGGGCGCAAACATTTGAGAAGACGAAGAGGAAGAGCGAAAAGTAGAAAAGGTAAGGAAAATCGAAAAAAAAGGAAAGGAAAAGGAGAACAGGAATGAAAAGAGAAGAGATTGAGAAAAATAGAAGCTATACACCTTGAAGAATCTAACATTTCTTCATTATTGCTCCAAGCTTTCTTACGAGTCGATATATCATAACAGTCGGACCTCAGTTACGGTGCCTCAAACGCGATTTTTTGGGTGCAATTTTAAGGCATTTCGCGCTTGATCTTTCTTTACTGCAATTAGTGATATATTTTTTAAGTTTTATCATTGTTAATAAATACACCAAAATTTCTACATTAATTTACAATAATTTTTCAAGAAAGGTATTTTTCCGACAGAGGCTCCAACTTGTGCGGATTTGAGGGGGGAGGGGACGCTCCACGGACGCGGTCGATTTTTCCTTCAAAAAGAGGGGCGCAGCATTCGAATTGGCAGGGGAGGGAGCACACGCAAAGCTAGATATACTACTGTCTGCTCATAAGTCTGCTTTCCCACTATAAAATAACATTGGCGGTGCCCGTGAAGAGCAGAGGGGACGTTTTGATGAGCCCTGCGCCTAGTCAACGATTAAAAGCCCACCAAAATGACAGGTTTGCTCGTAAGTCTGTTTTCCCATTTAAAATAACATTGGCGGTGCCCGGGAAGAGCAGAGGGAACGTTTTGGTGAGCCCTGCGCCTTGTCAACGATTAAAAGCCCCCCAAAACGACAGGTCTGCTCATAAGTCTGTGTTCCCATTTAAAATAACATTAGCGGTGCCCGTGAAGAGCAGAGGGGACGTTTTGATGAGCCCTGCGCTAGTCAACGATTAAAAGCCCACCAAAATGTCAAGTCTGCTCGTAAGTCTGTTTTCCCATTTAAAATAACATTAGCGGTGGCCGGGAAGAGCAGAGGGGACGTTTTGGTGAGCCCTGCGCCTTGTCAACGATTAAAAGCCCCCCAAAACGACAGGTCTGCTCGTAAGTCTGTTTTCCCATTTAAAAGAACATTGGCGGTGCCCGGGAAGAGCAGAGGGGGCGTTTTGATGAGCCCTGCGCCTAGTCAACGATTGAAAGCCCACCAAAACGACAGGTCTGCTCGTAAGTCTGTTTTCCCATTTAAAATAACATTGGCGGTGCCCAGGAAGAGCAGAGGGGACGTTTTGGTGAGCCCTGAGCCTAGTCAACGATTGAAAGCCCACCAAAATGACAGGTCTGCTCGTAAGTCTGTTTGCCCATTTAAAATAACATTAGCGGTGCCCGTGAAGAGCAGAGGGGACGTTTTGATGAGCCCTGGGCCTAGTCAACGATTAAAAGCCCACCAAAATGACAGGTCTGCTCGTAAGTCTGTTTTCCCATTTAAAATAACATTGGCGGTGCCCGGGAAGAGCAGAGGGGACGTTTTGATGAGCCCTGCGCTAGTCAACGATTAAAAGCCCACCAAAATGTCAAGTCTGCTCGTAAGTCTGTTTTCCCATTTAAAATAACATTAGCGGTGGCCGGGAAGAGCAGAGTGGACGTTTTGGTGAGCCCTGCGCCTTGTCAACGATTAAAAGCCCCCCAAAACGACAGGTCTGCTCGTAAGTCTGTTTTCCCATTTAAAAGAACATTGGCGGTGCCCGGGAAGAGCAGAGGGGACGTTTTGATGAGCCCTGCGCCTAGTCAACGATTGAAAGCCCACCAAAACGACAGGGCTGCTCGTAAGTCTGTTTTCCCATTTAAAATAACATTGGCGGTGCCCAGGAAGAGCAGAGGGGACGTTTTGGTGAGCCCTGCGCCTTGTCAACGATTAAAAGCCCACCAAAACGACAGGTCTGCTCGTAAGTCTGTTTTCTCATTTATAATAACATTAGCGGTGCCCGGGAAGAGCAGAGGGGACGTTTTGGTGAGCCCTGCGCCTTGTCAACGATTAAAAGCCCACCAAAACGACAGGTGTGCTCGTAAGTCTCTTTTCCCATTTAAAAGAACATTGGCGATGCCCGTGAAGAGCAGAGGGGACGTTTTGATGAGCCCTGCGCTAGTCAACGATTAAAAGCCCACCAAAATGTCAAGTCTGCTCGTAAGTCTGTTTTCCCATTTAAAATAACATTAGCGGTGCCCGGGAAGAGCAGAGGGGACGTTTTGATGTGCCCTGAGCCTAGTCAACGATTGAAAGCCCACCAAAATGACAGGTCTGCTCGTAAGTCTGTTTGCCCATTTAAAATAACATTAGCGGTGCCCGGGAAGAGCAGAGGGGACGTTTTGGTGAGCCCTGCGCCTTCTCAACGATTAAAAGCCCACTATAACGACAGGTCTGCTCGGAAGTCTGTCTTCTCCTTTATAATAACATTGGCGGTGACCGGGAAGAGCAGAGGGGACGTTTTGATGAGCCCTGCGCTTTGTCAACGGTTAAAAGCCCACCAAAACGACAGGTCTGCTCGTAAGTCTGTTTTCCCATTTAAAAGAACATTGGCGGTGCCCGGGAAGAGCAGAGGGGACGTTTTGATGAGCCCTGCGATTAGTCAACGATTGAAAGCCCAAAATACATGACCCAAAATACATAAGTCCCCTAAGTTTTAAGAAGATCTGGTCATTCCCTGATTTAAGGCCATAAATTTGGGTTCCCAGACCATAGTGCGCCCCTCCGTGTGGAAACCGCAGAGCCGTACCGGTGAGGGGGGGGGGGGGGGTGTTCGACCGGTGAATCTGAAGGTGGCAAAGCCAGAGTGACAAGACAAGAATAAAATAAATCTAATTTGAACATTTTTCCTCGAATGGCGGCGAAATTGCAACTTGGTTGCAAGGTGACAAAGCCAACGTGAACAAGAATAATAAAAATCTAACTTGAACATTTTTCCTCGAAGGGCGGCAAAATTGCAACTTTGCCATAACTTAGCCACCCCCGCTCTGAATATGTAAGGCACGGCTCTTTGAAACCGCCTCAATATCGAAAATATACACTTTATTCTTCTCGAAATCCATTTGCTTTAAGTTCCTGCTTATACAGCGCATGATGATTAACTGAGGCTTCATTGTTGCCAAATTTGGCGGAAATTCCAAAATTTTACCTTGCGTTAAGCGGGGGGGGGGGGGGGGGTAAATTGGAATATTCCTGAGGCGCGTTCAATTTCAAAGCTGACTCACTCCACTCCACTCCTGCCATTTTACATGGAGCGAGAAAACTGTAATTTGTTTTTGTGTTTTTTTTTTTTTTTTTTTTTTTTTTTTTTAATCAGGGATAAGAAATTTAAAGCCTCCATAAGATATGCAACGGGGCAGTTGTAATGTTCTGAATTTCTGTGTTTTTTAGTAAGCGAATAAAAGTGCTTGGTGCAAGCTGAAGACAAGGATGAATTTTTGTTTCTAATGGGTCTGCTGCAAACTTTTCCTCCAGCGATTAAGAGAGTTAAATCCAATGTAAAATCTCCTGAAAAGTCCATTGGTGGCATCAGAAAGTCATAAAATGCAATAATAAACTCACAAGAGGTGTTTAATGAAATCCAAGATGGCGGAGAAATATCGAGCAATTTGTATGCATGCACCACGAACATCCAAGGATAGCCAACCTCACAATATCAATCACAACCAATCACAACGTAAACAAACACATAACCTCTACCTCCAGTGAGGTTGTCAAAGTTGGCCATCCTTGGATGTTCACGGTGCATGCATACAGATTGCTCGATATTTATCCGCCATCTTGAATTTCATTAAACGCCTCTTGTGAGTTTATTATTGCATTTGATGACTTTCTATTGCCACCAATGGACTTTTCAGGCGATTTTACATTTGATTAAATACACTTAATCATTATAGCAAAAGTTTGCAACAGACCCATTAGGTTCCATGTAGTTCTTAAGATGCAATTTTGGTCCAGAATACATCCGGTCATGACGTCACAACATACACGATTTCTGGTAACTCTCCACGAGAGTATCTCCAAAACAGGTACACTTAAGAGAAACCAAAAGCACCTTTGTTCTCATCTCATCAAGTGCTTCCATTTTCTTCGTATAAACACCAAAATTCAGACCCTTGCAAATTGCACCTGCACCTGCCCCATTCATTGGCGAAGCGTGCATCTGGCAGCGTAGATTTTGGTCAAAACCATTCAAAAATAAATATCGAAAGTAATCACCGATTTATCAATAGCTCAATATTTTTCATGGGTTTAAGGCGGTACATCACCAAAAAATTTGTTTTCCTCCAGAGTTAAGTTTTGGGTCTGAAATTTTTTGAGCTGGTCCGTGAGCTTATAAGAAAAAAAAATCACAAATTTTTGTCGCGCGGGTTGCATAAGTGTCCCTTAAATCAAACAAAAAGAAAAAAATAGACCTAAACGGTACGGTATCTGTCTTGAGTTCTCATCATTATTTGCACTGTTTCTTTGGCTCAAATGAAAGGTCTTTTTGCCCTCTATTGTCTACCAGAGGCTTTTTTTACATAAGAGAATGGAAGTATTTTAATTAATTTTTTTACTTTTAAGGCATAATTTTTTTAGCTTTTTCATCTTCAACTCCATTTTTGAAATTGAAATTTCTAATTTTTTAAAGAAAGCTTCTGATGGATAATAGAGCAGAAGTTTGTGCATCTTTTAAAAAAAAAAAAAAAAACAGAAATCTTTAGCTATAATAGAACTCAAGTTACATTCCGTATACTATTACAATATTGAAAAAAAACGATACGCTCAAAACGCTCTTTGGCGGCAGATTTGTTTATTCCATCTTAGTTTCAATAAATAATTAAAAATACTTCAATGGCTCTTGTGAAAAAAACAGTTACAAATTCTGAATCCTTAGGATTTCGACTATCAAAAAAGTGAAAAAAAAAATCAAAAAAATTCATTTTTTTGCATTTCGAGGGCGATGTACCCCGTTAACCCTTTCATGCACGTATTTTGGGATTCGAATTTTGTCGAGATTTTATAAAAACATTTCATAAGAAGGCAATTTTCTAAGAACTTTGATGGGTCACGCACAGTGGCGGCTAATGCAATGTAGCAAAAACGGATTCTCTCCATTTAAACCAATGAAAATCTATCGATCTTCAGATGTAGCAAATGCACTTTCAATAATCGACACTTTTGCATAGGTTTTGCATAGATATGTATGGTTGCCACATTGCACGAGCCGCCATTGATTACTAAATTGTTTGCAAATTTTCCCTTAAAATTCCATTAAATCTCATGTTAAATTATGTGGGACAACATGTGTCCCACTATCAGCAGCGGCTCGTGCAATGTGGCAACAATGGATTTCCTCCATTTAAAACTGGGTAAAATAATCGATTTCTTGGTGAGGCGTATCGCCTCACCCAGTATCGATCTTTTTGCATACGTTTAAATGGTAAAAGTGCACGGTTGCCAGATTGCACGAGCCGCCACTGCCCACTATCCCTGAAGGATTTATGGGCCAAAAGCAGCGTTGTCAGATTGCACGCTCTGAAACTGGGCTGGGCATTTTTATTTTTTGTTTCTAACTTTTGCCAACGCTCTTCGAGGAATAGATAAAAGAATATCATGCGTAAACACTATCTCGATTTTTTTTTTCATTTTTATGTAATGCGCTTGGGTTTGAGAGTGGAATCTTCAATAGATCGTGCATCGTGTCGAGGAATGGAAAAATTTCATGGTGCGATGCGGTTGAAAGAATTTTGCTGAATCATCCAGGTCAGCTCGCATGTTGACTAGCTTGATTGTGAAATTTCAAATGAAACGAGATCGGTCGGAAAATGTTATTGCAAGGTTTGTCAAACGTATAGAGCGATCAAAATCTGAGCCGCGAATGAAAAATGCATTGACCTTCAAGTAATCTGGGGAGGGGGAGGGGGGATTGCGCGGACCCCAGTCCTGCAGTTTTCTACGATAAAATGATAGAAATAAGTACACTTAAAATTAAGAAGAAATCCTTAGGAAGAGAACCGTATCCAGAATTTTCCGACAAGAAATAAATAGTAATAATTTCAAATCTTTAAAAACTCACACCGATAAGATAGCAATAATGGGAGGGATAATCATGAGGTAAATGAGATAATTAGATAAAAGGTGGGATTTGAGGGAGTCGAAAATAAACTCGGGAATGGGTCTGTTGCATACTTTTGCTACAACAATATAGAACCTTGATTCTTATGTAAAATTCGGCGAAAATAACGATGCGCACATTAAAAACGTTCAAAATCCACTCATTAACTCAGGAAATCACTTCAATTTTAAACAGCCCGCGCTACACTAGACACTATTTGCACCGGTATACTACTACATAGACGGAACCACCGTGCATAAATAAACAACATCGTAACTGCAAAATGATGGAATTTCTTTTTTAATACGTGAAATATAAGCTGCATTTGCTGCGTCTGGTATTTTCGGTTTATCAAATATTACAAAATAATATAAGAAATGTACGCATCTAAATGAAACGTTCCAATGTTTAAAAGTTCTGTTCATGTTTACGAAAACGAGATGGTTCCATCTATGTAGTTATACGTCGGTGATATAGTGTCTAGTGTAGCGCGGGTTGTTTGAAATGGAAGGCATCTTCTGAGTTAATCAGTGGATTTTGAACGTTTTTATTGTGCGCATCGTTATTTTCGCCGAATTTTACGTTGGAAACAACGAGTTATATTGATGAAGCAAATGTATGCAACAGACCCATTATAGAACACTAAACCGTGACCTTGCAACATGAAAACCGCGCCGCGCTAATGATACAGCCCATTTCTCACCCATGATATACAATTACCGATGGTACGGCGCGGCGCGGCGCATTGACCGGCCAAACCGTCTCACAGTGAAATCAATCGCGGGAAACTGCAAAAAAAACCCTCAAGATTGAAAAGGAGATAACAGTATGTTTTATTCAATAAATGACGAATTACCTATACTTATTATAAATTGAATGATTAAGATGAATATAAAAAGTAACCGACAACTAATTATATGCCTTAAAATTAAATGTGAAAATAACTTTGGAAAGGGAAACAATGACAATGATAATGATAGAGAGAATGAAAATGAAAATGTGATAATGATGATAATAATGATAAAGATAATGGTAATGATTGTAATTTTTTTTTTTTTTTTTTTTTTTTTTTTTTTTGTAATCTTCTCTATAGAGAAATGTATACAATTTTTATAATAGAATTAAATTTCGCTGTTAATTTAAAACAGAGTAGTAAATTATTTATTTAAGAATTCTTGACAATAATAATGGTAATGGTAATAAAAATGATATAATGATAATTTTAATTATAATAATTGTACTGATAATGGAAATGAAAATACATAAGGAACTGACAAAAAAAAAAAAACAAAACAGAAAAAAAACGATTTGGAGAGGAAATATTTGCTATCTACCAAAAGTCTAGGAAGGGAACTTAAATCAATTAAATTCTCCGCCGTTGAATATCAGAATTGTTTAAGTTCAGAAAGCACGCTTTCTGTCTTACTGCACTCAAATGTGCAGTCAGCACCACGTACCCTATGTCAAGACTGTGCGACTGTAAGGGCAACGAGGCAAAATTACGAGTGGCGATACTTTTTAAATTATTAATCGGGAGCCGAACACCATGCAAGCCAATTTAAACAACTTAATGGAGGTCCTCAAGGTCAAGAAAAAAAAACAAGGGATGTCTAAAATACAGTCGATCCACTGAAAGTCCAACTCGTGTCTCGAACCCTCCCTGAATAAAAAAAAAAAAAAAAAAAAAATTGCAACTCTCTTAAAAAAAAACATGCAATATTGCGTCCTTATATCCAAATATTAAAAAACAAAAATTGTCGTTTCGAACTTTTTGAGAATTTTCATTGAATAAAACAAACATTTACGGAAATTTGTCAAAATTAGATCAAAACATCAAAACCGTTTTCAAAAAAAAGGTACCAACGACTCATAATTTCGCTGATCAATTATATGTTTAGTACTGAACATCGAAAAGAATAAACTCCCATACTGAAGTATGAGAAAGAGTTTTACAAATCCAGGACCTCCACCAGTGAATCGAATGACTTTTCTCATATAATTTCATGTGCATGTCAATTTTTTTTTTTTTTTTTTTTTTTTTTTTCCAAATTTCATATGAATCCATGATGGTAGCAGTACGTTCTTTGAATGGGACTGTGGAACGAAAGGGTTAACACGCTTGGTTGGAATTCTAGTTGCATTCTAAAAGATGCGATTTAACGTAATAAAAATGAGCATTTGCATGAAACATTAGATGGAATCATGCCGCTTTTATGGGCGGATGGGGGGGGAGGAGGAGGGAGGGGTGGGGGGTGAGGGGTGAGGGGTGGTGGGAGGAAGGGTGGGAGCGAGGAAGGGTGGGAGGGAGGAAGGGTGGAGGGAGGAAGGGTGGGAGGGAGGGAGGGAGGGAGGGAGGGGATAAAAGCATGCAAGGTGCGTATTCTAATGACAGCCGATTGACAGGGGGGAAAATAGCTAGTTTGTCAAGGATTCTGGTCGCTGCGGTCGCCATGACATTTCAACCCAAAACAAACCGAAATCAATTTCTTTTTCTCCCTTTTATCCCAGTTCACCGCCAGCGTTTAACCGCAAACCCGCGAACCTTAACAAGTTCCGTGACTTCGAGTGCAACGTAACATAACTTCATTCAACCCTCGTGCGAGTTTACAAACCTCGATGCCGGCGCAGCGCGGCGTACTCAAAATGCTCATTCGCTGATTTTATTTTTCGGATGTAACTATAAAATAAGAAAAAACACCAGTTTTGTTGTTCAAAGTAGTACTTTTCCTTCTATTTCAAGTACTTTTTTATCTTTTTTTATTGTAAATTAACAAAATTTTTCATGCTTCGACGTTCCTTGAAGTCCAAAGATAGCCTTTATCGTTGAAAATTATTCTTTGGAAGTCTACTCTATAAATTGGAAACGCAAGGCGGGAAACTTAATGTGCAACCCCCACAACACTAAAACTGCCTAATACGTTATAATGCATAAGTAAAGACTTGCATAAAGATTATTATTATTTTTTTCTTAAAGTCTATCAGAACATATTTCAGCATTATAATAATTTAGAACCACAAAATTATACTTAAAAGTGACCCTAAAACTAGCTTCATCTGTTAAATATAACCTCGTTATTTCTCCATCAATTATTTTGCCTGTCAAACATATAATGCCTTAATGATATGTTTAAACCAATTTAGTGACCCTTTGAAATGAGCTCGTCTCTAATACTAAAGTGTCAAGCCAGGCTGAAATTATGATAATCCTTGTTATGCGAAGAGCCTTCAATAATTTGGATGAACTCAAGTGATTGAGGATCTCATTTACCTCAGTTTAAAGTCATGAAAAAACCCAATTTGAAATTATAAGTTCAGACGCGCGCGCACATATATGACGGAAATATGGCAGCGACTTAAAGCTGCTTTCCATAATAGAACTTTATTTTTGAGCGACCAATTGGAATCACAATATTGCAAAAAAGACCTGGAAGCTGACAACAATAACGTGAGTCTTGAATTTAGTGGCGTGGAGAACCACCTGGCAACGTTGCTTTTTATCTATTCACTATTCAGAGACTCAAAAAAAAACCTCTTTGAGTTGGACTTTGACTTAAGAATTCTTGAAAATTTCCCTCTGATCCTCCCTAGGCCATCACTGCATGCGATTTGCGTCAATTATGACAATTTTTGGCCAATTTTTAAAGAAGATCGTCAGTAAAATCATATATTATAAGGGAGCTCCTCCAAATCGCAATTTAATCATACAGGTACAATCCTGCAGGCTCCATGAAAGCCTTATACATAGTTCAAATGGTCCAGTCTCAAATCAAGGTCGACTCAATGAGTTTTTTGTTTTGATATCTGAACTGCACCCCAATCAATTCATACTTGAAGGATGTGCTTTTCAGAAACGCCTCCAAAATTTTGACTCATAGCACCGCCAGTGGCGGCTCATGCAATTTGACAACAATTTTTTTCCTCTATTCGATACTATATGTAAAACAAATTTCTTCGTGAAGCAGCACTTCACCAACAAATCGATTGTTATTCATAAATTCAAATGGAGGAAAAATTTTGCTGCCAAATCACACACGAGACGCCTCTGCATACCTAATACTTTTTTGTATCAAATCTGGAAATGTTTCACTTTCTCCATTAAAACTCAAGGAAATGATCGAGTCATCGAAGGTGCGGTGCTCAATGCCCACCCTCTAATTTGACTTTTTGCATGGATTTATATGGGCAAACCGTCGCAAAATTGCGGGCTTTGCCGTTGAATTCAGCGTTTATTTCCATAATAGGATTTCCTCGCAAAAACACTCCTTGTTTTCTGAGGTCCCTTCAAGAGCGTAACTACAGGAGGTGGCCGGGGGAGCTTAAACTCCTTAACAAATCGTAAAAGAAGAAAAACTGGGGTTCAAAAGTGGAAGAAAAGGAAGAAATAAACGATAGGAAGAGCTGACTTTATACTTGGATGAGAATCCTTAGAAAATTTTCTTTGGTCCTTCTTTTAAAATTCACCTCATTATTTGTTCTTCTGGTCAGTTTCAATATCTCCGGACTTTTAAAAAACCACAAAATTGTACTTCTTGTTGATTTTGAAGCATAGCATTGACTCGACATTGGACGCACATAATTTCAAAAAACAACGCTCTCGATTTCAGGAGTTTTGGGGACAAAATTTAATATATTTTGGTCAATTATTTTGATATTTGTGCAAACAGTAAGTGACAAGAGAGTCTAGATATGTAAGACTCACACCTTTATTTTCATTCGAAGTATGGTCTTCCTTTTTCTGGATACAAAGCCTCAATCTCCGAGGAAAGTCATCAATTCGATGATTTGGTTTTCCCGTATGACAAGAGTTAGACGTGCCAACATTAAATGACCAACGAAGTGGTGAACCTGCACTTCATGCATTCTGTTTAGGATGTTTTTGTGACAATATTCTCGACAAAGTTGCATGATATCTTAATGTGTGATCATCTTAGGGTCAGATAATACGATCAGCGATCACCATCTATTATCAAAATCAGTGCGTCCATCGGAGTTTCGAGGTTGCTGTTTTTCTTGCCACTGCCTGTGGTCATCAGCTTCAACCCATTTTCGATTTCTTGATATTATTTTAAAATTTATTGTACTATGACTTCTAAAAGAAAGTACCTCGGTCAAAATTCTCATTGTTAAATTTGTCCGTTGTTTTTTAATAGAATTTACAATTTTTTAAGACGTACTCTAAAATAGGCATCCTTGCTCAGTCCTTGAACATTTGAAAGTCACAAATTGCTCTAAGCTTACCGATATTTGAAGGTTTAAAAATTTCGACCAGGGTGCTTTCTTTTGAAAGTCATGTTACTTAGTTTTAGAATATATGTGACCCAATTTGTGAAAAGGGACCTTATCTTCCGGATTCTGAAAACTGAGCTATTAGAACCACTGCATAGAAGACATTCAGACGAGCATTTTGACATAAAGTTGACCCCAAAAGCTCAAAAATTGACCGAGTTATGGCAGCTGACAGAAAAGGGACCTTAACTTCCCCGTGTTAAATTGCATAAGGAAGTTAGGGCCCCTTTTCTGAATTTTGACATGCTCTCAAACAAGTACCCGTAGCGCGATCTGTGGTCACTAAAATGAACTAATTCTCATTACTAGTTACTTTTAGTCCGTCAAAACGGCGTTTTCGAATATTTTGACTTTTTCACTTAAAATCGCTCTCCTGAAAAATTTTGTTCCGGAAGATAAGGTCCCTTTTCACAGATTGGGTCACATATGTAGAAGTATAAACTTTTTTTCAAAAACTATTCGACTAGAAGCAAAAAACCGATTTGCAGTATTTATGACCATACTTCTTTGTAGATATTCTAGTTTAAGTATATCGACATTTTATTTGGATTCTTATTCATTTTTTTTTTTTTTTTTTTTTTTTTTTTTTTTTTTTTTTTTTGGCGTTATTTTTTTAATATTATTTGTTAGTTACTTATTTTTTGTTTTCTCAGTCAAGAAGTCCTGATGCCGAGGAAGAGGGTCAAACAATATCAAGCAGAGGAGTCCAACCATCGAGGAGAGACGATGACGGACTCCTGCACAATCCTCAAATCAGCGTCGGAGCCGGAAGAGTTCGGGACCAAAGATCCTCCAGCGAGCCCTCCATTTCGGGATTCAGGCTCCCTCCCATTGTAAGTCGCAGTGCTCACGACACGATTTCTCAAGCCAAAGCTCATTAGTTTCATTAAATGGGGCTATTGCACACTTTTGCTATAAGCTATTTAATAGTCGATTATGGCGTAAAAACCTCAAAAAATAACGATGGCGGCACTAAAAACTTCCAAAATCCACTCCTAAACTCAATAAACGCAGTTATTCGCGGGAGCGTAATAGTGGCCGAAGGCACTAACAATGGGAGATTCCTATCTTAATTTCGTCACTCTTTCTATGTTGACAAGGATGATTCACAGAGTAATTAGTCATCAGAGTGATGATCCACATCCGATGAATGGTGCCGCAACACCTAGTGATACCGGTGTCAAATGAAAATAGTCTCTTATTGGTCACTTCTTGATGGAGTTTCAGAATTGTTAGATGGGAATCTCCCATTGTTAGTGCCTTCGGCCACCATTACGCTCACGCAAATAACTGCGTTTATTGAGTTTAGGAGTGGATTTTGGAAGTTTTTAGTACCGCCATCGTTATTTTTTGAAGTTTTTACGCCATAATCGACTATTAAATTGCTTATAGAAAAAGTGTGCAATAGCCCCATTAACAAATGAGGCTCTTGCAAACTTTTGTTATAAGCAAATAAATAGTCCAATCTGACGGTAAGACCATCGAAAATCACGAAAATCGCACTAAGAAAGTCTAAAATTCAGTAGTAAACTCACGTAACTGCTATAACGACAAGATCGTGATGGCTGTTCAACGCAGGTATCATGGGAGATTCCTGTCTAATTTGTCACTTCCTCTACGGAAACAGAGATATACTTATCAATTTAGATAGGACTCTCCCATGACACCTGCGTCTCTCCGCCATTAGGCCCGATTCTGAGAGTGAATTTCGTGTTTTTTTAGTGTATTCATCGTCATTTTTTACAGGTTTTTATGCAAGAATCAACTCGTCAATCCCCTATAGCAAAAGAGTTTGGACGGGATGAGTCAGACACTGATGAGTCTGACTCAAGAACTATAAGCTTCAGCCCAAGTATCATATCTGGAATGGAGCTCTTGCAAACTTTTGGTATAGGTAATTCAAAAGTTGATTCTTGCATAAAAACCTGTACACTAAAAAATCACGAAATTCACTCTCAGAATCGGGCTTAATGGCGGAGAGACGCAGGTATCATGGGAAATTCCTATCTAAATTGAGACATAATCTCTGTGTTTCCGTTAAAAAAGTGACATAATAGACAGGAATCTCCCATGATACCTGCGTTGAACCGCCGTGACAAACTTGCCGTTGTAGCTGTTATGTGAGTTTATTACTGAATTTTAGACTTTCTTAGTGTGATTTTCGTAATTTCCGCTGGTCTTTACATCAGAATGGACTATTTATTTGCTTGTAGCAAAGTTTGCAAGAGCCCCATTGCACTTTTAGACGTTAAGTACTTGAAAATTAAAAATATTGAATAAAGACTTGAAAAAAATCACCAAACAATCTAACATTAAAAAACGATTGATCAATCAATCCTTTTCATACCTGGTGCACATTTCAATGTGCATCCGAAAATTTAGAATCTTATGGAAAAAATGAAAATATGATATGCATATCATTTTATATGAAAAAAATGTGCCCGGATCAGCTATGACGGCCAAAAATCTGTTCTTGAACAAAAAGTGTTTCCAGGTTTGAAAGGGTTAAGCAATTGTTCGAAAATGTCGCGTGAGTGTATATCAATTGGAGTTGAACAGTTCGGACTCCAAGCCGTTTCGTCAATGTCTGCCATCAAACTTGTATGATTGGTAAAACAGCATGATGGTGGGACTGGGTGTGTGGCTCAATTTTGTTTCAGGAAAAATGAACCACCAACGCATCTGAAATTTTGAGGCACTGTTGTGGAAATGGTCGAATTAATCTTTGGACCCAAAATGGATGAGTGCTTTCTTTCTTTTCTTACGCGTCTGTCTCCATTTTTAATTGCTTTGCTATACGGAGCATTTATTGCTGACAACACAAATTCAAACTTTCATTTCGGCACCGAAAAAAATTTCGGCTAAACATCCGGTCCGAGTAAAAAGCACGTGAGAAAAAACATTTTTTTGAGGTCTCGCTACAACACTGATTATATGTTTGCGTAGCACATTATCAAAAGTTGCGCGGACAGTTTTCGAATCTATAACTTTTAACTCTTACGAAATGCAGAAAAATTAGGATATTGCATATTGTGAGGCCTGGTTGATAAGCCCAGCTCTTTCTTTGCCCAGGCCTCGAATGAAAAAGGATGGATTGATTATGAAAAACAAACGATAGATTATAGTTCAATAAATTACGAACTGATCAGTTTTAAATCAATAGATATATAGTCAGATCCAGTTATTCAGTCTAATCTGTAACTCTTGGGTTTGTTTCCAGAATGAAATCTCTTCAACACAACATAACAGTCTTTACGATCACACATTTCGTCCCAGTGCTGACTGTCTACTGCCAACAATTTACGGGGTAAAAAATTATCATTTTCCATGGATATACTAGTTTTATTGGGTCACGAAATCCATTGTATTAAGCACAACGACGTCTCGAGAAATTCGATTTATTGATGTATTTTCCATATAAACCTATGGAAAAGAATTGACCTTCGAAAAGAGCAATATTACCCCCCCCCCCCCGAGGAATCGATATTTTTACTTTTCCTTGGGTTTAAATTAAAGTCCCTGTATATAAAAGAGTCTCGCCATGCATGTGAAGAATGAAGAAGAAGAAGGAGACACTCGGGTGGGGGGGGGGAGCTCTGATTGGTTGGGTTCACCGAGAAGGCGTCCGTATACAAGGCGCTTTTGGCGAGGCGAGTTCATTTCGTTATTTCTCTGGAGAAATCAAATTCTGATACAGAAAACTTAAGTATAAGAAAGTTTAAAACAGCGCACCATAGATGTTTTTAAACCTTATTAAAGTCTTAAAAGCCCGTAAATTTTAATTACGAGTTACTCCTCCTCGAAGGAGCTATAGGCGTTCCAACGGTCATTTTAACAGCACGGAGAACGCCTCTTTGAGCTCCGTGACAGCCTAAAAGCTAGCAACCAATTAGAATCAGTATCCCATATTGCGAGACTATGTTTTTCATACAAGAACTCTAGTTTAAATGGCAAGACAACAATAATCTATTCTTCGCGAGCCCACCGGCGGATCATGAAATCCCCCCTTCTCTCTCTTCACCCATTAGAACGCGTATGATAGAATAGGACAGATTTGGGGCAGTCACGTGATTTTCGACCCCTCTTCTATCCTTTGCTAACACATGCATTCTAATGGGAGAAGAGAGAGAAGGACAATAACTTGGATCCACTAGGAATCTATCCTTCTCTCTCTTCACCCATTAGAACGCGTATGATAGAAAAGGGCAGATCAGGGACAGTCACGTGATTTTCGCCCCCTCTTCTATCCTTTGCTAACACATGCACTCTAATGGGAGAAGAGAGAGAAGGACAATAACTTGGATCCGCTAGGAATCTATCCTTCTCTCTCTTCTCCCATTAGAACGCGTATGATAGAAAAGGACAGATTAGGGGCAGTCACGTGATTTTCGCCCCCTCTTCTATCCTTTGCTAACACATGCATTCTAAAGGGAGAAGAGAGAGAAGGACAATAACTTGGATCCACTAGGAATCTATCCTTCTCTCTTGTCTCCCATTAGAACGCGCATGATAGAAAAGGACAGATTAGGGGCAGTCACGTGATTTTCGCCCCCTCTTCTATCCTTTGCTAACACATGCATTCTAATGGGAGAAGAGAGAGAGGGACAATAACTTGGATCCACTAGTGCACAAGCCGCCACTATTTAAGGAGATATCCTATAACAAAATGAATCTTTACTGCCAATGTCACGTACAGTTAGACTTACAGAATTGAAGTTCTCACCAAGTGGACTCGATTTCCTGAGAACAAGCATAGTGCTGTCGTTTTGCGTATATTACGTGACTTTCTATAGAGAGCAAAGATTACTGTTTTGTTAATTATTTTTAGAAATCATTGTTATACAGTTATTCACGCCAACTGACTTATAAAATCTTTACTTCAACTGATAGACTGGGTTGTAGAGCTTCATGAAATGTATGCAAGCATGGGCGCACCCAGGGGGGGCCAAGGGGGCCAAGCCCCCCCCCCCATAGGAAGAAAAAAAAAGAGGAAAGGAAAGGAAAACATGAGGAAGAGAGAAAGAGAGAAGAGGAAAAGAGGAGGAGAGAAAAAGAAAAGATGGGAAAGGAAATGAGTTCAAAAAAAGTATCAATGTCATGAAACATATATTTTTCCTTGGAGGGACACATCTCTTCCGACAGCAATGTCCAATTGTTAATTTCGCTCGATCTTCTTCTGAAATTTAGATTTCCTGAAGACACCGTCTTTCTATCAGCATGCGATGAAGATATTTCCGTAACATCAGCATGGTCTCGGAAAATCTCATTTTCCTCGAGAGTTAATTCAATATTATAGTTTCTGAATAGAAGTAGCCTAATTTTGCGTCAAAGAAGAGCTAAATTTTCAACATTTACCGGGGGAGGACACCCGGATCCCCCCCCATATGAAATGACAACTTGCCCCCCCCCCCATACAGAAATCCTGGGTGTGCCCATGTATGCAAAACGGCCTCGTACATCATTGATCAGAAGCGAACGACATTCTTTTACCGTGATGATTGTATCACTATATGTATTAATGACATATTAAAACTACGGCAGAAAGGACGTTTCCTGAAAATTGATTGCTAGGTCTGTACTTTCTCAACTCCCCTAAGGTATAGAATCATCTCGTATGAAGACTAAATACTGACTCTAAAAACGATCATGCATTTGAAAATAATCAAGTAGTATAGACCCTCGCTGCCTTGGAAATTTTATGAAAATTAATCCTAATTGTTTCCATGAAAGAAAATTCCTTGCATTTTTTTACCTGAAATTTTTGATTTCTTGCAGGATAACGAATCTTCGAATGGGGAAGGTTGTTGGTTCAGGACACCCTCAGAGCGCCTGAGAAGTCTTGCCAGTCTTTTAACATCCGTACCGAAATTAACGTACTATCCTGTCAGAAATGATACCCGCAAAGATTTTCTGTAAGGCTTACATTATATTTGTCCGATTTAAACTGTTTGGTCGTCCAATTTTTATTTCATTTGTCTAAATGCCTCTGCACCCCCGCCTCCCCCAGAACTACGTTTTTTTCCTTTTAATTTTCGTAAGAGGACGAAACTTCAAATCGGCTGTCAATGGCATTATTGAATACTTAAATGAGCCGGACGAAACACCCAATGTCCCAAGTCGCCCTTGATGACGTTTCTACTCGGCAAATCTCTTCGAATAGATAAATTCATAATATGGTTGCCGCTAAAATACTCCATTTTTTTCCGAGGCAGTTTCTTTTTTTTCTTCTTCTTTTTTTTCAAATGAGATTGAAACATTTTACACCGGCTGGAGAACAAGGAAATTATGCATGAAACAAAACAATGTTGCCAGATTGGGTTGAAAAAGCCGTACTTTTTACATTGATTTAAATGAGGACGATACGGCTTTTTACCCTCGATCTGGCAACACTGAAACAAAGTAATAGTCCAGAAACCAAGGGATTCTTGCTTGTACATTTGCCTCGTTTCTTTTAGACTTGCTATGTACTTACTTTGGGTCACAGATCACGAATTCCTACCTTCGATTTTTGCCGCTATAGGTAAAACTGATATCTTGAAAAACTGACGCAAAAAAATCTATTTTGGTTAAAAACTGAGAATAACTCGTTTGTTATGGAAAATTTGACCAGAATACAACATGCAACGTTATAGAAGATTAAATTTGCAACAACTTTAGTCCTTAACATTTATTCAACAGGACGCAAAATAACGCCGATGCGCTCCTGAAAAACTGCGAAATTAAAAAAAAAAAACAAAAAAACAAAAAAAAAAACAATCGCGTTTTTCGCTTTTTTTTCTCAATATTGCGTCTTTCCACATGGTTTTAGGACGAAATTACCTCTTTACAAAATGAAAGAAGACAAACAATTTAACTAGGCAGTATCTTTGGTTTTATTGTTGGCTTTAAAGGCGAGCGCCTAAATTAGCGACTTATATACTTAGAATTAGCGACTGTTAGATCAGATAACAAAATGTGACAGCTTAAAAGGAGCGACAATTTAACCGTCGTCAATTGCTCATTCCAATTTAAACGGTGTAAGTGCTATCTAACTATATAATTTTTCCGCAGGGTGAATGGCACGTTTAGGGAGATACAAATTTACATCCTCTAAAAATATGTAAGGTCAGTTAATAAAGGATATTACAAAGAACATCGGAGTTTTTTTTTTTTTTTTTTTTTTTTTTTCCCAGCGCGGAACTCTTACTCTTCCGCCTCCGCCTTGCGCATCTAAATAGTGTCACGACACAGTTATTATCAGTATCATCAATCATTGACATTACACGTCACGTAAAAATCGATCGCATAATTATAGGCTGCGCACCTGCTTTGAACAGAACTGTGAACTAAACACTCACGTTAATGGGCACCCACTGCCTCTGTGCCTATGAAATTTTTATGGTCCGATTCCAAAATTACAGATCATACTCTTTTCCTTGAGCTTGTAAATTGTGCTTATCATTTTCGTCATCAAACAACCCTCTATCCATGGTGGTATTTTTTAAACTTGAGCTTTTGGAAGGGGAGAAAGTCAAACAACCCCCGCCGAACTTCGTCACTAAGGATCATTCAACTTCCTATCTTTCAAAGTCACCCCCCCCCCTCATCATGACACTGTAGAGTGTAAGTAACTTAACAAACTTAGTCTAACAACTCTTGCAGCAGGTGTAAAGGTGGGCTTTTGATAAGGAAATGAGCCGCTCAAAATGTTCCCTGTAGCAAAGGAAAACATTCATTTCTAAGTCTTGGGGAAAAAAAATATTTTAACCCCTTATGGACCAAGCCCGAGTTTTCTCGTTTTTCTCCTCTATAGTCTTTTTCATATTGTTTCAGTCTTCGTTCCGGATAGACGCGATTATCGATGAAAAACACTTACAAGATGGGGTTTCTTCCGGCACCTTCAATGCATCGTATATGCAATCCCAACTCCCCTGAGTACGAACAGTTAACTACCTTCCCTACATAAACGGAGGAGTGGCGTTCTTTTGAACTATCCTGGCCCTTATAGGGTTAACCCGAGTCTGAGAGGACCTAAAGTCATGACCTAGCCAGCAAAATATACTTTTTTGGAGTTTCATCTATCCTGTAAAAAAATGATTGTCATCCTCGGGTTAAAATCCTTTTTTCAATACTTCAAAATCTTTTCTATGGAGTGGCGTATGGTCTGGCAGCGCTGCATTTTAATCATTTGAATGCATGAAAAAGGTCCAACTATTGGAGATGAGCAGTGCACTCCCTTGGATCGATATTTTGTACGTGTTTAAATTGACCAAATTCAGCGCTGTCAGATCGCACAATGGGTCTGTTGCAAACTTTTGCTACAACGATTAAGAGTGTTTAATCTAATGTAAAATCGCCTGAAATTTCCATTGGTGGCATCAGAAAGTCATAAAATGCAATAATAAACTCACAAGAGGCGTTTAACGAAATCCAAGATGGCGGAGAAATATCGAGCAATTTGTATGCATGCACCACAAACATCCAAGGATAGCCAACTTTCACAACCTCACTGGAGGGAGAGGTTATGTGTTTGTTTACGTTGTGATTGGTTGTGATCGATATTGTGAGGTTGGCTTTCCTTGGATGTTCGTGGTGCTTGCATAAAAATTGCTCGATATTTCTCCGCCATCTTGGATTTCATTAAACGCCTCTTGTGAGTTTATTCTTGCATTTTATGACTTTCTGATACCACCAATGGACTTTTCAGGCGATTTTACACTGGATTAAACTCTCTTAATCGGTGTAGCAAAAGTTTGCAACAGACCCATTCAATGGGTATTCCTTCAAGCTTCGCAAGCCACAAGGAACATTTTGATTGATGGAACTCCTCAAATTCTGCAATTGTAAAAATGAGCAACACCCTCGCGGACCAGCCAACGAAAAAAAAAAAAAAAAAAGAAGTCTACGAAATTTAAAAAAAGAACTCGTCTCAGTTATCATAGCCTCAGACTATGCATTACTGTTTCTTTTCTCTGCTTTGAACTTTGAACTTTCATTTTCAAATACTTTGTTTTCAGGCAAGAAGTCAGACGAGCAAGTGTCACCGGAAACTTTTTGGGACTCCAGAAATTTTACATGCGAACTTTCGATTCCATACCTGAGATATGCGCTTTGTTCAAGGTATCTATCCACGGTCGGTCACTCTCCAGTGGCGGCCCGTAGAGTGAACAATGCATTTTAACCATTTAAACCTTTGTAAATAAGCAACCCGGCAAAAAATGAATCGCCCAATGGGTCTGTTGCGTACTTTTGCTACATCAATATAACTCATTGTTTCTAAAGTAAAATTCGGCGAAAATAACGATGCGCACATTAAAAACTTTCAAAATCCACTTATTAACTCAGAAAATACCTTCCATTTCAAACAACCCGCGCTACACTAGACACTATATCACCGACTTCTAACTACATAGATGGAACCATCTCGTTTATGTAAACATGAACAGAAACTTACAGACATTGGAATGTTTCGTTTAGATGCGTACATTTCTTATATTATTTTGTAATCTTTGATAATCCGAAAAGATCAGACAGCAAATGCAGGTTCTATTTTACGTATTAAAAAAGAAAGTCCATCATTTTGTAGTCACGATGTTGTTTACTTGTGCACGGTGGTTCCGTCTTTGTAGTAATATACCGGTGCAAATAGTGTCTAGTGTAGCGCGGGCTGTTTGAAATTGAAGTGATTTCCTGAGTTAATGAGTGGATTTTGAACGTTTTTAATGTGCGCATCGTTATTTTCGCCGAATTTTACATAAGAATCAAGGTTCTATTTTGTTGTAGCAAAAGTATGCAACAGACCCATTTGACGTCAGACGTTTTTCGGACCAAACTGGGCGATTCATTTTTTGCCGGGAATGCTTTGAGAGGCTTTTTATCTCTTCTCTAGAGTCGATTATTTTTATTTTTTTTCGTACAGGTTTAAGTAGCAAAATCATAAGGTTAGCAGATATTGCACGAGTCGCCACTGCATGGTCGTAACTTAATCCAGTAGCGGCTCGTGCAATTTGGCAACAATGATTTTTCTCCATTTGATTCTATGTAAAACAATCGATTAGAAAGTGAAGCGCAGCGCTTCACCAGCTTTCGATTGTTTTACATTGAGTCTAATGAAGGGAAAACATTGTTGCCACATTGCACGAGCCGCCATCGCCACTGACTTAATCATCACAAGGGTTTTTTTTTTTTTTTTTTTTTCAAATTTTTTGTTGAATTAATCTAAATATCTCTCATAGTAACTAACACTCGATAGCAATATTGAAGCACGAGAGAAAGGTGTGTACACCGTACGGTGTATATTTTCTTTGTTTGTCGTATTTAATCATATTTCATAAAGATCGTGGTTTCTCTCTAAATAATCTATATTATTGATGAAATGCGCCATATTGAAATCAAATAAATTTTAAGATAATGAGTAAAGTGAGACACAAAAAGCAGTCACAATAATTTTTCTGCTGTAGATCAGAAGCGAGGGTGCGAGAAAGTGGTCAAAAGGCGCAATGAAAATTAGCACTGCAATGCTGTGGCGAGGCTTGCGATTTTGCAACAAAGATTTTCCTCAAATTAAATCTATTTGAATTAATCGATACCATATGTTATTTGCTTTCAAAAAATCGATTATTTTACAAAGGTTTAAATGGAGTGAAGCCACTGTCGCCCAATTTCCCATTTTTTTTTTTTTTTTTTTTTTTTTTTTTTTACGACTGCGAGCCATTGTTCCAAAACTATAGTCTAAGATCAAAAACAAGTGACCGAAAATCAGATAGTACATTACTCATCAATCTATCGTAAAAATTAAATTGAGTAGAAAAGTTGGAGAAAGTCTTCTTAAATTCTCCATCGAGAGCATCCAAGAATGTGTACTGCGCACATTATTGACAATGACATCTACAATTGAACCAAATTGAATTGGAAATTTCTTCATTCAATTTATAGATTTATCTTATAGTTACATATATATGGATAATTCTTGGATTGAGGGAATTTCCACAATTTTTAGGGTTTTTTTTGTTCAATTACTTTTTGTAATTAGTGGTTAGGTACTTTAATCATTGATTTTTCTTCAGGTGCACCCAGATTCTGACAATAGTAAACCAGACGATCCTGAGCTGCAAATGGAATTCTTGTACTCAGTTTACGACGCCGTTAAAGATATGGTAAGAGAAGTTTGTAAAAACTTGCCAAAAAAATTAAGGCGGGGGCAGTATGGATTAATACGAGAGCTTTCGACATTTCGTCCGCAAATACAATGGGTCTGTAACAAAATTTTCCTTCAGCGTTACGAAGGCTATGTAAAATCATTGAAAAATAACGTTGAGAGCAGAAAGTTCCAAAAGCTACTATTAAACTCTTTGTGAATACCTTTAATAAGATTCAGTGGCGGCTCGTGAAATTTGGCAACCGTGTCCTCCTCCTATTTAACCAATGTAAAACAATCGATTCTCCCGGAGGCTGTCAGCCTCCGTAAGAATCGATTATTTTACCTACGTTTAAATGGAAAACTTGCATGGTTGCCAAATATCACGAGCCGCCACAGATAAGATTACAAGATGGCGGTCGAATGAGCGGGTCAGAAGGGGGGAAGGGGGAAGGGGGAAGGGGGGAAGGGGGAAGGGGGGAAGGGGGAAGGGGGGATTTGGGGAGTCACACCTAATGGAACTGACCCATTGTTGCTTGTTCATAATTCCAAATGAATTTATATTTTCATTTTCTCTCTTCATTAGTTGATACGAGGGGCGTTCAACTTATAAGTTTCCCTATTTTTTATCTCTAGCCCTGTCGCTGCTAGAAAAATTTCATTTATACGGTTAAATTTGCAAAATCTTCAGCTTTCCAACGGTATTTTTGTTTTTGAAATTCAAGCAATTTTTGTAGGAGAAAAAGCTATATTTCTACACCCGTGTCGAAAAAGTCCCCCGCCAACTTTTTCAGCAAAAAGTATTCGCCTGTTTTGAACAACAACATTCGTCTGATTAGCGACGAAAATGAGCCGTTATCGCTCCATACCTGTTGTTGCGCTCAATTTTTGTCGTGAAATCTTATCTAAGATGATCATGAGATGCATTATAATCACATATTGTCGGCAAAAGTATCGCACGTAAAGTTCCTGTCAGATGACCACCTGAAGGATACCGTGATGAATTTTTTCAAGTCCTTAGACCGAGAGTTTTTCGCCCAAGGTATTGAAAAGCTGATTCATCGCTGCGAACCCTGGTAAAAATGACGACTATAACCGTTCCAAAAACGACTATAAACATAGTTGGCCAACTATGGATTATAGTCGGCCAACTATAGATTATAGTCGGCAACTATGTTTATAGTCGTTTTTGGACTAGTCGTATAGTCGTCATTTTTACCAGGGAAAAATGTATCAATCTGGAAGGAAATTATGTGGAAAAGTTGTAAAAATGGAATACTTCAAAAATAAAATGTGTCTTTTATTTTAAAGTTTTGCGTTCTTCATTCCAAGTGTCAAAGTTAGTTTTACTTCCCAACTCAGAAGTTGGCGGGGACTTTTTCGACACGGGTGTAGAAATATAGCTTTTTTTCCTATAAAAATTGCTCAAATTTAAAAAACAAAAATACCGTCGAAAAGCTGAAGATTTGGCGGATTTCACTGTATAAATGAAATTTCTCTAGCATTAACAGCGCTAGAGATAAAAAATAGGGAAACTTATAAGTTGAACGCATACTCAGAGACGTTTCTTTAACCCTTTGCATTAAATCGCCGGTGTTTTTACAAAGTGCCGTTCATTTACTCACATTGCATTTTTACATTCGATCTTTTGGATGGGTTTAAATGGATAACATGCGCAAAGGTGCCAGATTGCGCTACGTTTCAATAAGTCGTATCCCTCCAAATATCCAACGCCTCAGAGAATCATAAGACCTTTATGCCTTATATTGTAAGCTCTAAAAACCTCAAATTTTGTGTTTACAGCCTCCAATTATCTTTGACACTCTTCAAAAATCGGTCCTGAACGCTCTATTTGAAAAATGTGAGAGGTATGGGTACTCAATTTTTATTTTTGTGTAATCTTTGTGAAAACTGACCTAAGCATTGTTGTTGTTGTTGTGGAATGGACGCGAATCCGGCGAGAATTCGGGTGCCTACCTCAAAATGCATGGTTTCATCCGTAACAGTGGCGTCGCGTGCCATCTGGAAACAATGCGACTGCTCCATTTAAGCTCATTAAATATATCGAATTTTCCTTGTGCACTGTGCACCCCCTGAATTCGATATTTTACATGAGTTTAAATGGATAGAATACATTGTTGCCAAATTGCACGCGACGCCACTGATCCGTAATATCTTGTTGATTTCGGCAGTTTTAGTCGTGAAACCAGTAGCGGCCCGTGAGATTTGGCAACCATGCATTTTTCCCACTTAAACTGAGGTAAAAAATCGATTCAAGCGGCGGCTGGCAGCCTCATCGAGTTTCGATTGTTTTCCATGTATTTAAATGGGATAAAAACACTGTTGCCAAATCGCACGAGCCGCCACTGCGTGAAACCAGAAATAATCAAGCATTTTCAAGGTCGTAGAATTTATAAATGCAAAAAGGTCCCATTTACTGTTTGACTTAGCCTAAATTTCAGTTAAATAATGCGCTTATG
Organism: Trialeurodes vaporariorum; assembly: GCA_011764245.1. Classification (NCBI taxonomy): domain Eukaryota; kingdom Metazoa; phylum Arthropoda; class Insecta; order Hemiptera; family Aleyrodidae; genus Trialeurodes; species Trialeurodes vaporariorum. The sequence goes on along the minus strand of VMOF01000024.1, from coordinate 61,743,964 downwards.
GGGAAAATATATTGAACCATAGAGTTCGTTTGGAGCCAGATGAGGGGTCCTCGCGGACGGCAATCGATACGATATATTATAGCTCCACTAAAACAGTCTATAAGACCAATCCTTGCATCATTCAAAAGTTTCAATCGCAAAATAAATGGCCGAAAACATAGTTGATGCCGTTAGCAAACGCAGTTTATATTTCCCATTGGAGAATGTCATCACTTTTGCTTGACATGAAACAACTTTTCTCGCTTCGTCGTCTCAATGTCTCTTAGTTTATTTTGTCACCTTCCGTCTGGCTCTCTCTCTCTCTCTCTCTCTCTCTCTCTCTCTCTCCATCCCTCTCAATTTTCTCAATTCTCTCCTTCGCTCTCCTTCTCCCTCCCTTTCTCTCTCTTGTTAGTCGTTACTGTAGACATCATGTCGATGTTGTCAGATCGTGCAGAAAAAGTCTCGAATCACCGATCCGCACAATCGGCAACAGTGTTTGGCGTGAACCGCACTACTTCGAGCTCAACTGCACTGCGGTCGTTTGATCAGAGAAATGTATTTTTGCCGGATCAGCTTTTGGGCTCACTTCAATCAACGCAATGGTCTGAGATCGAAATAAAAAGTGGCCAGAAATCAGTGAAAAAAAAAGTCATAAGAAATCAGCGTTTTCGACCGTTTAAGTTCAATTTAAAACTTCTCATTGACGTATCTAGGTTTAAATTACTTGTTTAAAGTGTCCTCTGTGATTCAAATTGGCCTTGGAAGGTCATAAATGATAAATTGGTGAGAAAGTTATATGCAGATTACTGCAGTGGCGGCGCGTGCAATCTGGCAACAACTTATACTCTCCATTTAAACCTGTGTAAATCAATCGATCTTTAGGAGGTGCAATTGCACTCCCAGGATATCGATTCTTTTGCATAGGTTTTAATGGAAAATTAGCATAGTTGCCAAATTGCACGAGCCGCCACTGGATTACTGTCCACTTTTTAACTATATTAGGCCATAGTGCGTACATGAGTCAGCCTCTATCGCACTCAAGGAGAATGAAACTAATAAAAATATTAAAAATTGGAATGAGCAAACTGAATTCAAATTATTTCAAACACGTAAAACGACAGAGAGACCGGCGCGACACAGCGCTTCGGTTGTCGCGAAAATATTATACGACTACCAACATTTTTCTTCACCAGAAACACCACCATTAGATTCTTCACAAGATTAAGGTTACGGATTGAAACTTTTGAGTTAGAGGCAAGACAGACCCCGCAGCATTTTTGAGGGTCCTAGAAAATACCCCAGCACAAGAAGGAGAGTAGTATATACAAGACAATTATTTACGGAATTCAAAAAATCCACCATCCTCGCGAGATTTCTACGAAAGTCGAGGACTTTGAATAAACACAATAACTACGCGTGACTATACATGAGACCAAGTTACTAAAACTCATAAATTGCGAAGGTCAATTTTTACTTGTTACGTAAGCCTCCGAAATTCGCATTTTTCAGAACTTACAAGGGGAGGCTCAGAAGTCGCCGCCTCCGATTTTGAAAACAATTGCACGAAAATGTAACTAAAGTAAAAATATTAGACCCGTGTCTCTCACTTTTTGCCAATGGGCCTTCCTAAAGCGTCAGGAATTTTTTGAAAGTTGCCGAAATTCACGTAAAAAACCCGAGCGGAGAGCGTTCCGAACATTTGCGTGAATTTCGGCAACTTTCAAAAAATTCCTGACGCTTTAGGAAGGTCCATTGGCAAAAAGTGAGAAACACGGGTCTAATAGTTTTACTTTAGCTACATTTTCGTGCAATCGTTTTCAAAATCGGAGGCGGCGACTTCTGAGTCTCCCCTTGTTAGACTAATTAGTTCTTAAATATATGCATCTCTTATCAAATTGATGCTGTGCATAGTAATTGATCAAATACATGGTTAAGTTACAAATTGTCAATATGTATACTTCAAACTAAACGAATACAGTTTCATTCCAAATTTCTAAGAAGCGTTGGCCTTTTCATTGGCATATTATAGATTTCAAACCCAGTAGCGTGCGCGTGCATTCGGCAACGTTGTATTTCGTCCATTTAAACCCATGTAAATGGTCGAATATTAAGATTTTCACCGAACACCTAACACTCCGATCTTTTCCATGGGTTTAAATGAACGAACTGCAACGTTGCTAAATTGCACGCAACGCCGCGCGCCACTGCGCAAACCGTTCAACAGCACCCTATTAACGCCTTATACTTGAGTTCAATTGAGTGCTTTATCGGTGTTTTCCCCCCTTATAATTTCTAGTGGTGGCTCGTTAAATTTGGCAACAATGTTTTCCTCCATTTGATTCTATGTAAAACAATCAATTCGATAGTGAAGCAGCACTTAACCAGCATTCGATTGTTTTTCAAAAAGTCAAATTTCGAGGGAAAACGTTGTTGCCAAATTGCACCAGCCGCCACTGATAATTTGCGTATCCGTCTCGGAATGCGCTCTTCTTAAGCAAGTCTCGTTCTACCTACCTCTCGCCGATTTTCCTCCATTCAAACAATAGCTTATACGATTCGAATAATAAACACACGCGGATACTTTAAAATAGAAAGCTACCAATAATCCAAACAGTTATACAAATCCCCTATCACGCAATTTTTCAAAATAAAAGCTCAAGTGCAAACAATATTTCACATACATCATCTCGAAGCCTGTCCTCAACTATCAACTCAACGGATCATCTCATCTCTGCCCAACTTCCTTGAGTGACTCCATCAACGCATTGCTCGAGAGTGGAGCCCCCGTTCAACAGTCAACAGCAACTTTTGGCAACTGATCACCTCAAACTTGCATCTTTGACACCTTAACTCATCAACCCATCATGCCCAGAAAGTCATCTCAACAGGCCTGCACCGGATATGGTTCCACTGGGAGCCAATCTGGGGCCCGAGTAACAACTACTACTTACGCACCGTCCGGTCAGATGACATCCGCGACACGGTATGCCGGCCCAGTGTCCCGAGAAACTGTTTCATACCGAGGATCTCAAGCTGGTCGCCCAGTTGTCGTCCACAATACTTACAATTATAACGTTGTAGTTGTTAATAACTATAATTCAGGAAATCCCGGCAATAATAAAAAATAGTTTTTGTTGAATTTTAAACGAAAATCTGATTTTTTATTTTATTTTTTCTCTCTATAATCTTCAAACTTGTGCCAAATTTACGTTTGGATGAGTTTATTTTTCCCTCAATTTAAGTCATAGTAAATCAGTGTTGGGCAAAAACAATATCTAATATCTTTTGATTAATCTTGAATAATTTGACTAACATTATTCACATTATTCTCATGTTATTCCTTTTAGTAAATAAACTTTTTAACGCTACCAATACAATGTACATTCATCTGTCATAAAATGAATGACTGATAGTGTTAAAATGACGATTTGCTGATCGGAATAACAAAAGTATAATGTGAATAACTTCTGTCAAATATTCATGATTATTCAAAAGATAATCCTTGACCAACGCTGTGTAGTGAATCGTATAAAAATGAGAAAAGTTTGAGGGGGGAGTGAGGGGGGAGTGAGGGGGGGGAGGTTATCCTGTAATTTTTGCACTTGAAGACGATACAGAAAAAGAACTTTTATGTGACACAGATAACACACAAATTTGTGAATTCTCTAAACTACATATTTTTTTTTAGCTTGATAATCACGAAGGAAACCTATGCAAAGTAGGCTCCTGCATTCTTGTGTCTTTTCCATGAAGTATGACTTTCCATGTGATACATAGAAATCCTTAAAATCAAATGGATTTCCGTGAAAATTTCATGGATTTCCGATAAATTTCAAAATTTGGCACGAAAATGCATAAACCTATTTTCATCAGGGAATTTCGATTTTTTTTGTTTTTTGTTTTTTTTTTTTAATACATACCTTTGTCACATAATTCACATAATTCTTAGATCCTTTGTAATTGAGAATAAAGAAGCAGAAAAATCATCAAAAACGTGGCACACAATTATAATGATTCATCAGATATCTGTCTGATGAAAACAGTCTCTCAATTACGAATTACCTGCAATTTCCAGTAAAAAGGCTCAAATGCAGAGATTAGGGCTCAATTTATCTGATTAATGTTTGCTGTCAAGTTCTGGCCCTTATTAAATGTCACTCAATATTGGTGCAATGTAAACAATCACTTTAAAAATATTAATACTGAAGTTTAATTGAAATAATCTTTATAATACAGAACAGTCGACATGGCGTACTCATAATATTATTGGGATTGTTCTGTGTTCTCAGCAAATCAACTGAACACTTCATTTAGCTTCCTCTAATCCTTTCGAATTTATAAGGAGAGAAGGAGGAAGCGGGGAGGAGTTTACGTATTTACGGTGAAAATTTTGCTGACCATGTGATCTATGCAGTGGCAGATCCGGACAATTTTTTGGGGGAGGAAGGGAGCATGGCACGCCTGTGTTTGAAATTTTAAGTGTCTGAGGAATCAATTTCTGGCTATTTTCCGTGTAAAAAGGCAAAATTTAAGGTTTCTGAGACGGGGAGGCTTACTACCTGCCTCATCTGTATCCATCACTGGATCTATGTATAGGATATTATAAAAAAAAAAAAAAAAAAAAAAAAAAAAAAAAAAAAATCTCAAAGATTCCAAATTTTGTTTCAGCTTTTATTCCAAGGATGAAGTAAAAGCCCTGTTCATTCTGTTACCTTGTCCAGTCTTCGAACCTCAGTCATCATATAATATTTTTGCTCAGCTGTTGAAATTGATCGCCAGTTTGAATCGAGACAATCATCAGCTACTCGTTCATTGGTTTAAAATGTGAGTCCTTTACTTCGCTGTGATCAACGTTGCCATATTTGCGCTGGTAAATGACCAAAAGCGTTGACGCTGGTTGCATTAAGAAACAGTGGCTGCGCCTTGCTATTTGGCAACCATGTTTTTGCCATTTGAACCTGTGTAAAATTATTGATTTCTGATGGATTCAATGACTCCCCAGAAGATCGATTATTTTACGTAGGTTTAAATGGAGTGAATCCGTTGTTGCCACATCGCACGGAGGCGCAACTGTTAAGGAATCTTACGTCGTTTACCATCAAACAGGCAACGTTGATTTTGAATGACGCGAGTCAAGTAAGTTATTGCACTGATTGTGAGTAGGTTTGCACATTCTTTAGAATTTGGAACAACTCACAAAATTTTCCGCACAGACACGACGCTATTAATATACTTTTAGTGCTTTTTCAGAAATTTCCAGTAGCGGCTGAGATTGAAGGACTATTATAGGATTTTCTGCGACGTTTGGAAAACAAGGTTTTGAAAATGTCCAATCTAATGATGTAGCCTATTTTATTACAAACATTGTACGACAGGTTACCAAGTTTTCGAATGGCGGGGTCAATAACTTACCTTACCTATCCTCATTAACTGATTAATTAGCCATGTGATACATTAGAGAGCATAAAATTTATGGCTCATGAGTGAAAGTGGGTTCGGCAGCGGGCTGATCGTTTTACTTTTTTGTTAAACCAATGGTAAAGACCGTCTATGAGTGACTCTATTTGTCGAGCATTGTAGGACTCGGCCGTTGCTATAGTAATTATAGTTAATAGTTCCGTTCCCGGTATTATGATAAGGGCGACTTGTGGGTAGTCTTTATAATACTACCGGAAACGGGAACTATCGAGCAATTCAACTATGTTTACCATAGCAATGGCCAAAAGCATTACTCAAAGACAGTCTTTACTATCGGTTTTACAAAAAAGTAAACAATAGGGTACGGCATCAAACACTCTAAATGATGATTCGCATCCTGGGATGCCCCCTTTTTTTGAAAATCCATTCGAATCTAATAATTGTTTCTTGCAAAATAGTTGGTGTGGCAAAGGCTCTATTCTAAAACCGTGTTTCAGAATTGTTTGTGGTTTTAAGTTTATCTGATAGGATTTTACTATCAGAAAAAAAAAATTCTAGCTTAAGTCTTCGTAAAAGAAAATAAAAAAATAAAAATAAAAAATAAATATATGAATCTATGATATTTTTGAAACGCAAAATAATAGATTATCCAAGTAAGACTTGAGATAAGAAAAGTGATCATACAAACTGAATTTTAGGCACTCTGAAAAACTTCAAAAACTTCATTCCAGTTTTTGCTATTTTGTTTGTTCACACTTCAAAACTTTATTACACTTATTTTAAGCTCATAAAATCATCCTTGAAAAATTATTTTAGTTAAAAGGTGTTTCAGAATCATATGTATTATGTATAGTAACTGATCCAAGAAAAAGTCACCCAGCAATCATCTTAAAGGGATATTTCCAAAATGAAGATTTTTTTTTTTTTTTTTTTTTATCTCCGTTAGATTACGGGAAAACAATTAAAATTCAAGTTATGAAACAAACAATGAAAGAAATTCAAAAGAGGAGCTAAAACAGCGATAAATCGTGCAATTTGGCAATATCCCAGCAATTTTCCTCCATTTAAACCATAGTGAATTGAAATCTATTTTCTTGGAGGCAAGGCCCTCCTTTCAGAATCGATAATTTTACATAGATTTGAACGCAGGAAAATAACTGATGCCCTATTTGCACGCCTCTGTACTGAGCTAAAACACGCTTAGTTATTTACTATGACTACGCGATGGTCAGATTTTTGGGTACGTTACAGGTTAATAGACTTGTAAGTATTAGTATTCAGAGATGAGAACAAAAAATCTTCTTGAGTTGGGCTTGACTTGAAAATTTAAAAAAAAAATGCCCACTTAAATAGACATTAGAGAGGTGACAAACGACATCATCGACACTTCTTTATCACTTTCTTTCTCAATTGGAAATATTATTTTTAACTCCTACATTCTTCCTGCATACTATCAATACATCCCATCAAACTACAATTGTAGCACATCAACTACTCATTTGGTACCATTTTGTGTTGGGTTTTCTCGGAATCATTTTTCTCGGAAAAAAAAAAGACTGGTAGAATTTATACAATCTACATAGCTGATTTTGGCGTCTGCCAGCAAGTATGTTGAATTTCACCGTAATATGGTAAATTCAACGTACCTTGTGGTAAATTAAGGTAACATGTTGGTACACATTTTACCATAACCTGGTGAACTTTCCCATACTTGATAGCAGACTCCGAAATCAGCTATGCAGGTAGTAAATTTTACCCGTCTTTTTTTCCGTGAGTATTTATTTCTTTGTTTGTTTATTCGCTAACCCTTCCCCTACAAACACACCCTTTCCACTTTTTTGTGATTTTCGATACATCCATTAATTAGTTTTAATACGCCAGTACCGAGCTGAATGACAATTTTTGAACCACAAATACAGAAACTCGTCCAAACTTTGATATTTTTTTTTTTTTTTTTTTAATTTTATTCATTTTCATAACAATAAATATGTACAAAAAATAACAGAATATGTTTATGTAAAACTCTCCAAAACTTTAAAAATGTATGCGCAATAACTGGTTCGTTTAAATTAATAACAATTAGTGCTTTAGAAAATAGATAATAAAAAATGAAAGTAAATAATTTTCAACTTTACTGCGAAACTAAAAGGCAATAACTTTTTCTAAACATGCACCTAGGTAATCTTGGGCACGTTTATTTACTACTAAATCGTAATTGGAATGACCATTTTCTTCGTCCGTACCTGCACATCTAGAGTCAGTCCATGGAGCGGCTGCTTTTCCAAAATCGGAATCACTGATGTCGTATACTGCCCAAGCAGAGTTAGGGCCAATTTCTTCATCTCTCCAAATGTATCCCGCGTTTGAAGGTGCGAGAACCCTGACTGGCCGTAAATCGCGAATCATGTCCAAGACAGGTGCTAATTTTTTTACAAGATCCTTTTGACTCGGTGATTGGTACCCGTGTTCAGCGATGACTTGGTCTTTAACATCTGAAGAAGAATCTACGTTAGGCCTCAGCCCGTTGTTGTTGAATTGAGGTCTTGGACCCTGAGTTTGAGAATTGTTTGGAACAGGATTGATATTTATAGGGGTAGCTGGGACCGTTGGAGCACTGGGTCGAAACGAGGACCCTGAAACAACTTGCGATGAGGGTTGATAGGATGCGAATGATTGTTGATTTTGTCCCTGAGGTTGAAACCCATTATTATTTGAATACAAATTCCAAGATGGTCTCAAAGGTTCGCCAGAGATTCCTTGAATTGACTGTTCACTAGATCCAGGCCATTGCTGGTTAAGTCCCTGGGGTTGAAATCCGTTTGGAGTTGGACGAAAATTTTGCGGCGGGACTACAGGAACGTTTGCAAATGGAAAAGTTTGCGGTGAAAGGCCGTTCGAAATTGAAGATTCTTGGTTAAATCCCTGGGGTCTGAATTCATTTGGCGTCGGACGAAAATTTTGAGGCGAATTTACAGGAACATTTGAGTACTGAAGTTCGGAGGCACTCGGCGAGAGCCAATATGGTGAGAATAACTGTTGGTTAAATCCCTGGGGCTGAAAATTTGGAATCGGACGATAATTCTGAGGCGAAATTATAGGTGCATATGAAAAAGGGAACCCAGAGACACTTAGGGGTGACAGGCCATTACTGGACGGATAAAATTGTTGGTTGAATCCCTGGGGTTTAAATTCATTTGGGACCGGTCGAAAATTCTGAGGTGAGGGTACAGGACCATTAGAACTTTGAGGTCCTGAGGCACTCGGAGAAAGACCGTTCAAAATTGAAGATGGTTGGTTGAATCCCTGGGGCTTAAAGTCGTTCGGAATCGGACGAGCATTCTGGGGTGAATTTACTGGAGAATTTGGATATTGAAGTTCGGAGGCACTAGGTGAAAATCCATACGGTATGGAATACTGTTGATTAAATCCCTGGGGTTGAAAATTATTCGGGATCGGCCAAAAATTTTGAGGCGAAATTACAGGTACATTTGAAAACGGAAATCCAGCAGTGCTCGGAATTGTAGGACCGCTACTAGGTGTATAAAATTGTTGGTTGAATCCCTGGGGTTTAAATCCATTTGGAACCGGACGGAAGTTCTGAGGCGAGATTACGGGAACATTTGAAAATGAAGGTCCAGAGACGTCTTGAGGTGAAAAGTCATTCGGTTTGGAAGGTTGTTGGTTGAATTCTTGGGGTTGAAATCCAATTGGGCTCGGGCGGAAACTCTGGGGTAAGATTGAGCCACTTTGAGCTGGAGAGCTTTCAGGTTTTGGAGGTCGCTGATTTGTTACCTGCGTTTGAAATTCATTAGGACTTGAATTAAAACTCTCGGGCACTGGAACTTTCTGTGGCAATGGACCACCTTTAGTTGGAGGGTAGTAAGATTGTATTGATGGATAACCATTTCGCCTTTGGAAGAATAAGTCAACTGTTGGATATCCGTTTTGCCCCGACCATTCAATCTCTGGATAATTTGACTGGTAAAAATCTTTCGATCCAACATTAGCTGGGATAAAGAGATTAGTTGGATATTTGTTTTGCTCATTTATTGGTCGAGTATCGTGAGGTTGGAACAAAATCGGATCTCGATCCAAATCAATCGTCGGATCAAACGGAATCGGATCGAATCGAACTTCCTTTATGGGCACATTTTTCCCGCTGGGAACCGTCGAAAAGGAGTTTGGCCGACACGAGTTGATTACTTCTCGTTTTATACGCGTTAAATCTTTGAATGAAGTTTTCGATTTGAGACCTTCAAAGGTCAACAGCGCGAAGTCTTCCGGAGCGGGATTCCCAACGAGTTCAAATTTTGATTTTGCATGAATAAATGTGAAAAATACGTTCAAAATCAGAGCGATTATTGACTTTGACGCAATTTTAGCCATTGAAACGGACTAAATTTGATCAATAGAATGATCAAAGCGCTGACAATAATCAAACAATCAAACACGAACAAATCACTTGGCTCACACTGTTTTATCGCACTGATGTGGAAAACGGACCGACGGTTCTGAGAACTTAAACAGTTGTTGATTTTAACGATTCAAAAGTGTTCCTCTCGTAAAACTAAACTGACTGTTTTAGAGGTGATGGAGGTGTTAAAAATCGAAGACAACTAACTTTGCAATGCATTAACCCCAGAACAATGCAATTCCGTCTTTTTCACTTTAAAATATGAGAATACGCTCGCACTTCTCAATTTCTCTTTGCAACAAGATCGATTTCATTTCAAACCAGAGAATCTGAGCTGGTGTTCTGTTCAATAAAAACATATTTTTATTTATTTCACGAGGATGTGATATTCGATAGTGAAAGAAACAACCGAGTCGAGTGTTTCAGATGATACGAGATAGAAATAATGAAACAATTTTTCTTTTATTGAATGTTTTTCAGGTGTACTAAAACAAAATTGAAGATTAAATTTCTCCAAAATTCACGGTACCTGCATTCAGTTTTCTTTCCTTCCTCGTATTTCAAAGCAGTCCGTGGTAGGAGGGGCTTTGGGGGCTCAAGCCTCCCCTATTTTTTTTAAAAAAAAAAGCTCAAAAAAAAAATAAAGATTGTAACACCTTCAGCCCGCCTTTTTATATATTTAAGGAAGGACTCAAGAAAAATGAGAAGCATAATAAAAAAAAAAAAAAAAAGTTATCATATTTTTTCAACCCCCCCCCCCCCCCCCCCGTCCCACACTTTTGAACCGACGGACCACCGCCATCACTATTCCTTCCTCTCTTCTTCAGCGCGAGTTGGATATCTTATTCATAACGCTTAGTTAAACTTTCAATAGAAAATAAAATTTCATATATGAGACTATAAAAACTACAGAGAATTCAAAAGAATACCTCTATTACCTACACAAAATAATTAAGACTTTTTCACCCTGTATGGGGCAGAAACATGCATAAACAATGAACACGCAATACATGGTCCTCATTAAAAAGCCTGAAAGAAAAGGGCACAGCCGTTTCCTGTCATAATTAATTGAGCAGGAAACAGTAAAGCTGCGGACCGGAAATAGGAAAGTTGATCAAACGTGCGAGAAAAAAGTTTGTCTTAATAAGTAATTAATATCGTTCAATTATTTCATGACTAAATTAAGAAAAACATGCTCATTGCTCATTTGTATAAGCTACAGTTACCCTGTATGGCTCGAGCTCTCTTGTGACACTTTAATCCATACTTCTGTCAGTTTTTCCTTGACCTCTCCCCCCCCCCCGCCCCCGGCCCCCCTACCACCGCCCCTGCAAAAACAAACAAAAACTTGCCACATTTACTGGACAAAACAATTATTATATATTATCTTTGAATCATGTTTTCAGTTGAGATTTCTTTTCTATGAAAGTTTCGAGAGCTCGTTGAAAAGTGATAAAATCTTCCAAAATATGGGTTAATTTTCAGAAAAAGCTGCCAGCACATTCATAAAAATTTCATCAAACTAAAGATCTATTGGAAAACTTGCTGATGATTGAGCAAAACGAAGAAAGCAATATCTTGATGGATCTCTTGTGGTTTTTTTTCTATGGACCCATGAATTATTAATGTACTGAATACAAGCCTATATACCTGCGTCGGATCGAAACTTTTCGAATTTTCGTTGGCAGTTTCAGCCCAATAAATGATATTTTGAGAGTGTTAACAAATTTTCTATTGAGCAAAATTTCGTCTTTTTTCGATCGATCGGGAAATTTCAATCCAACCAAACTTCAAATACTTAGACCGTGGTTATATCTTTTGAACTCACAGGTCTACCTTCGTTCCGTATACTTGCTTGGCGCAATGCAATATACTGGATGTAAATGAAACATACTGAAAAAATCAGAAGGGCAAGTTTTACCCTTAGATGGTTCCTATATTGTGTTGCTATTTGAATAGTAAACAAAGACGCTTCTATCCTTGAATATTAACCGCATTTACAAACCCCAAAGATAAATGCCCGAGTATTGCCGGGGGGGGGGGGGAGTGATCGAGCGGTACGCTATAAAATTAATCAAAAAGACTGGGATACCATTGCACTATGGTCTGGGTCCTGGGAACCCTTTGTGGCCTTAATCAGGGAATGACCAGATCTTCTTAAAACTTAGGGGACTTATGTTTTTTGGGTCGCTGAACACGAATTTGAAGGAATTTTTTGCAAAAATTGCAAATCCAAGATGGCGGCAGACAGAGGTGGCTCGTGAAATCTGAAGACTATAATCTTCAAACAGCAAAAAACATATATGTTTTTTGCCATTTATTTGATTTAAAATTCGATTCTTGGTGAAGCGACAGAGGATTTCTTCACCATAAATCGATTATTTTACATTGGTCTGAATGGAAAAATGCGTTGTTGCCAAATTTCACTAGATGTGACTCTCTGAAGTCATACTTATTGGCGGCCATCTTGGATTTGGGAATTTTATAAAACTAATATAAAAAATGAATCCAGCGACCCAAAAGAAATCCTTCCTTTAAGTTTCAATGAATGTCATCAATTATTGGTGGAGCAACAAATTTGTTTGTAGAATCGAAAGTCGGCAAAGCCCTATTTTTGACCTAGATTTGAAACTTTGTGCGGTCATTACTCTTGAACGAAACGTTTCTCGGCATCGCGGTTTACGCCATCTGAAAGCTTATAAAATCAGCTTTCTTCACAAAAGTTTTTTGTTCAGATTACTACATTGCGCATATTTTTCAAACTCAAAAAACGAATTTTTGAAAACTTCGAAAATCAAAAAAATGACAAAAAAAAATTCAAATAAACTAAACATTATAGCATATCAATCGGAAGATCTTTAAAATACGCATCTTTTGGCGCAAAGTTCACGTCAATATCTCTTTTCGTTCAAAAGTTATGGAGCATTGAAGGTTTTGACTTTGACCCCCTGCCCCCCCCCCGCTTCCAGTTGACCAAATTTAAAAAAAAAACTGCAGATATTCTGAAAGCTGACGCTTAGCTCTATCTTCCTTGAAAGTTTCATTCATTTCTGAGGGGGGGGGGAGGCACTGGATGGTAGCTGGATAGACCCCTTTGAAATAACACTTCGTGAGAAACACGACATACCTCTGGAAATGTGAAAAAATATTGAAATGTGGCAAGATGTGGCGAAAAGCAATAAAAGGTCTGGAAAAGGGAGAATTTAAGGAGCATTTTCCAGGGGAGTTGCCCGATTCCCTCCCAAGATTCCCTCCCTATTCCGATTCCCTCCCGTGACGAGTAAATGAAAGAAAATGGCAACGTCGCAACAACAAGTTTAAGGAATAAATAATAGTTCGGATAGTAAGTTGATAAGAAATACAAAATCAAGATGCTCGGACAGCGGTCGTTAACTCCGCTAAACAGCGCGTACAGAATGATTGTACTTTGATAATAAAGATTACTTCGTAATAGAAGCGACACTGTCCCCGAATCTTCTATCGGCACTCGTTGACCTTGAATCGTCTCAAAAAGATTATTTTTGGAACGATGTTTCAAATTCTGTAACCTTTTCATTCAACTACAACAGAATCCATCGCCCATCAGCGCGCTGCGATTGGCTTATTTTGAATTAGCGGTGGCTGGCTATTTAGTGTTATTCTGGCCGGTTTTTTTTTGTCATTGTTATTGTGTTTAGCACTTGACAGACCGTTACCGCGCCGAGCCCGTTTGCCCGTTTATCGTGCCGTTTAATTTCCAAAAAATAAGGAGTGAACGGAATAAGGAACTAATTGTGATAAATAATCATAAGTTTTGCTTTCATGAGCTGTATGCAGATGGCAATAAACGTTTTTTTTCACGACTATTTTTTAAAACGTACTTTAAGACTTTAGTTTTTTTATTTAAATTTTTTTTGACGCAACGGGCTCGATACACCCGTACAGTGAATTATAAGACTTTAGTTTTTTTTATTTCAATTTTTTTTTTACGCACCGGGCTCCATTCCATACACCCGTACAGTGAATTTTAAGACTTCAGTTTCCTAATTTTTTAACATTATTTTCATCCGGCAGCCATGATAAAGGTTAAGGGAGGGAGAAGGTTTTCAAATTTTGCTTTATGATTGTGAAGCAGAGTTTGGAAACGTTCTGTCCACCGAACCCATTTTCTTCATCCGAGCATCTTATAATTTTTGCCTACCAACTTACGGTCCAAACTAAACACTCATGACAAGGTGAGTTTAGTTTCAGTTTTTTTCATCAAACTTGTTGTTGCGACGTTCCCATTTTCTTTCATTTACTCGACACCGGGAGGGATTCAGAAATCGGAGCTCGTCACGGGAGGGAATCGGAATCGGGAGGGAATCTTGGGAGGAAATCGGGCGACGCCCTTTTCCAGTGGCGTAGCTAGCTGAGCGTGTGCTCCCCGCCAATTCGAATGCTGCGCCCCTCTTTTTTAAGGAAAAATCGACCGCTTCCGTGGAGCTCCCCCTCCCCCCTCAAATCCGCACAAGTTGGAGCCTTTGTCGGAAAAATACCTTTCTTTAAAAATTATTGTAAATTAATGTAAATTTTTTTATTTATTTATTCACAAATATAAAACCTAAAATATATATCACTAATTGGAGTGATGAAAGATCAAGCGCAAAATGCCTTAAAATTGCACCCAAAAAATCACGTTAGAGGCACCGTAACTGAGGTCCGACTGTCATGATATATAAACCCGTAAAAAAGCTCTGAGCAATACTGAAGAAATGTGCGATTCTCCAAGGAGTATAGCTTCTAATTTTCTAGATCTGTTCTCATTTCTTTCCTGTTCTCCTTTTCCTTTCCTTTTCCATTCCTTTTTTTGATTTTCCTTCTCCTTTTCGCTCTTCCTCTTCCTCTTCGCAAAATTTTTGCGCCCCCCCCCGCGTTGCGCTCCCCCGCCCGACGGGGTCAGCGAGGCCTTTAGCTACGCCACTGCGAGCAGACCTGTCTTTATGTTGTTCTTTAAATCGTTGACAATTTGCAGGGCTCAACAATACGTCCCCTCTGCTCTTCCCGAGGCACCGCCAATGTTATTTTAAATGGGAAAACAGACTTACGAGCAGACCTGTCGTTTTGGTGGGCTTTTAACCGTTGACAAGGCGCAGGGCTCTCCAAAACGTCCCCTCTGCTCTTCCCGGGCACTGCCATTGTTATTTTAAATGGGAAAATAGACTTACGAGCAGACCTGTCGTTTTGGTGGGCTTCTAATCGTTGACTAGACGCAGGGCTCATCAAAACGTCCCCTCTGCTCTTCCGGGGCACCGCCAATGTTATTTTAAATGGGAAAACAGACTTAAGAGCAGACCTGTCGTTTCGGTGGGCTTTTAACCGTTGACAAGGCGCAGGGCTCATCGAAACGTCCCCTCTGCTCTTCCGGGGCACCGCCAATGTTATTTTAAATGGGAAAACAGACTTAAGAGCAGACCTATCGTTTTGGTGGGCTTTCATCCGTGGACAAGGCGCAGGGCTCACCAAAACGTCCCTTCTGCTCTTCCGGGGCACCGCCAATGTTATTTTAAATTGGAAAACAGACTTACGAGCAGACCTGTCGTTTTGGTGGACTTTTAACCGTTGACAAGTAGCAGGGCTCATCAAAACGTCTTCTCTGCTCTTCCCGGGCACCGCCAATGTTATTTTAAATGGGAAAGCAGACTTACCAGCAGACCTGTCATTTTGGTGGGCTTTTAATCGTTGACCAGGCGCAGAGCTCATCAAAACGTCCCCTCTGCTCTTCCAAGGCACCGCTAATGTTATTTTAAATGGGAAAACAGACTCACGAGCAGACCTGTCGTTTTGGTGGGCTTTTATCCGTGGACAAGGCGCAGGGCTCACCAAAATGTCCCTTCTGCTCTTCCCGGGCACCGCCAATGTTATTTCAAATGGGAAAACAGACTTACGAGCAGACCTGTCGTTTTGGTGGACTTTTAACCGTTGACAAGGCGCAGGGCTAATCAAAACGTCTCCTCTGCTCTTCCCGGGCACCGCCAATGTTATTTTATATAAGGAAACAGACTTACGAGCAGACTTGACATTTTGGTGGGCTTTTAACCGTTGACAAGGCGCAGGGCTCATCAAAACGTCCCGTCTGCTCTTCCGGGACACCGCCAATGTTATTTTAAATGGGAAAACAGACTTACGAGTAGACAGTAGTATAGCTAGCTAAGCGTTTGCTCCCCCGCCAATTCGAATGCTGCGCCCCTCTTTTTGAAGGAAAAATCGACCGCTTCCGTGGAGCTCCCCCTCCCCTCCTCAAAGCCGCATAAGTTGGAGCCTCTGTCGGAAAAATACCTTTCTTGAAAAATTATTGAAAATAATGTAGACAATTTGGTTTATTTATTCACAATGATAAAACTGAAAAAATATATCACCAATTGGAGTAAAGAAAGATCAAGCGCGAAATGCCTTAAAATTGCACCCAAAAAATCGCGTTTGAGGCACCGTAACTGAGGTTCGACTGTCATGATATATCGACTCGTAAGAAAGCTTTGAGCAATACTGAAGAAATGTTCGATTCTTCAAGGAGTACAGCTTCTTTTTTTCTCAATCTCTTCTCTTTTCATTCCTGTTCTCCTTTTCCTTTCCTTTTTTTTCCTTTTTCCTTTCCTTTTCTACTTTTCGCTCTTCCTCTTCCTCTTCTCAAAATTTTTGCGCCCCCCACGAAACGTTGCGCCCTCCCGCCCGGCGGGGTCAACGGGGCCTATATCTACGCCACTGGCATTTTGACGCCATTTAGAGCGTGTAATATAGTGTAGTTTTTTTTAAAACTTAACTTGAACTTTTAGAAGGATTGTTTTATTCACCACTTAAGGTAGGCTATTTGGAGCTCAAAATCAACATGGCATACCTCTGAAAAAGTGAAATTTTTTTGAAATGTGACAAGATTAGGGCAAAAAACAATAAAAGGCCTGGAAAGAGGAAGATCTGAGGAACAATTTGATGCCATTTAGAGCGTGTAGTGTATTTTTTAAAACTTTACTCGGACTTTAAGAAGTAATTGTTTTATTTACTACTGAAGGTAGTCCATTCGAAGCTCAAAATCAACACGACATACCTCTTAAAAAGTGAAAAAATATTGAAATGTGGCAAGATGTGGCAAAAAGCAATATAAGGCCTGGAAAGAGGAAGATCTAAGGAACATTTTGACGTCATGTAGAGCGTGTAGTGTAGTGTAGCTTTTTTTAAAACTTTACTTGAACTTTTAGAAGTAATCATTTCATTAATTACTGAAGGTAGTCCATTCGGAGCTTAAAATCAAGAGTAAAAAATCAAAATTGATAAATGGGACTAAGTAAAATGGAAAGCCCTTGCTTTTAGCTTCAAGATACATGTCCAATAATTATTCCAACATGCTTCAATCAGCTGCTGTGACACTTTCAAAATAAATGACACATAACCGACGTTGACGCGTTCAGTTACTTACCTGCGAGGTGCGCACCTTTGCGGCGACGGAATCGCCGACGAGCGCCACTAAAAAAATTATACTATGGCCATTCTAGATACATCAGATGATGTAGATTACGATACAAACAACCGGAAACATGTTTTCCGAAAGTCATTTTTCCCATTTTAGGCCAGAAATACGGGTTTCCAGACCATAGTGCATTGGTGTAGCGTCCAATTAGGCAACGTTGTAGTTCGCCCATTTAAACTCATGAAAAGGATCGAAGTATTGTTTGTTCGGTGAGCACCCTCGCATTTGACTTTTTACATGGCTTTAAAGGGGCTGAATACAACGTTGCAAAATTGAACGTTACGCCACTATAGGATACGAATTATCTTCGATATGTAAACAGCATTGCCTGCTCAGATTAAAAGACTTTTCGTAAAAATCGAGTGGCTTTGGCACATGGAGAAAAAATTAAAAAGAACTATCAACTTGTACTTTTGCACCAAAAATTGGGTCTATACATATATTTTTCTATTTATGTGTAAAATTGTTTATTATTTTAAAGAACCAAATTTCATCTATTTTTTCGATTATTGAAATTGAACAAAAAAATTAATTGTCAAAAATGTGGCCATATGCAGTGACCTCTCACACAAAACTGTATCATTCATAAAAAATTAATTCATTCCTGTGATTGGTTCTCTCCTTCCTGTAGCTACATGAGCCCTTTTAAACTGTTATGCCCACATTTTCGTAAAAAGCAATAACTGGATCATATGTAATGCTTACTCCCTTCTATCACTCTAATTCACCGTCGAAGGAATTTGGTTTTAAATGGATCAAAAGAGGGATTTTAACCTCCTGTACGATGATTTTCAAAAGAAAGTACCCTAATCAAAAGTTTTACCATTTTAAATCTCGACAATCTTCAAATAATTTTCCGGCTTTCAAGTGTTTAAGAACAAAACAGAACGAGTCTTTAAAGTCCGTCTTGAAAAATCGAAGATTCTATTGAAAACAACAGAGAAATGTATCAATAAGAATTTCAGTCAGGGTACTTACTTTTGAAAGTCATAGTACATATTTATCTTCTCTCTAACCCGCAGACTTTTGTGGGGAAAAAATTAGAAACAATGAAGCAGTGGCGGCTCGTGCAATGTGGCAATAATGGTTTTACTCCTTTTGATTCTATGTAAAACAATCGTTTGGCAGTGAAGCTGTACTTCACCTCAATCGATTTTTGTGTATGAATTCAAATGGAGGGAAAATGTTTGTTGCCAAACTGAACCAGCCGCCATTGCAGTGAAGTTGTCGCATCCTACATCACTGTAGAATGTAAACAGATTATTTCTCTCTCAATTTTATTGAGGCGTCCATTTCCGGAATTAGGTCTCATAAAACAACAGGTGCACTTTTCTGCAGAGATTACATTTTAACCATGTAATGCTGAGTTCTTATAGAAATAGCACACCCGTTGCTTCAAGAGCCCTTCTTTCAGAAACCGCCTCAATGGCCAAATTTTAAAGGTTTTTTTTTTTTTTTTTTAATGGGGCAGTTGCAAGGGTCTGAAATTTTATGTTTTTTATAAGGAAAATGAAAGTGCTTGATGAGCTGAGAACGAAAATGCCTTTGGTTTCTAATTAAGTCTCATTATTCCGGAGATGAGATTTTGGCCCATAATACATTGTTTTAAATGGGAATTCCGTGTAGTGACGTCACTACGCACTCGATTTTTTACAACTTTACACGTGTGTTTCTCCAAAACTGGGACACTTATGAAAAAACCAAAAGCACCGTTGTTCTCAGCTCATCGAGCACTATCATTTTCTTTATAAAAAACACAACATTTCAGAGCCCTTCAACTGCCCCATTAAAACCATTAAATTCAAATGTCTTAATCTAAATTAACGCTATCACCAATAATCATAGAAAAAGAAAAATTACCGTTAAAACATGCGTTTTTACGCGTCTTTTTCGGTCCCAACGGATTGTTTTGAAATATGGCCCGAGAGATATACCTCGTGATCACCTAATATACTGTTGTAAAAAATGTTGCCCAAGAGTACATATATTTCCCAAGTAACCCTCCAAAATGTCCCTTTAAAAATCAAAGCGCACTAGTTTTGATGTACTTTTGCACCGGTTCAGGAGGTATTTTCACGCGAGCTTTTCGTTGGTGTAAAGTAACGATAGTGTAAGTTAACTTTTTGAGTTTGTAAACGCGGGGATATATTTTTCCATTATTCTAAGTTTTTTTCAGATGAAAGTACCTTTTTTTTAGTATAGCTAGAAGCTTTAATCACATGCATTAAGTCATCATAAGGCTCTTTCTGACCTTAATTATTTCTAGGAAATTGAGAATGTCCATATGAGGGGGCGGGCTAATTACCTCAAAGTTTAATAAAATTATTGATTAAAAGTTTATTGATTTAAGTTTATTTTGAAAATGTGATTGAATTGCATGCTTCGCCAATATATTCCGTCATGATACTCAGTTTTTCAGCTGGTGGATTAAATTTGTTTGAAATCACACCAAAAGTGGCTTGTGTTTGGCATCTTCAGATGTTCTCCATTCAGTGGCGCACCGAAGGGGGTGGTTTTAGGGTCAAAAGCCCCCCTAAGCATCAAGATTTTGCTCTAAAAAAGGTCATATTCGGCTGAAATTGCTTTCAAAACCCCCCCTAAGGACCCTAAGGCCTCAGAAAATGGAAAATTTGCTGTGAAACCCCCACCAAACTAAAGTTCTCGGTGCGCCACTGTCTCCATTTAAGCCTATGTAAAATGATCGACGCTAAGTGAAACAACGTGCCTCGCCTAGTATCGATTTTTTTCATTGACTTTAATGGCAAAACTACACGGATACAATATTGCACGAGCCGTTATACTTATACTAAATCACTTCCAATGACTTTTTACACAGATTTACTCCGACAATTGTCGAGCGCAAGCTTGTCTTTTATCATTAAAATAAAACGATAACTATGAATTTCGGGGTGAATTGAGTAGTGATACATTTAATAATTTAAAAAAAAAAAAAAAAAAAAAAAAAAAAAAAAAAAAAAAAAAAAGCTTCTTACAATTTCAAACATTGTAAGTTTTAGGCATCAATTTCATTTTTCCCATAAGGTAACTGTACGGAATGTGAGCAGAGCTAAAAAATGCTCAATGAGACAAATGAAATAATAATCTAAAAAAATTAGGCAAGAAAATCTCATCAAACAGCCATAAGTGTTTCGTTTGGAGACAAAAGAAATCTCAGCTATTCTGATGAGATTTGTCGGCTTATTTATTTATTTTTTTGAATATTATTTTATCTGAGTCACATCTAGGTCAAAATTCAAAATAATGATCAAGTTTCCAAAATGTATCAAAGTATCCAATTTTTTACGATAGCGCGATATTCAATTATTGAATTTTGTCTCAATCTGTGAAATGCTCAACATATTTGTGGAAGGGATCTCACACTAATATGTTGGGCATTTCTCAAATTGAGACGAAAGTTAACATCGCAGAAAATTGGAAATTTGTTGGAAAATCGGATAGTTAAATAAATTTTTTACTAAGTTGATCATGATTCACTTGTTTATCTATTAACGTCTTTAAACTCATTTCTTTCTCTCCTGTTCTTAACCCCTCCCCCCTTCAACTTTTCCACCCATTTTAAGTCTATCTTAATCAGACAAATTATTCTGCGGTTGATCATATTTCAAAATTCTTTCAACGATTTTCTGATTTAAAGACAAAATAAACCAATCATTTGAGCATTGTGAAGAGGCACGATTCATATTTTAAAAATCGAGAAAAATTGAGAAAACAATTAAATCGGTCATTTCATAAACCGTGAAAGTTAGTCAATTTTTGTCTACGTTTATGAATTTAAATCTCTCGCTGGTGGTTTTTAAAGAGATTCAATATTCTGTAAAGAAAAAATGGACTTGTGCGTTCTTTGAAATGTTCGATTCAATTTTTCTCAATTTCTTAGATCTTCCCTCCTTTTTTCAATTTGAATGAAGTGGTTGAGAGTGATTCGATAACAGGACTTTTTGCTAACGCTGGGAAATGTTATGGGAAAGACGATCACTGAAACAATAAAAGCTTTCCACAAATGAATGTATCGGTCAAATTCATTGGTTTCGGTAAATTTCAACACTGGCAGATTATAATTTGAATGCATTATTGATATTGTACTGATTTTTAAGATTCACAAGGTCACTCAGCGAAGGCAGAATGACTTTCTGAAACTTTAAAATGTATTGATCTTTAATGAATCATGAAATTAATGGTTCGTTTTTTATGAAATTTGCAGAAACCAATGTCGTTTACTTCATTTATTTGGTAGCTTTAATGTTTCGATAATTCCTTTTCCATGAAGTTTCCAGGCGTCAAATAAAATCCATCTGTTACCGTGGAATCAATCACCGATAAGTAGATTAAACGCAATAAACCCAAACACCCGCAATAATATTGGTATCAAAATTACTTAAAGCTGTCAAATATAAATTGACCCCCCCCCCCCCCCCGCCCGCTGCTGATCTAAAATCTAAACTTATCAAATCTTCAAGACTGAATCATGCGATGATTTTGCTTTGTTTAGGGTTATATGATAGTAATACTTATTTTGGAGTTAAACGCAGGCAAGAGAATCAAACAGTTCTTATATATGAATAATATATATTCAAAATTAATAACATGGTAAAAAATTAATCAACATGTAACAAAAACTAAAAAGCTAAAATTAAAATTAAAAAGTACGAAATTTTCGATACTTAATTGCACACATAAAGAAAAATAAATGAAAACTGGAGGAAATTACTCGGTATGTTTTCAAATTGGACGGATTGGGGACAATTTTTTTTTTTTTTAATTAAAAAAGATACTAATCTTATTCTGATTGCCTGAAAAAGGACTATTCAAAAGCATATGAGGAGCATATAAGATGTTTAAGATGGAAAATCATGCTTTCTGTAAGATATAATCGAGTAGTATAACATAATGTAGTAAGTTTTAATTGTTGGATGCACCATGCAAAACTCATAAAACTAATTTTGATTACTAAAATTATTCAGAATTTTGATGTCATGATCGAACATTATTTAAAGAATCTACACTGTCGATTCAAGTTTTAGACTCATAAAAACGAAAGGTCTCGAATTTCAGATAAAAACTAGTAAAACTTTACGATCAAGTTGCATACTTTAATTTACGTAAATAATTGACTGGATCCAAGATTTTTTTAAAAACAACAGTTCAGGTTTTTGTGAGATTTTCGAACCTCAAAAATGCCTAAAATTTTGAACAGAAAAAATGTCAGATTAAGTCAATTACTGTTTGCAAATGAAATAAACAACCTGAAATTTAAATTAAAACAAAAAATAAAAATTTACACAGTTAAAAAAAATTTACAACCTATCTAACATTAAAAATTAGGTATTCTCAAACCTTAAGATTCGTTTTGAGCATCGGCTTGGACGTCTGAGGCAGATTTGCTGGATGCGTGAGATTGGCTCTGGGTGCTGACTTCGGGGGCAACTGGGCTCTGCTGTTTCACTGGGGCTGCTTTCAGATCCGCTGGTTTTGCGGCGCTCTTCTCGTACAAGGCAGATTTACCATCAGCCTGGTACTCGGCATTACGACCCATTCCTGGAATGAATTGATACTGAGCGGAGGCGGCTCTTGGTACATCAGCTTGGTACATGGCATTACGGTCCATCATGGGGGCGGCGGCAGCTCTGAACAGAGGCTGGTTCGGGAAAGCGGCAACAGACTCGTAGGAAGCTCTGCTGGCTGGCATGGGCCAGTTGTTACCAAAAGACATGGCGGGGTAGGCGGATCTCTCATCAGCATGGTACATGGCTTGACGGCTGAAATCAGCAAAGGGAGCGTTCATCTGGTACATCTGAGCGGATCTGGCATCGGCTTGAGGGGCGGTCATCTGGTACATCTGGGCGGATCTGGAATCGGCTTGAGGGGCGGTCATCTTGTACATCTGGGCGGATCTGGCATCGGCTTGAGGGGCGCCCATCTGGTACATTTGAGCGGATCTCTCGTCAGCTTGATTGGCAGCGTTGCGGTTCATTTCATAAGCGAAAGCAGACTTCATTTCTGGAGCTGCGGCAGATCTCATCTCAGAGACTGCAGGAGCGTTCATCTGGTACACCTGGGCGGATCTGGCATCGGCTTGAGGCGCGTACATCTGGGCGGATCTGGCATCGGCTTGAGGAGCGTACATCTGGGCGGATCTGGCATCACCTTGAGGAGCGTACATCTGAGCGGATCTGGCATCAGCTTGAGGTGCGTACATCTGGGCGGTTCTGGCATCAGCTTGAGGTGCGTACATCTGGGCGGATCTGGCATCAGCTTGAGGTGCGTACATCTGGGCGGATCTGGCATCAGCTTGAGGAGCGTACATCTGGGCGGATCTGGCATCAGCTTGAGGAGCGTTCATCTGGTACATCTGAGCGGATTTTGCAGCGGCTTGGTATTGGGCGCTATTTTCTTGGATCATCGCGGACCTTTGGTATGCGTCTGCTTGGTATTGAGCATTTCGGTTCATCTCGGGGTTAAAGAGATTCATTTCGTAGGCGGCTTTAGCAATTTCAGATGGTTGGAATCCTTGGGCGGGTGCACTTTTTGGAGCTGAGTCAATGGCTGAATCAGCAGATTTGCTGCAAAGATGTTTGGATGGGTAATATTCTTGGTGATATTCTTGGTATTGAGGTGCTGAGTAGGAAACGTGTTGAACATGCTCGACTTGTTGAACTGGGTAGGAAACATGTTGGACATGTTCGACTTGTTGAACTGGGTAGGAAACATGTTCGACATGTTGGACTTGTTGAACTGGGTAGGAAACATGTTCGACTTGTTGGACGTGGTGGACCTCAGGGACAGAATAGGAAACTTGTTGGTATTGCTGAACTGGGTGAGGTTGTGGGACTGGTATGTAGACAGGTTGAACGTGCACTGGTTCTTTTTTGTAGCCACCGCAAAATCTTGGAGAGGCGTCACTACGTCCGAAATCAGCAGCGGCTGATCTCTGTTGAAGCTCTTCGATGGTCGAGTAAACAGGCTCACCGATTCTGACTTGTTGGAGATCGCGAACCGTTCGTGGTTGATGAACTTTCGAGGTAGCGTAAGGTTTTTGGTGCGACGGAACGGCGTTGCTGATTTTCGATGAGGCTAACTTAACGGTTAAGAGAACCGTCAAGATAACGATGAGATTGAACGATTTCATTTTGGAAGCGTCGCACGAAAAAACTCACGAAAAACAATGGTCGGGTGTCTCGCACAAGAGCACTCTAAAAAATGAACGATCGTCTGAACCTGCGTATAAAAGTAACCGTCGGCCCGGGACTGAATTTTGATGGAAAACAAACAAAAAGAAAACAAAAAAACAAAAGAAAGCTGACACGATTATCTGAACGCGATGCAATGAATCAAAACAACAGCAAAGTAAAGTAATAATTGACAATGAGCGTCTTGCAGGTATTTTCAAAATTTTGCAATCCAACAGTGGTCTCAATTGTATGAGCTTGTCTCTAATTGTAAATAACCAGCGCAGCAAAAATTCAGCAACGGACGGTTGAGCTCTACTTAATTTTGTCATGAAATTAAACTCGCTCCCCGCAAGTTGATACACGAGAGTCTCTAGGGGGACCGCCCCCCCTCCTTCCCCTGCGAACTTAGCTGAAATTAAAAAAAAATTGAGAATATGAGTAAAACTCTTGAGGACAGAAAACTCCATTATATTCCCTCCGATTTTTCCCGGTATTGAGGGGACTCGGTACATTTGTCTGTTTTGGGAATTTAATTTATTTTAGAACAATAAGTTTGTATAAGCGGAGAGTTTTCTCTAAAATGTAAATGATTCATATTTCAACCCGAGGTCCATCAATAACCAATCTGTCCGAAAGTGTTGTAATATTTTGCCCCGCTCATTGATGAAATAACAAATTAATCGGAAAATAGTTCTAAACTCGGAAAATCGAACCCTTTCGACTAATTAATTGACATACAGACTACAAAGATTTCATGCAATGCCAGACTGACCTGCATTTAATTGACCCACATTTCAATCATTCCCTCTTGGAGTATATCTTGCCAAGTTTCATCGCAAATTTATGGAATAATTGTCATTTATTTTTTATTTATTTTATTATATTTTATTCATTTAATTTTTTTTTTTTTTTTTTTTTTTTTTTTTTTTTTTTTACAATTGCATTCAATTGACCTTCATATGAATCGTTCCTCGACTGATTCTATCCTGCCAAGTTTTGTTGAAAATTGATGAGAAGGGGTGTGTTTTGAACGTTTTGATATCCTCACGCGAGAGAGACAGTTTGTCTTTGTTTGAACCGATCCTCACGGGATGACGTCATCGCCAAGTCATCACTAAAACCGTCTATTGTGACAGTTCCATGAAAGCGTGAAAACACCAGGGTGATTTGGCCTCGTTATTTTTACTATTTCTATAATTCAGCTCACTATGATAAACGAAATTTTCTTTTAAAAGTATTCATCAAAATACTTTGAATAACTCAAAATCAATTTTTCGGCCCCTGGCCTTTTTCTATCAAATCCGTTTTGATAAAGGCAAAGCGAGGGAAAAATTGTTCGTTGATACGCCTTTGCTCGGACCGGGCGCTCAAAATAAGGCCTTTCATGCAAAAACGTGCTTTTTACTGGAATAATGAGTATCTCTCGCTGCAGATTTTTTTTCCCCTTGGCGGTAAATCAAAAAGACACTTGTAATAGGGTAAAAAAGCTCAAAATGCATCAAGAGCGCTACTATAAGTAACTACTGAATGCTCAAAAAAGCTAGCCATTATTTTTGAGACCTATTGACACAGAACGCGTGCCGTTGCTAATGGGGCAGTTGCAAGGGTCTGAAATGGTGTGTTTTTTATTTTTATAAAGAAAAGGAAAGTACTTGATGAGCTGAGAACAAAGATGCTTTTAGTTTCTCATTAATTCCCATTATTCCGGAGATGAGATTTTGGCCCCAATTACATTGTTTTAAATGGGAATTCCGCGTAGTGACGCCACTACGCACACGATTTTTGACAACTTGACACGTGCAGTGGCGTACGCAGCGGGGGGGGGGGGGATAAGGGGGCTAAAGCCCCCCCCCCAGACCTCCGATTTTTGTGGGTGGAGGGGAAGGGGGGAACAATTTTCAGTCAAACGCTCATCAGTGCGAGCCCCTCCCAAGAAAAATCCTGCGTACGCCACTGGACACGTGTATATCTCCAAAACCTGGAAACTTATGAAAAAACCAAAGACACCATTGTTCTTAGCTTTATCAAGTAGTTACTATCATTTTCTTAATAAAAAAACACAAAATGTCAGACCCTTACAACTGCCCCATTAAATGAAATACCATTTTTTACAACTAACACTACAACAATAAAATTACTGTCTCTACCACAGTGGCGGCTCGTGAAATTTGGCAACAGTGTCCTACTCTCATTTAACCAATGTAAAACAATCGATACTTCCGGAGGCTGTCAGCCTCCTCAAGAATCGATTCTTTTACATAAGTTTAAATGGAAAATTGCACGGTTGCCAAATCGCACGAGCCGCCACTGCTCTACCAGTGGTGTTGCGAGCAATCCGGCAACATCGTATACCATCTATTTAAACCCATTGAAAATATCGATTTGAGGGAGTGCACTATGCACCCCCAATAGTTCGACATTTTTCATGAGTTTAAATGGACGAAGTACGATATTGCCAAAAACTACGCGACGCCTCTGGTTTCCAGCATGCTCAGAGCTGATGGATCCAAGTTTTACGGAAAATGCAGCATTAGGTCATCATGAAAAGTGCCTCTTGAAAATTGAAAATTCATTACTTTCTGCGTGAGCCTCTGAAACTTTAAGACCGTCTTTGATTTTAGACATCATTCTTTTAGTTGCGTAGCATGCAATTTGGCAACACTGCATTTTGTTCATTTAAACCCAAAGTAATAAGAATCAAATTTGAGAGTGTTCATCAAACACCTGATAGTTCGATATTTTTCATGGATTGAAAGGGACCAAATGCAACGTTGCTAAATCGCACACTACGCCACTACATTGTTTTCATACATTATATGATAGGTTTCTAACAATTTCAAAACTTAAGATCATCTAAATAAGAAATGATAACATTTTGAGATGTTTCCTGCAGCTTAAGCCAAAAATCATCTGCATAAAGCTGTATTAGCAAGCCTCGCAGGCATGTGTTCATCTGTTACAAAAATCATTAACACTTTTGAATGTTAAGGATCTCATCTCTGTAAGTATGATCAAAATTATAAAAACGAGGATGTTTCGAAGAAGAAAAAAACGCCATAACTTAAATCATGAGAACTTTCTCACACAAGTTTTCAGTTAGTTTGACGAGGCATTCGATATGTGTCGACGATTGCAGGTCGATCGTCGATTGCAGGCAGTGTTGCCAGATTGGGGTGAATTTACATTGATTTAAATGGGGACGACACGGCTTTTTACCCTCGATCTGGCAACACTGATTGCAGGTCGTAATATCGTTATTGAATCGAATTCATAAGTATCTCCAATTAATTATTCGCGTTTTGTCAAATTAAATTACAGGGACTCACCCTGTGATTACTTATAATGACTTATTACGTATGATTACTGTGATTACTTATTATTACTTTCCACCTGCATTGTTAAGCATGTACAGTAAAATATTCAAGCTGTCTATGGGGAAATATCGAACCTGAAAATTTTGAGGAGGGGTGTGAGTATCGTAAATTCGTATTATGCATCACATGTTTCCCAAGAGGGCCATAGACCAGTGCGTAGCGTGCCATTTGGCAACGTTGAATTGTCTCCATTTAAACTTAGTAAAAAGATCGAACTATTAGGTGTTCGGTGAACACATTTGCGTTTGACCTTTTACATGAGTTTAAAGGGACACAATAGGACGCTGCCAAATTGCACGCTACGCCGCGCCACGGCCATAGACGTAGGCAGTACCTAGTCCGCAGTAAATTAATAATTTATGATCTGCCACTCAAAATACCTTATTCTTGAACTTCGCTCATGTTTTCAAAGTATTAAAGTAATATATTTAAGCATGGGTATGGTTAGCATAATTTAAGCATACTTTCAAAAAGGAAAAATGGAGCATTCGTGCGGTCAGAAAGAAACTGAGGTCAAAACTGTCAAGTGGTTCTTCCCCTCTAGAGCTTTCAAAAATGACTTTTTGCCAAAGGGCTTAGCTGAATAGGTTATTATAATCCTTTTTTTATTACAGAAATATCAAATGGATACCTACCCGTAGTTCGTGGAAGTTGTCTGTCGATTGGTGACTCCTCACTGATTGCGCAAAAATACTTTTCATAAAAACAATGCTGCCCAATTAGTTTGATTTTGACCATAGGCGGACCGTGACCAAAAAAAGTGGAGGGGGGCTAAAAAGTTATTACCTTTTTTTTTTTTGCTTCTCAAGTCTCAAGTGGTGACTTCTTCCTGATTTGTGGCCCCTCTGTCCCAAAAAAGTGGGGGGGGCTATAGCCCTCCTAGCCCCTGATACGGTCCGCCTATGATTTTGATGCTTCTTTTACACAGAAAAAACGGAAAAAACACTTTGGTAGCGCTGACAAAACCTTTGGTAGAAAAATGACCCAGCAAAAGACTTTAGTTGGGCCAAATAAATTTTTTATCCACCCAACAAAATCTATTAGTTAAGCGTTAAGAACCTTTGGTTGGCTCAACTAAAGTCTTTTGCTGGGTCATTTTTCTACCAAAGGTTTTGTCGGCGCAACCAAAGTGTTTTTTTCTGTTTTTTCCGTGTATAGAACAATAAGGTAGAAGAATTGAATTACAAATTACAGGAGCCATATTCAGAGAATTGCTTACCATTTATTTGTGATTCAAATGCAATTGATCAGGACTATGTGCGCAAATAATGACGCTAGCTCAAATTTTGCGATGAAAATCGTTTCAAAATCAAATTCATCTGGGCAGATTTTTGCGTCAGATGATGAAAAGGGCTACTGGCCATTCTTTTTCAAATAAGCCTTTAAAACATTTATTTTAAAGCAACCAAACCCGAACGTCATCGACAGACTTTTTGGACCAACTCATTCGTCACGTCAGGGCCGGATTTAGGTTACAGGGGGGCCCCCCTCCCGGTAAATCTTAGGAATAGTAAATTATAAAGTCCCTACTTTTAAAGGCATAATCGAGTAAAAGAAGTAAATTATTGCCCTGATTAAAAAGTAATTTTTAAAGTTTCGTTAGTATCTTTGAATGTTTCTTTATCTTTTTAATGGTTATTTTACAAAAAGCTTCACTTCCAAAATTGCCGGACTGTTGCGGTATTGTAATGATCGAAAAAATGAAGTTCATCAACCATCAATATTAAAAAAAAAAAGGACCTGCTTTGTGGTGGGGGCCCCGGTCGCCCCGCATTAAGTTCCAGTCCGGCCATGCGTCACGTTTTAAAGCATGAATGAAAATGATTTCGCGAAAAATGAAAGTTTAATCGAATTTTACGGCTTTTTTGCGTTGGTCCCTGAGTCTCATCATTTGCATTTTAAAATGAGCCAAAAAGCTTACAACTATTAATACCAAGTCCTCTAATGGATGAGTCACCGACGGACATTTTGGGTTAGTAAACAACTAAATTAATGTAATTAATTTGACCGTTAAAGTAATAATTATAGTTGCTCCAGGTGAAAGTAAGTACTTTCGACTTAGCCTGCACCTTTTCATTGGGCAGATTCGCAGATTATTTAAGTCTTGAAGGTGCAATCTTGTCTTTGAATCATTTCTTCCCGTATTGAAAAATTATGAACCGTATTTGTTTTCGGGGTTTTTCGCTTTTTAAGGCATTGTATGGACGATCCGTGGGCATAGGCGTATCCAGCAATCTGGTAACTGTGAATGCCTCCCATTTTAATGCATGCGAAAAAATCGATTAGTAAGAGGGCCATGGCCCCCTTACTAAAGAATCGATTGCTTCTCATACGTTCAAATGAGAAAAGCTCATGGTTGCCGAATGGGTCTGTTGCAAACTTTTGCTACAAGGATAAAGAGTGTTTCATCGTTTGTAAAATCGCCCGAAAAGTCCGTTGGTGGCATCAGAAAGTCATGAAATGCTATAATAAACTCACAAGAGACGTTTAATGAAATCCAAGATGGCGGTAAAATATCGAGCAATCAGTATGCATGCACCTTTAACATCCAGAAATTGCCAACGTGAACAACCTCACAGCTTCAGAGGTTATGTGTTTATTTACGTTGTGATTGGGTGTGATCGATATTCTGAGGTTGCTATCCTTGGATGTTCGTGGTGCATGCATACAGGTTGCTCAATATTTCCCCGCCATCTTGGATTTAATTAAACGTCTCTCGTGAGTTTTATATTGCATTTTATGACTTTCTGATGCCACCAATGGTCTTTTCACGCAATTTTACATGAGACTGAACACTCTAAAGCGCTGTAGCAAAAGTTTGCAACAGACCCATTGCTGGATCCGCCCATGTCCGTGGGTTCTGAAATAGGGAAGAGGTAGGAGGAAAAATCTATGCCCCTTCTTTTTTTTTTTTTGTTTTTTTTTGTTTTGTTTTGTTTTTTGTTCTTTTTTTTTTTTTTGTTATTTTGTTTGTTTTTCTTTTCGTTTATTTAATTTAATTTTTTGTTTTGTTTTTTGTTTTTTGTTTGTTTTTTGCTTCTCACAGCTCGGAGAGGCAAAAGGCAGGAACTTACGTTTCACAGATTTTTGTGTGATTAGAGCCGTTGTTTTATTCGGCTGCAAACTTGTCTAAACGCCACTCCGCCGCTTCCCCAACTTTTTAAGGCCCTCTTCAAATAAATGGGGTGAACTTAGTGGCGGCTCGTGCAATCTCGCAAAGTTGCATTTCGTCCCTTTAAACTCATATAAAAGATCGATTTGAGGGAGTGCACTAGAACAACTAGAACTAATTGTGTGAACTAAAACTAGAACTAAAACTGTGTAATTCCAATGGTTTTTTGATATGGTCCGATAACTCAACATTTCCAACAACTTACGTACTGGACCGAAAAACTAATTTGTTTGGTTGCCCTAAAGTTTTCAACGATGAATTTCCCTTGAAATTCGCCGTTGCCGCTATTGCAAAAAATCCTCAACTATACAGGGTGTAACAAATAAACTATATACAGTAATTTTCAGGGCGTGTTTTAGAGGTAAAAATAATACTTTTTTTTCCTAAAAACATGGGTCCGAAATTGTAGTCTTTTCGAGTCTCAGTGTTGCAAAGTTTCCAAAAAACAAATTGAAAAATTGTCATAACTCCCTCGTGAATTTTTCTTAATGCTCGTAAATAAGTGCTCTAATGCAATTTTAGGCGCTCTTGCTGATATTGGCCATGAAAATGCTGTTTGCACAAATTTGAGGGGGGTTTCGGGGTTTTTTTTTTTATTTTTCTCACTTTTTTTGGCCAAATTATGTTAAAATTTACTTTTGGATTCATTGAACCCAAAAACGATTAGCATCATTCAACAGTTCGTAAAAAAATGTACATTTTTTGTCCTTACATTTTTTTCCTTTACGCAATTCATTTCCGAGAAAATCGTCCCTAATGTTGCAGCGGTCGGCCAATAACCGCCTTTTCTTTGCTTTTGTCAATCCTTGCCCTTGGCCGACCTCAGCAACTTCAGGGACGATTTTCTCGGGAATGAATTGCGTAAAGGAAAAAAATGTGAGGACCAAAAATGTACATTTTTTTACGAACTGTTGAATGATGCTAATCGTTTTTGGGTTCAATGAATCCAAAAGTATATTGTAACATAATTTGGCCAAAAAAAGTGAGAAAAATCAAGAAAAACCCCCGAAATCCCCCTCAAATTTGTGCATACAGCATTTTCATGGCCAATATCGGCAAGAGCGCCTACAATTACATTAGAGCACTTATTTACGAGCATTAAGAAAAATTCACTAGGGAGTTATGACAATTTTTCAATTTGTTTTTTGGAAACTTTGCAACACTGAGACTCGAAAAGACTACAATTTCGGACCCATGTTTATAGGAAAAAAAGTCTTATTTTTACCTCTAAAACACGCCCTGAAAATTACTGTCTATAGTTTTGCTACACCCTGTATATGAACAAGCTTTCAATGAATACTATTCCGTGCGAAAATTGTGTACTATCATCATCATCGCACAGGTGCGCACTATGGTCTGGAAACCCGTATTTCTGGCCTAAAATAGGAAAAATGACTTTCGGAAAACATGTTTCCAATTGTTTGTATCGTAATCTACATCATCTGGTGTATCTAGAATAGCCATAGTATAATTTTTTCAGTGGCGCTCGTCGGCGATTCCGTCGCCGCAAAGGTGCGCACCTCGCAGGTAAGTATCTGAACGCGTCAACGTCGGTTATGTGTCATTTATTTTGAAAGTGTCACAGCAGCTGATTGAAGCATGTTAGAATAAATATTGGACATGGATCTTGAAGCTAAAAGCAAGGGCTTCCCATTTTTTTAGTCCCATTTATCAAATTTGATTTTTTACTCTTGATTTTAAGCTCCGAAATGGACTACCTTCAGTAATTAATGAAACGATTACTTCTAAAAGTTCAAGTAAAGTTTTAAAAAAAGCTACACTACACTACACGCTCTACATGACGTCAAAATGTTCCTTAGATCTTCTTCTTTCCAGGCCTTATATTGCTTTTTGCCACATCTTGCCACATTTCAATATTTTTTCACTTTTTAAAAGGTATGCTGTGTTGATTTTGAGCTCCGAATGGACTACCTTCAGTAGTAAATAAAACAATTACTTCTAAAAGTCCGAGTAAAGTTTTAAAAAATACACTACACGCTCTAAATGGAATCAAATTGTTCCTCAGATCTTCCTCTTTCCAGGACTTTTATTGCTTTTTGCCCTAATCTTGTCACATTTCAAAAAAATTTCACTTTTTCAGAGGTATGCCATGTTGATTTTGAGCTCCAAAAAGCCTACCTTCAGTGGTGAATAAAACAATCCTTCTAAAAGTTCAAGTTAAGTTTAAAAAAAAAAAAACTACAGTACACTACACGCTCTAAATGGCGTCAAAATGCAAGTGGCGTAGATATAGGCCCCGCTGACCCCGCCGGGCGGGAGGGCGCAACGTTTCGTGGGGGGCGCAAAAATTTTGAGAAGAGGAAGAGGAAGAGCGAAAAGTAGAAAAGGAAAGGAAAAAGGAAAAAAAAGGAAAGGAAAAGGAGATCAGGAATGAAAAGAGAAGAGATTGAGGAAAAAAGAAACTGTACTCCTTGAAGAATCGAACATTTCTTCAGTATTGCTCCAAGCATTCTTACGAGTCGATATATCATGACAGTCGGACCTCAGTTACGGTGCCTCAAACGCGATTTTTTGGGTGCAATTTTAAGGCATTTCGCGCTTAATCTTTCTTTACACCAATTAATGATATATTTTCAGTTTTATCATTGTGAATAAATAGACCAAATTGTCTACATTAATTTACAACAATTTTTCAAGAAAAGCATTTTTCCTACAGAGGCTCCAACTTGTGGGGAGGGGGAGCTCCACGGAAGCGGTCGATTTTTCCTTCAAAAAGAGGGGCGCAGCATTCGAATTGGCGGGGGAGGGAGCACACGCTCAGCTAGCTATACTACTGTCTACTCGTAAGTCTGTTTTCCAACTATAAAATAACATTGCCGGTGC
Source organism: Trialeurodes vaporariorum (assembly GCA_011764245.1). NCBI lineage: Eukaryota > Metazoa > Arthropoda > Insecta > Hemiptera > Aleyrodidae > Trialeurodes > Trialeurodes vaporariorum. The sequence continues at coordinate 61,710,090 of VMOF01000024.1, read as the reverse complement.
CCCAGAAGAGCAGAGGGAACGATCTGATGAGCCCTGCGCCTAGTGAACGATTAAAAGCTCAACAAAAAGGCATGTCTGCTCGTAAATCTGTTTTCCCATTTAAAATAACATTGGTGGTGCCCCGGAAGAGCGGAGGGAACGTTTTGGTGAGCCCTGCGCCTTGTCAGCGGTTAAAAGCCCACCAAAGCGACGGGTCTGTTCGTAAGTCTGTTTTCCCCATTTAAAAGAACATGGGCGGTGCCCGGGAAGAGCAGAGGGGACGCTTTGATGAGCCCTGCGCCCCGTCAACAATTAAAAGCCCACCAAAATGACAGTTCTGCTCGTAAGTCTGTTTTCCCATTTAAAATAACATTGGCGGTGCCCGGGAAGAGCAGAGGGGACGTTTTGATGAGCCATACGCCTAGTCAACGCTTAAAGCCCACCAAAATGTCAAGTCTGCTCGAAAGTCTGTTTTCCCATTTAAAATAACATTGGCAGTGCCCGGGAAGAGCAGAGGGGACGTTTTGGTGAGCCCTGCGCCTTGTCAGCGGTTAAAAGCCCACCAAAGCGACGGGTCTGTTCGTAAGTCTGTTTTCCCCATTTAAAAGAACATGGGCGGTGCCCGGGAAGAGCAGAGGGGACGCTTTGATGAGCCCTGCGCCCCGTCAACAATTAAAAGCCCACCAAAATGACAGTTCTGCTCGTAAGTCTGTTTTCCCATTTAAAATAACATTGGCGGTGCCCGGGAAGAGCAGAGGGGACGTTTTGATGAGCCATACGCCTAGTCAACGCTTAAAGCCCACCAAAATGTCAAGTCTGCTCGAAAGTCTGTTTTCCCATTTAAAATAACATTGGCGGTGCCCCGGAAGAGCAGAGGGGACGTTTTGATGAGCCCTGCGCCAAGTCAACGATTAAAAGCCCACCAAAAAGACAGGTCTGAATAAATAGACCAAATTGTCTACATTAATTTACAACAATTTTTCAAGAAAAGCATTTTTCCTACAGAGGCTCCAACTTGTGGGGAGGGGGAGCTCCACGGAAGCGGTCGATTTTTCCTTCAAAAAGAGGGGCGCAGCATTCGAATTGGCGGGGGAGGGAGCACACGCTCAGCTAGCTATACTACTGTCTACTCGTAAGTCTGTTTTCCAACTATAAAATAACATTTCCGGTGCCCCAAAAGAGCAGAGGGAACGATCTGATGAGCCCTGCGCCTAGTGAACGATTAAAAGCTCAACAAAAAGGCATGTCTGCTCGTAAATCTGTTTTCCCATTTAAAATAACATTGGTGGTGCCCGGAAGAGCGGAGGGAACGTTTTGATGAGCCCTGCGCCTTGTCAACGTTTAAAAGCCCACCAAAGCGACGGGTCTGTTCGTAAGTCTGTTTTCCCCATTTAAAAGAACATGGGCGGTGCCCGGGAAGAGCAGAGGGGACGCTTTGATGAGCCCTGCGCCCCGTCAACAATTAAAAGCCCACCAAAATGTCAAGTCTGCTCGAATGTCTGTTTTCCCATTTAAAATAACATTGGCAGTGCCCGGGAAGAGCAGAGAGGACGTTTTGGTGAGCCCTGCGCCTTGTCAGCGGTTAAAAGCCCACCAAAGCGACGGGTCTGTTCGTAAGTCTGTTTTCCCCATTTAAAAGAACATTGGCGGTGCCCGGGAAGAGCAGATGGGACGCTTTGATGAGCCCTGCGCCCCGTCAACAATTAAAAGCCCACCAAAATGACAGTTCTGGTCGTAAGTCTGTTTTCCCATTTAAAATAACATTGGCGGTGCCCGGGAAGAGCAGAGGGGACGTTTTGATGAGCCATACGCCTAGTCAACGCTTAAAGCCCACCAAAATGTCAAGTCTGCTCGAAAGTCTGTTTTCCCATTTAAAATAACATTGGCGGTGCCCCGGAAGAGCAGAGGGGACGTTTTGATGAGCCCTGCGCCAAGTCAACGATTAAAAGCCCACCAAAAAGACAGGTCTGCTCGTAAGTCTGTTTTCCCATTTAAAATAACATTGGCGGTGCCCGGGAAGAGCAGAAGGGACGTTTTGGTGAACCCTGCGTCACGGTAACGGCTAAAAGCCCACCAAAACGACAGGTCTGCTCGTAAGTCTGTTTTCCCATTTAAAATAACATTGGCGGTGCCCGGGAAGAGCAGAAGGGACGTTTTGGTGAACCCTGCGTCACGGTAACGGCTAAAAGCCCACCAAAACGACAGGTCTGCTCGTAAGTCTGTTTTCCCATTTAAAATAACATTGGCGGTGCCCCGGAAGAGCAAGAGGGACGTTTTGGTGAGCCCTGCGCCTTGTCAACGGTTAAAAGCCCACCAAAAAGACAAGTCTGCTCGTAAGTATGTTTTCCCATTTAAAATAACGTTGGCGGTGCCCGGGAAGAGCAGAAGGGACGTTTTGGTGAGCCCTGCGGCTTGTCAACGGCTAAAAGGCCACCAAAATGACAGGTCTGCTCATAAGTCTCATTTCCCATTTTAAATAACATTGGCGGTGCCCAGGAAGAGCAGAGGGAACGTTTTGATGAGCCCTGCGCCTTGTCAACGGTTAAAAGCCCACCAAAAAGACAGGTCTGCTCGTAACTTGTTTTCCCATTTAAAATAACATTGGCGGTGCCCGGGAAGAGCACAGGGGACGTTTTGATGAGCCCGGCGACTTGTCGACGGCTAAAAGCCCACCAAAACGACAGGTCTGCTCGTAATACTGTTTTCCCATTTAAAATAACATTGGCGGTGCCCCGGAAGAGCAGAGGGGACGTTTTGAAGAGCCATGCGCCATGTCACTGGTTAATAGCCCACCAAAACGACAGGTCTTCTCGTAAGTCTGTTTTCCCATTTAAAATAACATTGGCGGTGCCCGGGAAGAGCAGAAGGGACGTTTTGATGAGCCCTGCGCCTTGTCAACGGCTAAAAGGCCACCAAAATGACAGGTCTGCTCGTAAATCTGTTTTCCCATTTAAAATAACATTGGTGGTGCCCCGGAAGAGCGGAGGGGACGTTTTGATTAGCCCTGCGCCTAGTCAACGATTAAAAGCCCACCAAAATGACAGGTCTGCTCGTAAGTCTGTTATCCCATTTAATATAAAATTGGCGGTGCACCGGGAAGAGCATAGGAGACGTATTGTTGAGCCCTGCAAATTGTCAACGATTTAAAGAACAACATAAAGACAGGTCTGCTTGCAGTGGCGTAGCTAAAGGCCTCACTGACCCCGTTGGGCGGGGGAGTGCAACGCGGGGGGGGGGGGCGCAAAAATTTTGAGAAGAGGAAGAGGAAAAGGAGAAGGAAAATGGAAAAAAAGGAATGGAAAAGGAAAGGAAAAGGAGAACAGGAAAGAAATGAGAACAGATTTAGAAAATTAGAAGCTATCCGCCTTAGAGAATAGCTTATTTCTTCAGTATTGCTCAGAACTTCATTACGGGTTGATATATCATGACAGTCGGACCTCAGTTACGGTGCCTCGAACGCGATTTTTCGGGTGCACTTTTAAGGCATTTTGCGCTTGATCTTTCTTCACTCCAATTAGTGATATATTTTTTAGGTTTTGTCATTGTGAATAAATAAATAAAACATTTTACATTAATTTACAATAATTTTTAAAGAAAGGCATCTTTCCGACAAAGGCTCCAACTTGTGCGGATTTGAGGGGGGAGGGGGAGTTCCACGGAAGCGGTCGAATTTTCCTTAAAAAAGAGGGGCGCAGCATTCGAATTGACGGGGAAGCGCACGCTCAGCTAGCTATGCCACTGGAAAAGGGCGTCGCCCGATTTCCTCCCAAGATTCCCTCCCGTTTCCTATTCCCTCCCGGTGTCGAGTAAATGAAAGAAGATGGCAACACCGCAACAACAAGTTTGATGATAAAAACTGAATCTAAACTCACCATGTCATGAGTGTTTAGTTCGGACCGTAAGTTGGTAGGCAAAAATTATAAGATGCTCGGATGAAGAAAATGGGTTCGGTGGACAGAACGTTTCCAAACTCTGCTTCACAATCATAAAGCAAAATTTGAAAACCTTCTCCCTCCCTTAACCTTTATCATGGTTGCCGGATGAAAATAATGTCAAAAAATTAGGAAACTGAAGTCTTAAAATTCACTGTACGGGTGTATGGAGCCCGTTGCGTCAAAAAAAATTTAAATAAAAAAACTAAAGTCTTAAAATACGTTTTAAAAAAAAGTCGTAAAAAAAACGTTTATTGCCATCTGCATACAGCTTATGAAAACAAAACTTATGATTATTTATCACAATTAGGTCCTTATTCCGTTCACTTCTTATTTTTTGGAAATTAAACGACACGATAAACGGGCAAACGGGCTCGGCGTTGTAACGGTCTGTCAAGTGCTAAACACAATAACAATGGCAAAAAAAACCGGCCAGAATAACACTAAATAGCCAGCCACCGCTAATTCAAAATAAGCCAATCGCAGCGCGCTGATGGGTGATGGATTCTGTTGTAGTTGAATAAAAAGGTTTCAGAATTTGAAACATCGTTCCAAAAATAATCTTTTTGAGACGATTCAAGGTCAACGAGTGCCGATAGAAGATTCGGGGACAGTGTCGCTTCTATTACGAAGTAATCTTTATTATCAAAGTACAATCATTCTGTACGCGCTGTTTAGCGGAGTTAACGACCGCTGTCCGAGCATCTTGATTTTGTATTTCTTATCAACTTACTATCCGAACTAATATTTATTCCTTAAACTTGTTATTGCGACGTTGCCATTTTCTTTAATTTACTCGTCATGGGAGGGAATAGGAATCGGGAGGGAATCGGGCAACTCCCCTGGATAATGCTCCTTAAATTCTCCCTTTTCCAGGCCTTTTATTGCTGTTCGCCACATCTTACCACATTTCAATATTTGTTCACATTTCCAGAGGTATGTCGTGTTTCTCACGAAGTGTTATTTCAAAGGGTTCCATCCAGCTACCATCCAGTTCCTCCCCCCCCCTCAGAAATGAATGAAAATTTCAGGTATGACAGAGCTAAGCGTCAGCTTTCAGAATATCTGCAGTTTTTTTTTAAATTTGGTCAACTGGAAGCGGGGAGGGGGGGCAGGGGGTCAAAGTCAAAACCTTCAATGCTCCATAACTTTTGAACGGAAAGAGATATTGACGTGAACTTTGCGCCAAAAGATGCGTATTTTAAGGATCTTTTGATTGATAAGCTATAATGTTTAGTTTATTTGAATCTTTTTTTGCCATTTTTTTGATTTTTGAAGTTTTCAAAAAATTGTTTTTTGAGTTTGAAAAATATGCGCAATGTAGTAATCTGAACAAGAAACTTTTGTGAAAAAAGCTGATTTTATAAGCTTTCAGATGGCGTAAACCGCGATGCCGAGAAACGTTTCGTTCAAGAGTAATGACCGCACAAAGTTTCAAATCTAGGTCAAAAATAGGGCTTTGCCGACTTTCGATTCTACAAACAAATTTGTTGCTCCACCAATAATTGATGAAATTCATTGAAACTTAAAGGAAGGATTTCTTTTGGCTCGCTGGATTCATTTTTTATATTAGTTTTACAAAATTCCCAAATCCAAGATGGCCGCCAATAAGTATGACTTCAGAGAGTCACATCTAGTGGAATTTGGCAACAACGCATTTTTCCATTCAGACCAATGTAAAATAATCGATTTATGGTGAAAAAATCCTCTGTTGCTTCACCAAGCATCGAATTTTAAATCAAATAAATGGCAAAAAACATAGTCATCAGTTTCACGAGCCACCTCTGGCTGCCGCCATCTTGGATTTGCAATTTTTGCAAAAAAGTCCTTCAAATTCGTATTCAGCGACCCAAAAAACATAAGTCCCCTAAGTTTTAAGAAGATCTGGTCATTCCCTGATTTAAGGCCACAAATTTGGGTTCCCAGACCATAGTGAGGCGGATCTAGGAATTTATCCTTCTCTCTTTTTTCTCATTAGCATGCGTGTGTCAGAGGAGGATAGGTCAGGGGTATAGTCACGTGATATTAGCCTTCTCTTCTTTATCCTTTTCTAACACATGCGTTCTAATGGAAAAAGAGCGAATTTTAATAATCGCAGGCTCTTGGCGTGCAATTTGGCTATAGTTGCTTTCCAGCTGTGGTGTAGCCAAGGGGGGGGGGGTGTCCAGGGGGTCTGGACCCCCCCCCCCCCCATGACACCAAACTTTGTCCTAAAGAAAGGTCATTTTTTGCGTTTTCAGACAAATTTTACCAAATTAGTATCTTTGGACCCCCCCCCATGACAATTTTTGGACCCCGGACCCCCCCCCCCTAGAAAAATTCCTGGCTACGCCACTGCGTTCCAGAATTCATCCTTTTACTGCATCCATGCAGAAAAGAAGTTATTAATTATCCTGTGATGTATATAGTATATCTATGCATATTAAAAAGTACTGCTATTCATGATCTTTTCTACATTGAGACATTGAAGGGATGAATTCTAGAACGCTACCTTTGGCTTTCACCCTTTTCTTTGGGTATCTTTACACGAAGCAACCAAAACCTGAATTTGTAAGGAGAGCCATTCTTTCTTTCTTTTCTCTTTGTTTCGTTTTTTGTTCGTTCGTTAACTTGTTTATCCATTTATTTACCTATACTTATTTATTCATTCATCTATATGTATATACATAGATGCGATTCTAAATTTATCACTAATACATGATGAATATAAAACGAACAATTATCAAGATCGTGCTTATTCATCGAACTTCTCAGCTGATGGTAGATTATTATCCAGTTTACCGACAAAAACCCCAAGAGCAACCAAAATTCTAACCATTACCTTAAAAAAATAAAAATTCGAGAATTTCTCGGACTGATCGATTCATTTTTTTTTTTTTTTTTTTTTTTTTTTTTTTTTTTTTTTAATAGCATCAATAATCAGAATTTTTGTTGATCTTGAGTTTTATGGTGAAAGACAGGATAGAAATCTACATCTCGCGAAGAAATTCGATTAAGAAGGTCTATCTTTATGAACACTTGTGTTTGATTCATAATGCATCAGTGATGACTTTAGTAACACGCATCCCTTCGGTTTATTCATTGGTTTAAGTATGTATATATTTGCATGTTAATATATTCATTCAAGCATAAACTTATTAATTTTTATCTACGTATCAATTTTTCTTCATTGCTTTTTAGTGCATTTATTTATTTAGCTATACCTTTCTTCTCTCATTAGTTTATTTATTTATTTAATATGGTCCGGGTTTATGCATTTGCATTTCTAATTTTGATTGTTCTCTTGTTGGTTATCATCGACCTAGTAAAAATATACTATAAATTCTATTCCAATTTTCCATGTGGTCATGTAAATCTCATTGATTTCCACGTAAATTTACATGGAAATCATAGTGATAGTGATTTCCATGTCCACATGGAAAATTGGGACGGAATTTTTCCCAATTGGAAAATTTGGAACATTTCCACTAGGGCAGACAATATACTCCAGTGGTGGCTCGTGCTATTTGGCATCCATGTTTTTGTCCCATTTGAACCTATGAAAAAGAATCGATTTGTCAAACATTCAGTGAATACCCTGGAGATCGATTATTTTACGTATCTAAGTTTAAATGGGGAGGAATTGTTGTTGCCACATCGCATGACCCAACACTGCAATACACGCACTAATACATTAATTAATTTAAAAACTATAATCATATTAAGGTAACAGTGGCGTGGCGTGGCAATTTGCCAGCATTGTACTGTGTCCGTTTAAACCCATGTCAAAGGTCGAATGGAAGGGTTTTTACCGCACACCCAATAGTTCGATCTTTTTCATACGTTTAAATGGACGAACTGCAATGTTGCTAAATTGCACGCTACGCCACTGTAAGGAAAAGGTGCAACAGCAGGTTTTCTGCTGAGAATTCAGCGATTCAAAAATGTGCTCTCTAGTTTTACAGGCGGTCTCTGATACTTTAATGCTGCGGTTGCTAGCATTATGGCTTCATACATACTCCGTAACTTTTAACTTAGCTGTGAATAGCTACTTGGGGTGTGCAGCAAGTGCGGTCATATCCAGTGGCGGCTCGTAAAATTTGGCAACAATGTTTGCCGTCCATTTGAATCTATGTAAAATAACCGAATACCGGTGAAGCGTTACTTCACTATCGAATCGATTGTTTTACATACATTCAAATAGGGGAATAAAATGTTGTCAAATCGCACTGCTCATATCTCCAACTTCAGTAAAGCAAATCCATTGTTTTGATACTAATAATATCAAAATAATTTGTCCATAACTTTTAGATAATAACGTACAAAAGAAGAAAACGTATTTCCCCATTATCCATCGGAAAACTTCGTCTTCTCCTAAAAAAAAAAGGCGTAATTGATGCAATAAATAAATTACATACTGTTAGCTGCAAAGAAATAAAAGCTTAGACTTCAGATTCTGAGATTCTTTCAAGTTTTAGAATGCAAAAGTAAAAAAAAAAAAAAAAACTTAGTACACTATAGTAACAGATAAAAAAGTACAATTGTTTATTAGGAACAATTCAAAACATATTTACATTTTTCAAAGGAGGACACAAATGGACATAATTTAATAATAATAATAAAAAAATAATAATAAAAAACAAATAATAAAAAAATAAATAAACGTATTAATATAAAAAAAAAATAATGACATAGAAATTAGCCCGATTTAAATTTATTGAGCAATTATACTCAGAAAAAACGCATTGGAAGCGCTAAGAAATAAGAAAAGTTTTGGTAGAAAAATGACCCAGCAAAAGATTTTAGTAGAGCTAACCAAAGGTTTTGTACGCCTAACTGAAGAAATTTTGCTGGGTGAATCAACGATTTAGTTCGCTCAACTAAATTTGCTGGGTCATTTTTCTAACACAGATTTTGCCAGTGCTACCAAAGTATTTTTCCTGTATTTTCCATGAAAACCAGACGATTTGAGTGGTTTATCTGATCAACTTTCACTCGGACTGAAGTAGGTCCATCAGGAACTGTCATTCGCTCTCTATCTCCGTCCATTTGAATGCACGTGTTAGAAAAAGATAGCGGGAGGAGTGGGGGCGATCTCGTTACTTTCGCTCCTTTGCCTGTCCTTTTTTAAATAAGTAATGCATAATAATGGGTGATGAGCGAAAAAACGAACTCAATTAATAGAATTTTAGATGTAGATCCAGGAATTTGTCTTTCTCTATCCCTCCGCCCATTTGTACCCATATGTTCGTAAAGGATAGAAAAAGAGACCACCATGTTAACTTCGCTCCTATATCTGTCGGTTTTTGAGACATTCGTTCAAATGGGTGGATAGAGAGAGGGTGGAGAAAAATTGCTGCGTCTGCCTCTGAATTCGGGGAAAAATCTGATCAAACTTTGAAAACTATAAAGACAAATAATCGCTTTAATAAGACAGGAATTTGTTTGACTGGATCACTTTCTAGATCCTTCTTTGAAATAGAAAAAAAAATCTGAATGTTTAGGGCTCAAAACTAACTGCTGTATCTCACATAACGCACGTATGGTGATGGCGTGCCAAAAGCGGCAGAATTCGATGCAAAACTACTGTCAAAATTTGATTTTGGCGCCGAATATGAGAAGGGAGGCGCATAATTTGACGCTCGCGACAGTTCGGCACCATGCCGACTTTGAGTTTGATACTCTCTCAATTTCGTGAATTCCGGGAGAGTTTCCATGCTTTGCCGAAATTGTAGACCAGCTTTGACTAAATTTTTTCCATCTATGGAGTGGAAAATATCCGGTGTCTGTTCTACCTGTCTCGCTTGATTCAAGTTTTGAGGCTTAACTTTTTCCAAATTATAATTCACAAAAGTTGGGGCTGCAATTTTTGGCAAAGTGCTATCGTAACCTAATTGCTTTTGAAACCCACCGGAAGGATCAGATGACCTGATCAAAGTATCGGGTGTTTTGATAACATTGACTGGTTTAGAATAATCGATTGAGCTGGCACTCTTTGGATAATTAAAATAGTCACTCCCCGAATTTTCAAGTTTCGGTATGGTTTGAGTATTTTTAAGATTTTGATTGTACTCGCTCATTTTGGGGGAACTTGATCTATAGTCTGGTTGAGCATTCCTAAAATCGAAATTTCCGAAACCTCCCATGAAATTTGCTGAGCAAGAATCGGTTTGAGCTGGACAAGGCTCATCAAAATTATGGAGAGGCTCTATGAATGGGGATGGAGGGCTACTGGGCTCGATTTGATAAGGGATAGGCGAGGGCTGATTTGGAATTAGTGACTTGGCAGACGCCCCAAGAGAGTATTCCGCGCCTCGGGCCAAAGTATCTTGGATTGAAAAATCAGGTGTAGGCCAAAAAGTTGATGGAAAAGAGTAACCTGGATTAACAGATGGATATGAAACTAATTTTGGTTCATGCAAACTTCCAGAGGCCTCTCTATTTTGGGAATTAGAGGCAGTTTCAAAATTACTCATCGGCTGTGCAGGAGCTGTAATATATTGAGATGACCTCAGAGAGCTTTGAGTCGGGGGAACATTTTGAGGAATATTTTCAAAGTTAGAAGTTGTATAACTCAATGGATAGTTTACATTTGGAATTTGGACTGTGCTATAAGAGGCTTTTGGTTGATAAGGACTTCCTGAAACATCTTGATTTTGGAAATTTGAGGCAGTTTCAAAATTACTTCTTGAAAACGGAGGGGAAGCGATATACTGAGGAGTATTTGGGAAACTTTGGGTCTGGGGCGTATTTTGAGGAATGATTCCAATATCAGCAGTGCTATATCTCAATTGATAGTTTACACTTGGCCTTTGAATTGCGCTATAAGAGGGTTTTGGTTGATAAGAACTTCTTGAAGAGTCTGTATTCTGAAAATTTGGGGCAGTTTCAAAATTACTTCTTGACAACGAAGGGGAAGTGTTGTATTGAGGAGATGTTTGAGTCTGGGGCATATTTTGAGGGATGTTTCCAACATTAGAAGTGCTATATCTTAATTGATAGTTTGCATTTGGATTTTGAACTGCGCTATAAGAGGGTATTGGTTGATAAGAAGTTCTTGAAACCTCCATATTTTGGACATTTGGGGTAGTTTCAAAATTACTTCTTGAGAACTGAGGGGAAGTGATATACTGAGGTGGCTTTGAGGAGCTTTGAGTTTGGGGCACATTTAGAGGTTTGTTTTCAACATTAGCAGTTCTGTATCTCAATGGATAAATTACATCAGGACTTTGTATTGTACTATAAGGAGTTTGCATTGAATTATATTGATTGAAATTCATCATTGATGAAGGTTGAGAAGGCACGTAAGAGTAGTGCGCCCCTCCTCCGCTGTTAGCTGCGGTCATTTTTGGAGCACTTTGTACTGAGATTGGATTACTGTTAACTTTTAAGGGGCCTATATTTGGAGCTAAATACCTGATTTGAAAGTTTTGCCTTGGAGCGGTAGTGACTGCTACTGGTTTTTGTGCTGCATTTGGCAATTTTGGTATAGCCTGGAGCTCTTTAGCCGGCGTTGCGACGTTTCTGCTCGGGACGTCTGCTGATTTGACTGAGATTGGAACTTTTGAGGGCGGTGCGGGTGCGCCTGCTGATTTGGCTGAAGCAGGAACTGTGGTGGGTGAAGCGATTGCTGATTTGGGCTTCTCGATTTCAGCACAAGGATTGCTCGCTGGTTCTTGAACAGTTTTCAGATTGGACGACGAACCTGTAGGAAGATCGGCGGGGTTTTCTCCCGGATTGATTTCTTGTTGAAGCATTGATTGTTGCGTTACTACCTCTTTCTGTTCTTCACTTTGAGTGGCAGATTTTTTTGGCACGACTGAAGATGAGCTGATAAGAATTTTGGTCGGTGCGCCTTTCGTCGACGGAATTTCCACCGATTCAAGTTGAGCTGATTTTGATTCAGAAATTTCGTCATTTCTCTGAAGTTGATCAACTGTTTTCAGATGACTATCAGCACCAGCATCTAAATTTTTGACCATAAGTTCTGGAAGATACTGAATTCGCGGAAACCGTTTCGCGGAATCTTCAGAAGCTCTTATTGGCGTGATCGTGTCGATTCCGCTTCCATACGACGTAAATGGAACTGGAACTTTCGCGGTTTTCAACGGTTGCTGGAAAGAATCTTTCTCCGCCATTTTTCTCATCACTGACGTGCTCAAGTCTTGAAGGGACTTAACTGCCGCTCGCATCGATGAATGATCATCAGCCGGCAGCACGTTTTGAGCGACCGGGACTTGTTCAGCAAAAATCTGTTGATTTTCATTGGTTTCGTCAACATTTGTCGCGTCTGATCTGGGAATGAATTGAACGACGGGAGGAATTTCAACAACAGTGGCGCCATCTTCAGGAGAAATCGCGAAAGTCTGAACGTTTGAATCGCCATCAGGCTGATTTCGGAAATCAGCCAAAGACATCATCGATTCTTGCTGACCTTGATCTACATCAATGGAATCAATGTTTGGTAAGCCCAGATTTGACCGAATAACGTTTGGGTAAGATTGAACGTTCGGTAAAGCCTCGGGAATGTTATTTTTCAACTCGATTTCTGGATAGTTGTTGATGTTGGTGTCGGATTCGACCAGTTTCTTAGTTGGGTCACTCTTGTATTCAACTGGTTCTTCAACTGGTCGATAAGCAACGGGAACTGGAAACAGCCATGGTGGAAACATGAAAGGTATACTCGTGAATTCTGGCGAATCCAGACCAGATTTTCCGAACCTCGATGGGTCGAATTGCTGATTCCTAGCGACTAAAAGATCGTAATCAGCCTTGTTAAAGGTCGATTTCTGGGTTTTTGTGACCGAGTTTTTCAGATGTTTGGTTGCATCACTTTTCGCGTGAGCTGCTTTCAGAGCTTGCTCGATATCGTCGTCATATGAATCGGATCTCTGTAAAGTTAGATGATGATGAGTCCCTTCACAAAAGATCGTAAAAACGCACAAAAAACCGACCGAAAACACTAAAAAATTAGTCATTGCGCTAGAGTTGAGTTTAGTTATCACAATACAATAGTAATCTTGAGTTGTCCACGATTATTTAAAAAGTAAGCCCTTGAGTGAATATTATTCAAAAAATCATCAAATCCGTTCCAAACCGAGAAAAACAATTTAAAACTATTTTGCAAATACTTGAATTTATTAACTAATTGACCATTTCACTGACACTTTTACGTCGAGTGCAGATGTGTGCAAAATAAAACTCTTAAACTACCGTTATCATTAATTTTGTTCAACTTAGAAACAAATTAAAGTCACTTTTTTTAATCATTTCAATGAGAACATCAGATAAGCATGTCTGAATAAAGGAAAAAAATCGATAGAAAAAATAGTTTATCGTCTCTGATAGAAAAACGCGGGAAAATGTAGAATAGTAACACCTGGGCTTGAAAATCACGTGATATCTAAAGGCAGGACATTGACCTTTGGTTTTACAGTTTTTTGGTCGAGGTTTGTAACTTAATCGTGTTTACGATGTTCATATTCACTAGGACGTAAAAACTATAAAGAATAAACCCAAGCAAAAGCCAAAAGAAAATTCTACCGCACGGATGCATGTTGAAAACACTTCACTAATAATAATTCATAGAATAGTAACGGGTAGGTATAAAGTTCAAGTATTATGTTTGGTTTAAATGGTTTATGTATATACCTGAATCACATCACAGATAACGTACTTTACCGTGGAAATAACCAAAAACTTATTTTTAACAATTTATATTGTTAAATGCGGGACGAAACAGTTTTGTAGAAAAAATAAATTGTAAAATAATATATGTAATATCAAAACTGAATAACGTTGACGATTTTTTCACACTTTTCTCGATCGAATATTTCGCAAATTTGGACGAAGGAACGCGAGGTGTTTCGATATTCGCAGCAGTCTCAAGTCGAAACGATTGTTTGTAAACAAGGATTGGATCGCTGAAAAAGAAGGTTCAAGTTAGCGAAATTCTAATGTCGAAATTTCATTCACTTTGCTACGCGATACGCTTTTTCAAAAATGTTTCCACCCAAAGAATTCTTTCGATCGTCTAAAAATTAAACAGTCTTTGTTGCCTTTCTTTCTTCTTCCTCCAATTATTTCTTAACACGCGCTGCAAAATCGGAGAATTGAACACTCTTATTTTTTATCTCTGTGTGTATCAGTTTTCAAAGATATCATATATTCATTCTCATATTAACATGAAAGGAAAAAAATGTCAGGTGGCGAATGAAAAAACATAAAGGTGTCATTTCTCGGAGGAATGACCGATGCTGACCCTCCTCTCCCATTCTGAGAAAATTTTGAATCGCTGAAATTAATCTCAGACTTTCATTGAAACATCCTATAGTGAAATTTTACGCTGTCGAGATTCCATTCGCTATTGTTCTCGAAGACGAAAACAAATTTTCAACTGAAAATAATGGTATTTCTTCCATTATTTAGGTACCAAGAATTTATATGAATGCATCGGAAAAATTGTTTTTCCATTTATGTTTTTGATGAGCCCAAGCATGGATGCAGCCAGGAATTTTTCTGGGGGGGGGGGGGCTGCAGAACTAGGATTTTTTCGGGGGTGGTTGCAGGTTCCCATTGGCGAATACAAGGGGGTAACGAATGGGGCGATCGCCCCCTCCGTTCGACCCAAAAAGTGGGAGAAGAGGGGGTAAAGAGGGGGAGAAAGGGGGTAAGCAAGAGTGAACAAAGAAAAAGGGGGTCACTGAGCGGGAAAAATCGCAAGTTTGTCTTCTCCCGCCGTTTGTGAGGGCTGAACCCACCGCTACATGTACCCCCCTTTCCCCTATGTTTCCATATTTTTTTCTTTCGTTCTTTCTTTCATTCCTTTTTTCTGACATTGCGGTGGTTGGAGGAGGGGGAGAGGGTGCAGCCTTATCAGCGCCCCCCCCCCCTCGCTACAGACATGGGTCTAAGTATTGCAAATTCTTGCAATGCTGTAATTTTTAGCATTAGTTCTGATATAAAATGGTACGAAAATAACAATACGTTCATTCAAAATTTCAAGAAAATCAAATCGGTCATCTTGAGTTTGCCACCCAAGTAGTATCCTCAGAAGAAATAAACGAGACTGAACATTATCTTGCTATCGAAAAAAAAATTGTTTTTTCTTTTTTTTTTCGTCCATTGAGTTTTGGGTGAGTTTTTGCGTTTTTCAGTGCGTGATCGAGCAGTTGCAAGGATCTGAAATTTGGTGTTATCATGAAGAAAATTAGTCTTTGATTACTTGAAAACGATGGTGCCTTACATTTTTTCCTAAGTAAGTATCTGGGTTTCGAAGATGCGCTCGTAAAAACATGCAAACAAATCGTGTGTGTTGTGACGTCATAACGCAGAGTTTCTTTTAAAACAATGTATTTTGAGCCAAAATTACATCTCTGGAACTCCGAAACCTAGTAAGTAACCAATGCATTTTCTCACTAAAAACATTAAAATTCAGACCCTCACAACTGCCCCCCCCCCCGTCTACGCCACTGTAACTATGTTCATTGAACTTCAATTGTAACTTCCATGTTGCCAAATCGAGTCTGCAAATCCATCAATGTTTTCATTAATCAAAACCATCGTCGATTTGAAAATCTGACAATACTGAGCAACATGCTTTTCTAGACCGAGAGTAAAACTCTTGTCAAGTCTTCGCGCTGTCTTGAAATTGCCGCGAGGTGAGCGTTTCAAAAGTAAGTAGGTCAATTCAGCAAAACTCTCCGTACTCCGAAGCTCAGCAAATTCCTGCTTTTTGATTCACTTATCGAGACAATCGTGATTGTTTCGTAATGATACAGCACTAACGGCATTATCATTGCTTCATTATACATCAATCTTCACACCTTCTCTCTTCAGCTTTCAACGCAAAGATCTCTCAAATTGAGAAAACAAATTTTCACTCACGACTAATAAATAGACAGGTGCGAAGGGAGGGTGGGACTAAAGAGGCCCCATTGAATGCTAACAGAAAAGGATGATTACCTAATAATTGGATAGAAGTAAGGGTCCGAATTTTGGTGCTTTTTTGTGAGCGAATGAAAGTACTCGCTGAGCTGAAAACAAGGATGCCTTTGGTTTCTTGCTAGGTTTAGGAGTTCAAGAGATGCAATGTTGGCTCAGAATTCATTGTTTTAAATAGGAGCCCTGCGTCGAGACGTCACGACACACACGATTTGTCTGTATATTTTCACTAGCGCATCTTCGAAACTCATACACTTACTTATAGGAAAAAATGTAAGGCATCATCGTTTTCAAGGAATCAAAGACTTTAATTTTCTTCTTGAAAACACCGAATTCCAGATCCTTGCAACTGCCCAATTCCGTCGAGAATGGAAATTCGAAAGGGGGAAAAAAATATTTCCCTCCTAAATCTCTAGATAATGTGATCATAAATTCGTGGTGGACCAGGTCTCAAAGGGTTGTAAAGGGGTCGCACTGTGGAGCCGATTGTATGAAAATCGGAAATAATTCTGTAACTCCAAAACTACTTGACGGATTTCAATGAAATTTTGTATGTGGACTCAGGGGTTATACTCCAGCCATCGAAAATGATAGATGACATATTTACTCAAAATTGGGGGCCCCCTCCCCCCCCAATAATTTTTTGGTTTTTTGAAACCCCCATCATTTGGCATATCTGTGAAAACAGCATGAAAAACTAAGATTTTTGGTGCAAAGAACATTTCTCTGCCTTAATTTGTTAGAGAGATATTGGCAAAAAACCACCTGAAAATAGTGAAAGTTTACTAAATTTTGAGGAAAATGCTCATAAAACTTAAGAATGGGATGGAAACTAAAATCCTGAGGACTTATTCTAGCTACCCATGGCAAGTATCCGTGAAACCAACATTTCAGAGTCATTTTTAGGGGCAGGGGGCTCCAAAATTGTCCAATAACAAAGATGATCAGTGAGCTCCGTATTTTTTAAGAACAAAAATTGAGACAACATCACGCATAACTTTCAAAGTTATCTCAATTTTTCTAGAATTTAAGAATTTATTTTTTATTTGCATTTAAGTAGATGAAATCCAGTGTTGCCAAATCGTGGATTTCAAATTTTCCATTTTACTCTATGTATTTTTTTAAAATTTAATGCAACATTTGGCAACAATGGTAAATTTCTACAATTTTGCAGCAGTGGTTATGCTTACATGGGATACCTTGCGTTTGCTCACCGCAATGTTCTCATCGAAACAGGTGCGGGAACAGTTTTGCCATTTCTTATTTAACTTTCAACTGCGATGCCCGCGCGCAGAACTTGTATTTACGTGAAAAAAGATGCGTAAAAAAATCGGACCCCTGCTTATTAAAAAATCGATATCTCCAAAAGTGCACGAAAAGAGCAGTTTAAATTGTCAGGGCTTCTTTCGAATGGTATTGACTGTCAGAAAATCGATATTAGAACTTGGAGCCTCTTGGAGCTTTTTTTTGCGAATCCATTAAACTTTAAATTTGACTAATCTTTGCCCTCCCACTTAAATAATTAATTTCGTCACTTTGAAATATTTTTTTTTAAACTTCCTACATATGAATCGAAAGCTCTAAAGACGCACGTTCGAGACATGCTTACAGATATTTGTCAATATCTAAAGCAAAAGTGCAAAAATCAAAAAATCAAACATAAAAAAATGCCTGAAATTTGGTATTTTCAGATAAGCTGAGTTCGGAGCTTATTTTCTCCTTTCTGAATTTTTTTGTGGGCAAAACTGTGTTTGGATATCAACCTACATACCTTGGACTAAAGTTCTACCGAATAGTTTTATCTCCCCTGCATACTTCATTTTAAGGATTTTTTCCTCACTCGGCCCCAGTGTGGGTCGGTGAGACGGGGGGAGGGGCAGAAAATGTGAGTCGATGTAACCTTTATTTGGAGGGTTTAAGCCCAGAGTTGTTTCATGAATAAAGGTAGATGCGTGCTTTTCTTCATAAAAGTCCTCGATCGATCAATCTCTGTCAATAATCATCACTGATTACAACAATTATCAATCGACTAATCGACATATACGATGTTCTATTGATCGTATTACACTTTTTTTTGTGCTAAGTAGCGCAACGAAAAGGAGGGGCACTTCCTATACGACCATTCAATTTTTCGCAATAGAGCAATTTGCGTCAATATAACCTATATTTGGACGGTTTAACAACTGAGTTGTTTTATGCATATTGGCAGATGCGTGATATTCTTCTACAACCCCGCGATCGGCCAATCTCTGTTAAAAATTGTCACTGATTATCACTGACGATGATTACTATTGCCAGTTTCATTTAAATAGAAGCTTGAGCTTGACTCTTACCCCTACGAGTTTTACCCTCACTCTCGTACCTGCGATGACTCGAGACCTGCCCCATCGGTCGGAGATCCCGTCCGTCACAATGGACTGTCCTTCGGATAGCTGACTGTCCGTTGTGCCAGACGGAATCCCCGACCGATGGGGCAGGTCTCGAGTCATCGCAAGTACGAGAGTGAGGGTAAAACTCGTAGGGGAAAGAGTCGAGCTCAAGCCTCTGTTTAAATGAAACGGACTACAGAGATTGGTTGATCTATGAGTTGTAGAAAAAAAGAACGTATCTACCATGTCACTGATTACAATCATCGATTAAAAAATTATACGATGTTTGATTGATCACATTACAATTTTTATCTACCGTGCAAAGTAGCGCAACCGAAAGGCGAAGCACTTCCTTTGCCGTGGAAGGGAGGGGGTCGTCTTTCCCATGAGTTAGAAAAGGACAGCAAAGGGGGTCATCACGTGCCTTTAGCCCCTCTCTCCGTTCTTTTCTAATGCTCGCGTTCAACTTGGAGAAGGGAGAGAGAAAAAGAGAGAGCGAGAGGGAGAGAGAGAGAGAGAGAGAGAAAGAGAGAGAGAGAGAGAGAGAGAGAGAGAGAGAGAGAGAGAGAAAAAGCGATTTTTATTCAACACTAACAAAAGTAGATAACAATTATAATAAAGAGAGCATAAATAGATAATAACAAAATTTGATAGTGTCCAAGAGGCGAAATTAAGACTATGAAGTCTTCTCTTCCATTTCACCCCTTGGCTCCAAGTAAAAAAACTAATGAACTAATAGTTAATGCTTGGTGAGAGAGAGAGAGAGAGAGAGAGAGAGAGAGAGAGAGAGAGAGAGAGAGAGAGAGAGAGAGAGAGAGAGAGAGTAAGAGCGAGCGAAATCCTTATATCCGCCCTTGCTTTCTTTGACTAAAACATTTTCCGCAGAAGAGCAATTTTTTCTGCACTTTCCATCCCTATCTCCAATAGATTTATCCGGGTATGGATTTGGGGCACCATGCCATGCTATCCCCTAACTCAAATAAATTGCGTAATAACAACAAAATATTGTGCAAACCTCATTTTGTTGCACTATGCCACAGTCGCAAAGGAAGGAAGGTTACTTGCTGACGAGGAACTGACTCGACGGTAAAAATAATTCGAAGTTTTATGGACCCCGACTGAATCAAATCTAACAGTGGATCGCCCCCTCCCCCCAATCTCCATTTAAATCTTTGCAACAGTATCGATTTCTCAGGGATTCAAAGGATGTCTTGAAGATCGATTATTTTACCTAGGTTTTAATTGAGCGAACATACGTTGCGTTGTTGCTGTATTGCACGAACCATCACTGAGATATATTTATAACGATGAAGAATTTATACGGGTCTCTATTTGTTGAAGAAAGCGCTCCGATTAAGTGTCTGCATTTAGGGTGAGAAACGTAAGAATAATTTTAAATAAGATAGGTACTTACCTGAGACTGCCCTTTCTGACGAGATAAATGCTGCTTTCCAGGCACAATTTTTAGATAGTTTCAACCAGCCATTTCAGGTTACTTGTTCGTATGCCAGAGACAGTCGGCTCATGCAATCTTTTAACGAGAGTTGGGCAAACGGGGTAGTAGGTACCGTAGTCCTCAAGTGCTATGACTTTCAAAAGAAAGTACCCTGGTAGAAATTTTTATCATTTTAAATCTCGACAACTTTTACACAATTTTGTCGCTTTTGAATGTTTAAGAACTAAACAGAATCTGAGTCTTTAAAGCACGCCATGAAAAAAAAAATCAAAAATTCTATTGAAAACAAAAGAACAATTTAACCATAAAAATTTCAATTAGGGTACTTTCTTTTGAAATTCATAGTACCACGAGCTCCAATGCTCCGGAATTCGTAAATTTTTTTAATTATATTTCAACGGTTATCAGAGTGGACTTTCCATTACAAATCAGGGATCATGCCTGTTCCATTTAGATATTCTAGACTTAGTGTTCCTTGATTCGTTAAAAATCCACTCTGATTAACGTTAAAATACGATTCAAAAAAAGTACGAATCCCGAGTACAGGTACTGAGATTTCGTGGTACTCGCGAGACCTGCCACATTTGCCCAACTCTGGTTATAACAATGGATTTAAACCTAGGTAAAATAACCGATTCAATATGGTGAGGCGCTGTGCCTCGCGTGGAGGTGATATTTTCCCCAGGTTTAAATGGAAAAATAGCAAGGTTGCCAGATTACATAAGCCGCTACTGAAGGCGTTTGCAGGTCAAAATTGCAGAGTTACTTGGCAAAAGAGCATAAAAAGAACCGAGGGACTTATGACTTTATGCTACGGATCAAAAATCATTTTTTTTTTTTTTTTCAAAGTATTTTAATATGAGATTAGTGGCGTAGCGTGCAATTTGACAGCGTTGTATTGTGTCCATTTAAACCCATGTAAAAGGTCGAATCGAAAGGTGCGCTCACCGAACACCCAATAGTTCGATCTTTTCCACAAGTTCAAATGGTCGAACTGTGACGCTGCCAAATTGCACGCTACGCCACTGTATGAGATGAAGATGCATCGAATTGGGATATTTCATTCAGCTGAGAAATTCACTGTGTTCTGATTGACGAATCAATTCAAAATCAAGTTCAACACATCAGAATCCCACCCAGTAATACTTTTAAACAAGATATTTGATCGAGGGACACACTTTCTGTTCTAAACGCCCCAATTCCAAAGAATTCTTCAATTATTAACTATCTAATCTTTACGGAAGAAGAAAATATTTATGTTCCAGTGAGTCAATTTTCATACAAGGTAGCTTCCAACATCATTGGCATGCCAGAGTGAGGTATAGGGATCAGTGGCGTCGCGTGCCATCTGGCAACAATGCAACTGCTTCCTTTAAACTCATTAAATATATCGAATTTCCCTTGTGCACTGTGCACCCCCTGAATTCGATCTTTTACATGAGTTTAAATGGATAGAATACATTGTTGCCAAATCGCACGCGACGCCACTGATAGGGATGGATCCGAATTGAGAAAGAGATTTTGGCGTTTCCGTCAGAGGTCCAAATCCAATTTTCCCACATTTCCAAAAAATTAGGACTCCCATTCGAATAGTAGGAAATTTTAAAAAAGACCTATAGTCTAAAATACTCTTAAAATCAATTAATTTCAAGAAAACTATGTAGCTGTCTACCAAAATGAACCAAAAGTTGGTTTTAAGGCCCCTACACAGTAAAAAACAAAAAAGCCACTTGAGTAGCACTGACAACACCTTTGGTAAAAAACTGAACCAGGCAAAAAACTTTGCTCTTTGAAAGGTCAAACCAAACCTTTCGTTTTCCTTACTAAAGGTTTTGGTGAGGCGAGTAAAAGATTTGGTTTGCTCTACTAATGTATTTTACTGGCTCATTTTTCTACCAAAGGTTTTGTCAGCGCTACCAAAGCGGCTTTTTCTTTCTTTTCTGTGTGGAAGTTTCTTAAATTTTTCGAAAATACTAAATCTGTGATCTACCTGTGAAAACATCTTAATTCAAGAGTTTTGTTCAAAACCCAATCTATTTGTATTTGTCTAATGGGTATATTGCAAACTTTTGTCACAGCGTTATGGAAGGTCGATTCCTACGCAAAATCACATGAAAACCACATCAAAAGCTTCGAAAAGTGTCAAAATCCACTCACAAACTTACTTTATTGTAAGTCGCAAAATTCAAATATGGCGGTCGCGCGGGTCACAAGTGGGGAGTCCCATTCAAAAGTAGCTTTTCTGTATGATGATTGATGGATCACTTGCCTCAGCCTAGAAAGCTACGACTCGGACTTCCCCTTTATGAAACGCTCGCAACAGCCATTTTTGAATTTTGCTACACGCATTTCTAGAGTTTATAAGTGAATTTTGAGACTTTCCGCTGTTAGTTTTCAATGAGATTTTCACGCGATTTTAAATAATTGTTTCATACATTCATGGAATGTATGAAACAATTATTTTATAATACCGTTCGATTTTCAAGATAAGTACCTACTTTTTTTTTTTTTTTTTTTTTTTTTTTTTTTTTTTTTTTAAGAAAAAAAAAAAGAATGCATAGAAACTGCTGATTGCAATCGAATATAAGAATCCCTAGGGCTAGAACAGCCTGGTTTTCACCTGGTTGCTGTCTTTGATGACCCACTGAATCACCCTTTAACGCCCTCTACAAAAGTTATATACTTCGGCACGTACCCTCGCACCATTTAAGAATGGAAGTGTTTATCAACCAAATACTTTTCCCTGACACCAGTGGCGTAGCCAGGTATTTTTCTAGGGGGGGGGGGGGGGGGGGGGGTGGTCCCCGAAAATTGTCAAGGCGAGGGAGGTCCAGACCCCCTAGACCCCCCCTGGCTATGCCACTGCCTGACACCCTTGCCTATCGATTAAACTAATTATATTCATCATTTATTTTAAAATCTATAATTATTTTGTTTTTTACAACTATGCCTTTAATTTTGATGAAGTTTGACTTACTGAATATTTTGTGAACGAAGTTTTATCGAATTACAAGAAAAACATTCATTAATAAATGAACTCATTGTTTGAGATAATTTTGATCAAAATTAGGATAAACCCTATTAAAAAAAAAAAAAAAAAAAAAAAAAAAAAAAAAAAAAAAAAAAAAAAAAAAATTAGAGGATTGAGAGGATCATAATTTCTTTTCCTAACTTCGAAGTTTTTTCAGCGCTCCCCCCCCCTCCCCTAGATCAATTTTAATATTCATTTAGTTTCAAGATAGCCAATTCGTAAAAAGTAACTTTTAAAATAGAAAACTGTCCGGAAAATTTTCAAAGCAGTCTTTCAAAAGTTTTAATTACGTGTGTCTCTTTTCCATTACAATAGAAATGGGAGAAGATCTTTCTTTAATAAAATTTCCGAAGATATGAATCTGATACTGATAATTTTAAAGAAAATAATTAATCTGATCATCTTACCATTGCCATCATTCGTCAAAACAGATTAAAGTCATTAGGTTTTTTTTTGGGTTACCAATTTGCAAGTAAAAACCTTTGAAGCCAACAAGGCAAAGTATGTAGGTGAACGCTTTTTTATGCTTCAAAACTTGGTACCTTGTAAAAGGAAACTCTTTCTCCAAAAAAAATAATTATTTTTAATTAAATTCCTGAGGAGAGAGACAAAACGGCTCGCGGAAAATTTTGTAATATTTTTACTGGCGTCGAGTGCAATTTGGTAACGCTGTATTTTATACATTTAAATGCATAAAAAATGTCGATCAATGTAGGTGATCAGTGTACTCCTTGAAATCGATATTTTTTTTGCATTTGAATGGACGAAATACAGCGTTGATAGATTAAAACGCAGATGATTACCGTTTTTCTGCTACTTGAACCTATGAATGAGAATCGATTATTTGGAGGTCTACTCTTATTGTTAGTACAGTCAACGAATTTGAAGAATTACAGCAGACTCCTTAAATTTTGGTTTAGGTAGGCAACTTGCAATACTTAACACAATGAACTTAAGCGTTACAAATGGCCTACCCTGTCAAAGCTTAAGGAGTCGACTGACACTATTTAATTCGCCGAATATAACTAAGAACCGATTCAATTCCGTTGATTCATACAGAGATATATCGATACATCGAAATTCTTTTAAGCCGTCACTGGACTGAGAAAATATATTTTTAAGAAGAATGGAAAGGCCCACAGTTATCGAAAATGAAGGATTTAGTGGTCAAAAATCAGCGAGGAGTTTTAACACCACCAACATTTATCGTTAATAAGATCTAAGGACTTTTAAGATTTAGGTACCTAGTTTAATGTCTATTTATTTTGTCTATCAAATCGGCAGTGGCGAAGTGTGCTATATAACAACTAAGGTTTTCCTTCATTCTGTATGTAAAATAATCGGCTCTTAGGGAAAGCTAAAGTCTCTATCAAAATCGATTGTTTCACACAATTGAATGAAAATTATTGTTACCAAAATATCACACTTCTCCACTGGTTATTTCTGATCCTTTTATGGCGTTCCTAAAGATCTAAAATTACGGTGCAATAAAGGCGATTATAAAAATTAGGAGTAAGTATAATGAAGAAAAATAAATGGAACTCAATGCTGCAAGGTACAAAAAATTTATAACTAATAGTTTTAAAAAAACAAAATTTGTACAAAAATAACAAAACAAATCACGCTCATTAGTAAGGAGAAAAAATTGGTAGGGATTCAGGTTTAAAATTTGTTGAGGACGTTTTTAAACTTCGGCGTGTATACAATCACTAATTTGATACTAAATTATTTACATTATCTCCAGTGGCGGCTCGTGCAATCTGGCAACCGTGCACTTTTGCCATTTAAACGTATGCAAAAAGATCGATACTAGGTGAGGCGCTGCGCCTCACCAAGTAATCGATTATTTTACACAGTTTTAAATGGAGGAAATCTATTGTTGCCACATTGCACGAGCCGCCGCTGATTATCTCCTATTATTTTCATTCTCCTGACAGTAAAAACTGACTTGTCACTAATTCATCTCTTCCTCAGTCATACACACTGCACACTGCACAGCAGTGGCGGCTCGAGCTACTTGGCAACAGTGTCATCCCTCCATTTGATTGTATGTAAAACAATCGATTTGAAAGTGAAGCAGCGCTTCACCAGCAATCGATTGTTGGACATAGATTCAAATGGAGTCAAGACATTGTTGCCAAGTAGCACGAGCCGCCACTGCTGCACAGTTAATCACTTCATATTTGTAGACTTGAAAAGTCTGTTTGGAGAAATCGTTGAATTATTCGTAGAACATTAAGTACGTTTGATTTAGAGCGACCGCTCCAAAAAGTTGACAAACCGTTATGATAGTAAACTCACTAAAAATTAATTCACTGAAAGTATAGTATCTCCCAAAATGAACAGAAAAATAAGAAAATAAAAATTGTTGAATTCGTGACTGATATTATTGCACTTAAAGAATAATTTAAAGGTACCGGGAATATTGTTGTTTTTTGCTATTATAATTTCAAGTTAATTTAACTTAGTTAAAGTTTACTATTAACCAAACGAATTTGCGGATTTTTTATATACACATTTTTCAATCACATTAGAGTTCGTTTGGATGTAAAAGTCGAGTCGATCCGTAATATTTAGCAATTTCCGGTTGTTTTTCCTTCAAAACACGATGAAAAATGAAATAAGAACGGACCCGTTTTTATGACATTATGTCCTTAAATGAAAAAAAATGAAAATACTAGGGTGCGCTTTTTCTCACAAAAATAAAGAAAAATGGAAAGCATTGCTTACTATGCGCCACTCTATGATGAAACTGAATTCAGTGTTGGCCAAAAATTAACTTTCGAATATTCATGAATAATTAACTTAAACTATGCACATTATTTTCATATTATTCCTATTAGTAGATTAAAGTTTTGATACTACTAGTGTATTCAGCTGTCATAAGATGAATGACTGGTAGTGGTAAAAATTCGGTTTATTAATAGAGATAACATGGGAATAATGTAAATAATTTTAATTAATTATTCATGAATACTCAAAAGTTAAGTTTTGCCCAAAACTGAGCCGAATATTGTTAAATGTTTCAAAAACAAAAAATTTAAACATTTTAAAAGTTGTAACTATTCATTCACAAATTTAAACGGTTTTGGGTTCCATGATACCTTTCAAAGCTGTGTAGACTCCTGATAACCTCTGTTTCAACAGTGTTTCGACCGTATCATACAACTGATCGTCAGGTTTTACAGCTGCTTTTGCGAAATTGGGCTGTTGAGCCATGGACATAGAGGGACTGATTGGGGCACTAACTGGAGTGTAAGCTGATTTACCTTTCATCTGACTCAGATCCGAGGGCTGTTCGGCGAATCGGCTGATTGGACTTTGGGCGAAGCTTGGCGAGGCGACGGCACTGCGAGCGGGGGCGGCCACCAAGTTATTATTTGAATCCAGGGTGTAAACTTGGGCGGATCTTTGCGTTTCCGGTCTGTATTCCTGTCTAGCTGATTGGGATGGGATGGCGGCGGATTTGGCGGCTGATTGAGCGTTGTATTGAGCAGAGGCTGGGGCGTATTGGGGTTGTTGTTGATAACTACGTTGCTGGCTGATTTCGGTTGCTGATCTCTGAGGTTGTTGAGCGATGCGCTGTTGCTGGTTGTTGATTGGCTCTGCTGATTTGACGTTGAATTTCTGGTAGAAGTCAGCCGGAACCTGAACGTTCGAAACGTACGTCTGAGCGTTGCGGGATTGGCTGTTTGGGGCTACCGATTGAGCGGCGCGCATCTGACTGGCATCGTACCTGATTGCACTGCGCTGCTGATTGACATCCGTGTAGTAATTGCCGTATTTTTGACCCCAACTGGTCGGCATGGAGTACGACTGGGCGTCGTATTGGTATGGGTTTAATCTGGTTTGATCGTAAGAATATCTATCCCAGCTGGAGCTGCGGTAGTCGGCTGAGTTAGGTTGGATCTCGCAGTTCCAGACGAAGCGAGCCTTTTCGGTCGCTGATGGTTCGTCAACGGGTGCTGGAGAGTCGGAGTCTTCGTATGATGGTGAAGGTGAGGGAGTTGCTGGAGTGGAAGGGGTTTGAGTAGGTGCGGGTTTTGCTGGTTGGACTACTGGTGCGATGGCTGGAGTATATAGGGTAGGTAGGGCAGGGTACACTGGAGCTGGGGCGGGGGCGGCGGGGGCTGGGTAAGCGAAGGTTTGGGCTGGGGCTGGAACGGCGTAAAATGGAGCTTGGGCTGGATATGAATAGTATTGGGGTTGGGCAGAATATACTGAAGATTGGGCTGGGGCAAGGGCTGAATATACTGAAGATGGGGCTGGGGCAGGGGCTGAATATACTGTAGATTGGGTTGGGGCAGGGGCTGAATAAACTGAGGCTTGAGCTGGGGCTGGGGCTGGATTTGAATAGACTTGGGTTGGGGCAGGATATACGTTAGGTTGGACTGCAGCAGAGGCTGGATAAACTGGGGCTGAATAAACTGAGGCTGAAGCGGGAGCTGGGGCTGGGGCTGGAGCTGAATTTGAGTAGACTTGGGTTGGGGCAGAATAGACTGTGGATTGGGCTGGAGCTGGGGCTGGAACTGGGGCAGGAGCTTGAACTGGGGCTTTGGTTGGGGCTGGGGCTGGTGCTGGAGCAGGTGGTGAGTAAACTGAAGAGGTGGCAGGGGCGGGAGCTGGAGCAGAATATTGTGGATATTGTGAATATTGCGGAATTTGTGAATATTGCTGATACTGTGAATACTGCGGGTAAGAGGCGTATTGTTGGTAGTATTGTGGTGCTTGAACTGCGGAGGAATAAGAGGCGTGTCCTGCGTGTCCAGAATATTGCGAGGGGTAATACTGAGAGGAATAAAGCTGTTTGTTGGATGAGGTGGTTGGAGCGGCTTGGGCGTAAGATCCGTAAGCGACGGTGGGATAACTGCTGTAGGCTGGGGATGCTGCGTAGTAACCTTGAGGGATGTAAGATTGTCTGGCTCCTGAGGCTCTGCCAGGGAAAGCGAACGGGTTCGATGCAGTGACGATAGCGTCTTTGTTTTGGGCATAACGTTCTTTGTCGGAGGCAGCGACAACTGGCAACGGTGCCTCGGCTTTCACTTGATCAGCATCGATAGCTGGAGCTTTCGCTGACGAAGATGGGTTTTCGGATTCGGTTTTCAGGTCCTCTTTTGAGGCCTTTGACTCTGCTGATTGGGGTTCCTTGTCCTTGAGTCCAGACTTCGCGTCATCGGAAGGTTTTGAGTCGTCATCGGAAGCTTGCGAGCTTTCTTTCGAGTTTTTTTCGGTATCGATGGCTTTTTCTGAGTCCGACTTTTCGATCTCCTGCGATTCTTCAGATTTCTTTTCGGAGCTGGTATCGTCGTTGTCAGCAGCAAAGACTGCAGCGATGCAGAAAAACACTATTGAGAGCCTTACGATATTCATTTTTAAAAACTTACTATACACTTTTAAGGACTAGAAAAATAAAACCGAACGAGTTAAAAAAAAGGTAATTAATTTTAACGAAAATTGCAAACTCCGCGATGTACCTGTTTGACTCGACGGAAGTCAGTTTTGAAGTGGACGATTCCAAATGGAGGAAATCGTGAGCAGATCCGGATCAGAATTTTGTTTTCGCTCGGGCAAAATAAAATGAAAGAAAAAGAACCTTGCGCAATCTAGCTAATTGAGAGGTGCATTGTGGATTTTCCGCGGTATTTGTGATGTTTGCGGATTTGCGGATGAAAATTAAACAAGACATGAGATTTTTCGTCGTGTCAATAAACTGGACGGATGATGACACAGAGTTTTAAGAGAACAATTGGTTTTCCATTCTTGAAACTCTTAGCGACCGGCGCACGGTGGGTCAAGACCAAAGGTGGCTCGTGAAATGCGATGTATCGATGTCTATTCCATTTAAAACTGTAGAAAATTATCGATCGTCTGGGGGTGCAATTGAACCCCCGATAAATCGATACTTTTCTATAGTTATGAATGAAGTGGACAATGGACATCGATATATCGAGCCGCCACTGGTCGAGACATTGAGTTCGCCACGCATCGTATGACGAACAAGCATAGATGCCATTTTGCTTCAATAACTAATGGCATTTTTCAATTCACCGATGATTCCACCGGTTGAGAAAAGCTTACGCAGTTCAGTCCAGTGTATGACTGCAAGGCACGAAAATACCCTGATCTGTAATCTTTTCTCGTTCGGTGGAGACGGACTGTTACTTAATTGAAATATCCACAAGTTTTTTAGTCATCGTCGACTACACCACTTGAGCGAAGATTACTAACTGGTGCGAGTATTTTTGTGCATTACAGTCTAATACGCTGAACGAACTGTGAAATATTTTTTCAACCGGTGGAAGCATCGGTGAATTGGCATTTGCCATTAATTATACCCAAAACGGCAGATCTAGAAACAAAAAACTGCTGAGGTGATATACGGAAGGAACGCCCGTGAAAAAAGGCGGGGGGAGGGGGAGGTTGGTTGCTACTCCCTTGACATTTTTCATTACACTTTAATGCTAACGTCTGGGAAAGAACATACACAGTAGATACGCAATTGTTTGAAAATATTTTTGAATCATATTCAACATTGTCAAATAATATTCTAGTTTTAATTTTTTCGAATAAAATTTTTAAAATATTAACAAAATATTATAAAATAATAAGATTTACGAAATATTTTCATAATATTTGAAAAAGATTGTTGATGTTGAATGATGTGATTTTTTTTTTTTTTTTTTTTTTTTTTTTTTTTTCATAAAATTTTCATTATTTATTTGAAAATACTTTTTTAAAAATATTTCCGAAAATGTTATGACTTTGAAATAACTTTTTTTTCAAAAAATATTCACGGCAATGTCCCGACAATATTTTAAAAACATTTTCAAAACATTCCACTCTGGATTTTTTTAGGGACCCTTTCGCGGCGATCGTCACTAGGTATACATCACGGAAATCTCCGGACAACTGACACAAGAAAAAACGATACGTTTTTCGTGAAATGAACCTCGCAAGTTATTTTAAGTAGAGAATAATAGCTCCTGACACTTTTCCGAAGTAAAAATTCAACAATTTTTTTAGTCCTTAAACTCCCATGAAACTGTCTTCTGTGCGCCGGGGAGTGGGGTTCTTCTCGTCTTCACATTAGAGCGAAAAAAAAGAAAAACAAAGATCACACGCTTGCAAGCGTACACTATTGCCTAGTGAGTCAGGTCCTTAATTATGCAGTAATTCTGATCAGAGACTTTTTGAGAAACGTTGTACAGTCCCGACCAATTTGACAACCATGACTGCACATCTGCACACATCTCTCTCTCCCCCTAAACATTACTATTAACTGAGTTTCCATTTTTATGTTTAGAGACATTCCTTGTGTAACAATAAGAATAGAATTGCTTCTAATAACAGTACAATCTTATGAGATTGCTCCGTCACATGATTTTTTTTTTTTTTTTTTTTAACAAAATCAATGGTACCCTAGTCAATGAATCAGTAAGACGAATTTTCATTTGTGCGCAAGGTCCATGTTATTCCGCATTTTCTATCGTTGATCAATTTTTGGGCGATATTCTTCCGTTGATCCAATTAGATGATGGGTCAATATGGATGATTTGTGCAAATGATCAATAAACAGTGGCGAAGCATGTTATCTGACAACTTTTCATTTTGTCCATTCGAATCTATAGGAAAGGTCAAAATCGATAGTCATTTCCAGTCTTTAGATACTTCGATTTGTTTCGAGGGTTTAAAATAAACAAATACAACGTTGTTAGATTGCACCAGTGGCGAAGCGTGCAATTTGGCAACGCTTTACTGTGTCAATAATTCAAGTCCATGTAAAAGGTCGAATGCGAAGGTGTTCGCCGAACACCCAATAGTTCGATCTTTTCCATGGGTTTAAATGGACAAATTGCAATGTTGCCAAATTGCACGCTTCTCCACAGTGAATATTAGCTAATAGCGTACCTATGATACAATCAGTGTTGAACTCAGAAATTCTCGGGAAGGAGGGGCATACATCTTACTGAAATTTGAAAGATAGAAAGCATTAGAAGGCTATTTTCTGTTTGAAAAGCTATTTTTAAGGCTTCTAGGGGGTGCATGCTTTATTCTCCCCTCCGTTGAATCCATCGCTGGATACAGCTAATTCATCGATTAAAATGTTCGATTAATGAAGTATCTTTCCTTTTTATCCATGTCGCGGTCGAAGTTGGAAGCAATCTTAACCGAAAAAAATCCATAATTTTGCTCAATTTTTCTACGACCAATGATTTTCAAGCTATAATCACATTACTCGCAGCTAGTGAGTTCCTAGCAAAGGCGGATCTAATAATCTGGCAACTGTGTTTTAATCACATTTGAGTGCATTGAGAAACAATCGATCAGTAAAAGGGCCATCATGGCCCCCATCAAATGGGATGAAATCGTGGTTGCCAAATTTCTGGATCCGGCCATGGTACCTTGTCCTTTTTAGTAAGGATATTTTTCGGAGAGAGAGAGAAAGAAAAAAAAACTATGTTCTTCCCACTTCAACATTTTTTAAACTGATTCTCAATGTAATTTCTCTTTACTGTGCAGTTTGGAAACGAATCGGCTCCGAGGAGTGGTACGGAATATTTTGCAATTTATTACAATCCGCCAATTTCCTCCGGCAGACAAGTCACTTCCGTCGCTGGGTAAAAGTAGATGGTGGATCCCGGCTGCCACGAAAGTCCTCGCGTTGATATGTAAGTGACCCGTTTCAAGCAAATCGAGATGAATATTTTATCCGCAGAAAAGATACGACCCGACAAATATTTTATAATTCACATTTTTTATTTATTATTATTATTTTTTTTTTTTTTTTTTTTTTTTTTTTTTTGCAATGACCTCTACTCCCGTTCCTTGCGCTTGCTAGAAATATTTAAAATTGAGACGGTTCATTTATCTGTATTAAAAAAAAAAAAAAAAAAAAAATCCATCGTCAACATTTCTTTTATGTAGACACAATTAAAGTAATCCCATGCGTCAATTCTTGAAGCAAATTCATGCATTTTTCAACCCATTAAAATATCAGTCAAAATAGATCGATGATTTTTAAAATAGATGTATTTGACTTGAAGCTTTTCTGTTTTACTCACTTGACGTTGAAAATTCAGGGTGCTCCAAGTCACTCCACACAATCTGAGATGACTGAACGGCCTTAAGTCTCTTTGTTTAATGGCAGATAGCTCAAATCCTGGGTGTGTCGAGTAAATAAACCCCTTGATGCAAATAACATCTTTTCGGGATCGCTATAGAGCCTTAGAAAATGTTTACTTTTTACTTGTTGTGGAAATATTATCCCGCCGTAATGCCATATTGTTATAATTACGTCAAAGATTTTCATCTAAAGGAATACACTGGGAAACTTCAGTTTTTAGATTCACGCGGAAAAAAGACAGCTAGAATGAATTTACCCTCTGCATAGCTGATTTTAGAGTCTGCTATCAAGCATGGTAAAGGACCTTATTCAAAATGGGCAAAATTGGCCCTTGACGGATTTTCACCGGCTTTTAGTATGTGATAGAGGTACATCTCAGGAGCACGGAGATGGCCAGTTTTTTGCTGAACGCCGCCTGGGAGCGGGGGGGGGCAGGGGGTCAAAGTCAGAACCTTCATTCACCCATAACTTTTGAACGAAACAAGATATTGAGATGCGGTTTGCGTGAAAAGATATAAAATGAAGAGATCTTTATTTTCATATGCATGGTTTTACGTTTTCATTGATTTTTACTCAATACTCTTTTCAATACTCTTTTACTCTTTTTTGCCCATTTTTCTACTTTTTTTAAAATAAAAAAAATGAATTTTGGACTATAATGAATAGAAGGACAAAACGAATCTGTTCAAATAATTTCCGTGAAGAAAGCTAAAGAAATAAGCTATCAAATGGCGCAAACCGCGTTCCGGGGAAACGTTTCGTTATTGCGCTACAGCGCTTCAAAGTTGATGGGGTCGCGCCCGACGCGCGCCTCGCGCACCTGCACCGACGCGTCACAGTATGTGTAGCGCCATAAACTCGTATAGCAGCGCTTTTCATGATCAAAGCTGACTCTTTTTCGATTTCTGTGCGTAAAATAATAAAAAATCAAAGTCATTTCGACATCACAGAGTGTGTTGGGGGGGGGGGGGGGGGGGGGGGGGGGGGGAGAGACATTTTCAATGATGTCTACTTTTGTGCAGAAATCAATACCACGTATAAAAATGAGATAAAACTTTCGTCAAATATCATCCTCTTCAGAGTTATCTTCATTTTCAGACTCAACTGCAACTGGAATTATTGTGTTCCGTTTGGTCATAGGGAAGCACTTGTCCAAAAACCCAGCCGGTGCTGACCATTTCTTCTTGTACCTTCCGAGAAACAAGAACCATGCTACGGCGACAACATGAGCGCATGGATTTACAGTTCTCACTCCATTTTTACGCGTGCAGTAATTTCCAAGAGCATTTTCATGAGCTTCGACTAAGCTCACGACTTAATGACTTAATTGAATCGACCCAAAAAATTCAACATTACATCGTCGACAAAGAAATTAACAATTTTGTTGAAAATTTATATTTTTTATTTTTTTTTTATTTCATTTTACAGAGCTGTAATCTTAAATATCGGAGAAAGTGGCGAGAACTTTGCATTTCCGCATTTAACTATGCACGCACTGTATACAGCTATCTGTGAGGGGACAATAGACATTTTTGCTCTCATCCACACATCAAAAGGAGTTTATCACGGATTTTTCCCTGATTTCGGACAAAGAAGAAGCATCGCAAGTAAAGAAGAAGAAATAAACAAAATAAACCAAATCATTGATACATAAGATCCGGTTCTTGACCCTATTCAAAACGTGCTATGTTTCCTCCCGATTATGCTCATTTGCCAAATCGCTGAATTAATCGTAAACTAACACACACTCCCCCGCCCTCATTTCTTGCCACAATACCTATGTTGATAAGAATAAAGTTAACCGAAATCGTCCACCATCTACATGGAATTTTAGAGGAAGAAGGCCGGGTAGTAAACATTTGGGACGGGTCCTAGTATATAATCTTGGACAAAAGTGTCAATTTCATAGATTCCAACGCGCCACTTATATAGAGGGGACAACCAGTGGCGTAGCGTGCAATTTGGCAACGTTGTAGTTCGTCCATTTAAACCCATGAAAACCAGCGAAGTATTGGGTGTTCGGTGAACACCCTTGCATTCGATCTATTACATGGGTTTAAATGGACAAAATACATCGCTGCCAAATGGCATGCTACTCCCCTGCGGACAACCGGACATTGAGAAAAAAAAAAAAAAAAAAACTACGTACTTAATACTGGATTCATTTA
Organism: Trialeurodes vaporariorum; assembly: GCA_011764245.1. Taxonomy (NCBI): domain Eukaryota; kingdom Metazoa; phylum Arthropoda; class Insecta; order Hemiptera; family Aleyrodidae; genus Trialeurodes; species Trialeurodes vaporariorum. Next base: position 61,676,109 of record VMOF01000024.1, on the reverse strand, counting down.
ACTGTACATATAATTTTACCCACTATTTATGCAAAGAAATCGAAAAAGAGTCAGCATTGATCATGAAAAGCGCTGCTTTATAAGTTTACTAGCCGTTCCAAGCACCCTACGGGCGCCCTCCACGGCCAGCATTCTAGGGTTACGGGCTAGTTGGTAGTTGGTAAAAAATGATAAAATGAAACGGAGTATTGGTGCTGAGAATTAAAGAGATGAAAATGTAAGAATGTGAGCGCAAAGCGCTTGCACTTTCTTGTATTAAATAAATAAATAAAAAAAAAAGAAGATATTGCCGGGCAATGCGTAAAAAGAACTAATAAGACGCGGAGGATACCAAAATAAAAGCGTTGAAAATCGAAGAGGAATTATAAAAGAGAAGCGAGTGCTTAAAGATTACTAATGACGGTGACAATCCACGGAAAAAATAAATGCACAATGCGCTAAGAATGTTTTCTTAAAAAAAAAAAAAAAAAAAAAAAAAAAATTAAATCAAGAGCATACTGCAAAATATTGGGAACGTTATTCAACGATCCCGAGTGATTTAAGTCGAAATGATAAAAATTTAAAGAATAAAATGAAAAGAGAGGAAAGAAGAAGAAAGGCAAACGAATGGTTAATACGAAGAATGGGAGTGCGTTAGTCGAGAGAGATGAGCGCGAGCGTCCGTAAGGAGTGAGAGAGAAGGTTGCGGGTACGGGCGAGCGACAGAAAAATTTTGGAGAAAGAACGAAGTAACCAGTGCGCAAGAGATGAGCGACGAACGAACCTCCCCCCTTCACCGCTCTCGCTGCACTGACTCGTCAACTGATAAGGTGAGACTCTGCCGAGCGTAGAGTGGAGAGGTGGGGGAAGAGCAGAGAATCCAGCTCAGGCGGTGGCGCGGAGCATCCCGTCACCTCGCTGTCCGTGCGTCGTGCGAAAATGAGTTTTCACTCTTATTTTAAAATTCATTTTGCGGCGCTCACAGACAACTTTTTAGAAAACTGTTCGGACAGATTTTTTCTAAATACCCTAAGGAATCATCGTGTCAAATTTGAGGGAAATCGCTTCGGCCAATTTTCGGGAAATAGAAAAAACATTTTGGAGGGACGTCAGCTTTATATATATAACTAGCCGTTCCATGCACCCTACGGGCGCCCTCCACGGCCAGCATTCTAGGGTTACGGGCTAGTTGGTAGTTGGTAAAAAATGATAAAATGAAACGGAGTATTGGTGCTGAGAATTAAAGAGATGAAAATGTAAGAATGTGAGCGCAAAGCGCTTGCACTTTCTTGTATTAAATAAATAAATAAAAAAAAAGATATTGCCGGGCAATGCGTAAAAAGAACTAATAAGACGCGGAGGATACCAAAATAAAAGCGTTGAAAATCGAAGAGGAATTATAAAAGAGAAGCGAGTGCTTAAAGGTTACATATAACGGTGACAATTCACGGAAAAAATAAATGCACAATGCGCTAAGAATGTTTTCTTAAAAAAAAAAAAAAAAAAATAATAATAAAATAAAAAAAAAAATTAAATCAAGAGCATACTGCAAAATATTAGGGACGTTATTCAACGATCCCGAGTGATATAAGTCGAAATGATAAAAATTTAAAGAATAAAATGAAAAGAGAGGAAAGAAGAAGAAAGGCAAACGAATGGTTAATACGAAGAATGGGAGTGCGTGCGTTAGTCGAGAGAGATGAGCGTCCGTAAAGGAGTGAGAGAGAAGGTTTACGGGCGAGCGACAGAAATATTTTGGAGAAAGAACGAAGTAATCAGTGCACAAGAGATGAGCGACGAACGAACCTCCCCCCTTCACCGCTCTCGCTGCACTGACTCGTCAACTGATAAGGTGAGACTCTGCCGAGCGTAGAGTGGAGAGGTGGGGGAAGAGCAGAGAATCCAGCTCAGGCGGTGGCGCGGAGCATCCCGTCACCTCGCTGTCCGTGCGTCGTGCGAAAATGAGTTTTCACTCTTATTTTAAAATTCATTTTGCGGCGCTCACAGACAACTTTTTAGAAAACTGTTCGGACAGATTTTTTCTAAATACCCTAAGGAATCATCGTGTCAAATTTGAGGGAAATCGCTTCGGCCAATTTTCGGGAAATAGAAAAAACATTTAGGAGGGACGACAGCTTTATATATATAAAATAATAATGGCGCTGCACATACTGTGACGCGTCGGGCGCGACCCCATCAACTTTGAAGCGCTGTAGCGCAATAACGAAACGTTTCCCCGGAACGCGGTTTGCGCCATTTGATAGCTTATTTCTTTAGCTTTCTTCACGGAAATTATTTGAACAGATTCGTTTTGTCCTTCTATTCATTATAGTCCAAAATTCATTTTTTTTATTTTAAAAAAAGTAGAAAAATGGGCATATTTTGAGTAAAAATCAATGAAAACGTAAAACCATGCATATGAAAATGAAGATCTCTTCATTTTATATCTTTTCACGCAAACCGCATCTCAATATCTTGTTTCGTTCAAAAGTTATGGGTGAATGAAGGTTCTGACTTTGACCCCCTGCCCCCCCCCGCTCCCAGGCGGCGTTCAGCAAAAAACTGGCCATCTCCGTGCTCCTGAGATGTACCTCTATCACATACTAAAAGCCGGTGAAAATCCGTCATGGGCCAATTTTGCCCATTTTGAATAAGGTCCTTTTACCATCATATGGTAAATGCAACGTACCTTGTGGTGAAATGCACCAACATGTTATCTTAATTTACCACAAGGTACATTACATTTACCATATGATAGTAAAATTTACCATACTTGAAAGCAGACTCCAAAATCAGCTATGCAGATGGTTTATTCTACCAGTATTTTTTTCCGTGCAACATGACTCTAAATATCAAGACATTGTGTTCCACTGATTCTGAGAGGGATCACTAAACTTTCTGCGGGACTATAATATTTATTTTCAAACTAACCGCTTTATAAATGCAGCTCTTTACAACTACAAGTGTATATAAAAAATGATGCATCATGTTATTTGTTTTACATTCAGATGCAGCGAGTAATTTGACCTCGCCGCCTATGCTAGATTACACCGAATTCTACAACTCAGCGTTGGATCATATCGATTTGATGCAGGATTATTACAACTGGCAAAATCCACACCACAACAAACAGTTCTCCTACTGCCAGTACCCTTTTATCCTTAGTATCATTGCAAAAAGGGTCATTCTCACAAAAGTAAGCAGAAATTTCCAGTAATTTTAGACTTTATCGATCAAAATCCTCATGCTTGTTTCAAATATTGAAATAATTTTTCATTGTCTGCCCGAAAATTATTATCCTTTGAAAAGGGAGATTGACACGGAATGGTATACAGAAAAATGCAGGTCCTTGGACCAAAACAGGATTTAACTGTATAGCTACTTGATACAAGAGTCTTCTTGTTGACAAAATTAAATTACAATACTTATGTTTTCTTCGAATGTTTAGTGGTTTAGTGTTCATGAAGGTGTGGCGGCTGGACCCCCCCCCCCCCCCACTCATGAATTCAAAGGAGATGAACAAAGTTAATATTAGCTTAGACTCATTTCGAGTTTCGGTATTTGACAAGCGTAAGAATGCACATTGCACACGCCCCGCTGACATTTGTTTTGATTGCCCGAGGATTGGCCACATACCTCGAATTCTTGATTGCCAAAACTTTTGCGTCTGCTAATACAATAGTACATCCACAACCTCATCAAGATGCATCGATGAGAGGTTGATTGGCGACAAGTCTAAACTTTTTTGCTGACCTACCATTAAAAGGGTGCGTTTTTGATGCGTGTAGGTGCGCTTTGATGCGTATTCATACGTCTTCTGTTGCTCCGACGACAATTATCAATTACCGATTTTCAGAATGCATCTGTTCTTGTTTATCGCCTCTCGCCCATGCATGACACGCGACACGGTCGTCGGTCAATAATCCGAAAAATTGTTTATATTTTCCATGTTTCATATTTCATCAAATTATATTCACATTTCGTTAAATAATTGTATTTGCTGTGCTCTCAGCACAGAGGCAAAGAGGTGTACCGCTGTCACAATATTTTCGGAAATTTTGAGAGAGTCCTCCTGTTATAGACTGTTTTTGAGCTGACATCACTCGACTACATTCTGTTTTATTACAGCGATTTATCGTATTGATTTGCCGTTTGGAGACCTCAAGTTCCAAACAAACTAGATCAGTGTAATTGTTTCAGAAGTGCATTTTTCAACAGAAATTTTGGCTACTAAACCAAGAAATTAATGCGACTTTTTTGTGATTGTGAATGCCAGGTTCTAGGACTAACACTGCCAAAATAACAAGATATTGCATGAAACATTAGAAACTTAGAATCACCCACTTGTTATTGTTGTTATTTATTGAAAAATGAGTGGGGACTCGGAAGAGTCTCACATTTCTAGCCTTCAAATACATCGTTTAATCTGTTCAATAATCCATCTTGTTGATTTTGGCAGTTTTAATCGTGGAACCAGACATTCATAATCGCAAAAAGGTCGCAGTAAAACCCTTCACACCATAATGTGACACCGGTGTCGCATGATATACAAATCAGGCATTGTAATATAATATCAGACCCTATTTTAGACATTGTAATGTATATTTTAACTTATTTCAAAGTATACCACCGCACATGGGCGCCCGCAGAAAAATTTCCAAGGGGGGGGGGGCAAAATTTTTGAACCACAACGGAAGGTCTAGGGGGACCCCCCCCCCCCGTGTAAAAAGGGAAAACTTTTTTCACTCAAATAGTGTACAATTATTAACCCATTTTAGGTGTATCAAATAATAATAACAATTTTGACGTGTTTGATATAATGGATAAAGGGACGACAGATGATAACGATAGTAAAAAAAAAAAATATATAATCTATTATTCCTTGCAAAAAATTAGTTAAAATTACAGTATAAACTAGTAATGAAGTTTCTCAACTATTACTCCTTTGATTAACTGTCATTTTAATTTCATTTTCCTTTTTCCTTTCATTTTCATCGTGAAATTTTGACTTTTTTGAATTCCAGGGGGGGGGGGGGCAAGTGCCCCTTCTCCCCCCCCCCTCCGGGCGCCCATGCCACCGCAGTGTCACATCATAAGCAGAAAACATAAACCGGGCTCTTCAAACATTTTATAAAAGACTAGCAGCACTCATTAGTCATACAATGCATTTAATAATGGAAATCATGGGGAGAGGGGGAGGTTGCCCCCGTATCCAAATCAACCCCAGTTTCATTATTTTTATAAAGTCTCCGGCATTTTCTTTCTGGAAAATTCAATTAAAGTAAGATTTTTTTTAAAAAAAAAATTTGGGGGGGAAAAAAAGTTTTTTCTTTTCTTTCCCCGCCATTTCCAGAGGCAGAGGGAGCCAGAGGTCCCCAAACTGCAATCGATACGATACATCGTTGCCGTACTAAATCAGTCTAAACCAATGGCGTACGCAGGAATTAATCTCTCTTTCTCTTCTTCCGTTTGAATGTATGTGCTGAAAAAGGAAAGAAATAGGGGCTGAAGTCACGTTATAGCCCCTGTTCGTGGCCTTTACTAACACACGTTCTCTAATGGGGCAAGAGAGAGAAAGACAAATCCTGCGTACGCTACTGGTCTAAACATCAGACCCGCTTCAGTTAAACAATCTGCCGTTGCAGCATCGCGTTATGCCCTCAAGAATATCGGTATAGTACTCGATGCTGCGCGCGAGATAACTCTTCCTACTTACCGGATATCAAATTGCGTCGACCCGAAATGAAGGCGCTTCTTTCAGTTATTACCCATCAGTTCTTAATAAATCTCGCTGCTTCTCTACTTTAAAGCTTACGCTACGCTGAAACTGTTATTTGATATGTATGGTGTTGTCGATGTTGATCGAATTTCAAACTTCTAAGATGGCCAATTTGCATGACTTGGTGTGATCTTGAGATCGTTTTAAACTTTTAACAATTTCTGAAATTTCAGGACTCTGAACAACAAATGATCTTGCGGGCTCGACGATCCTTGGCTGCGAAAGTTGCGAGGCATCAGGCCCCTCAAATAGATATATTTTTCTTGAACATCAGGGTCAGGAGGTCACATCTTATCAGTGATTCGTTAAATGAGGTAAGAGCCTTGAACTTTCTAAAGTACATGGGCGCCCGGAGGGGGGGCAAGAGGGGGCACTTCCCCCCCCCCTGGAATTCAAAAAATTCAAAATTTCACGATGAAAAATGAAAGTAAAAAAGAAAATGAAATTAAAATGACAGTTAATCAAAGGAGTAATAGTTAAGAAACTTCATTACTAGTTTATACTGTAATTTTAACTAATTTTTTGCAAGGAATAATAAATTATATATTTTTTTTTACTATCGTTATCATCTGTCGTCCCTTTATCCATTATATCAAACACGTCAAAATTGTTATTATTATTTGATACACCTAAAATGGGTTAATAACTGTACACTATTTGAGTGAAAAAAAAGTTTTCCCTTTTTACAAGGGGGGGGGGGGGGGTCCCCCCTAGACCTTCCGTTGTAGTTCAAAAATTTTGCCCCCCCCCCTTGGAAATTTTTCTGCGGGCGCCCATGCTAAGTATTAAACATTTCTGACAATGATGTAAATACTCGTATTTATAGGACTTCGTCAAATATGTAGAAATATAAACTGCCGAAAGCAGTGAGCAATAATTTAAACTATTTAAAGGTAAAAATCGTACGATAGTGCGCAAGCAATAGTTTTCATCTGTACCCCGCGTAAACATGTGCAAATAATGATAGAAGAAAAAAAAATTGTCTAATGACAATTTTGGTCGCAAAAATAATTGAATGGTTCAGAGGCAAAGTTTTAAAACTCACGGTGATGGATGGGTGCCCACTGCTTCCCCCCTCCTCCTCCTTATTTGATGGATCGGCCAATTTAATGTTTACAGTTGATGAGGTGATTATTTTTCCGAGGGGGGGGAGGGGGTCTGGATCGATCAGTTTTTATTACAATCATATGTCTTATAACGGTCTGTGTGGAATACCTCACAACACTGGCGCAACCAGGATATCTTCCATCTCTCTCATTTCCCATTTGAATGTATGAGTAGGAAAAGGACAGAAGGAGGGGGTTTTATCCCCTTGTCTATCCTTGTCTAACATACGTTTCTTAACGGAGAAAAGAGAGAGATGAAGAAACTCTCGGTGCGCTACTGCCTCATAATGCTGCATTTTTTGTAACTAAAAAACTCGACTTAGTTTAACATGAGTGTGCTATACTGTGCTATAGCCAACTTTCGGCGAAACATAAGTTAATCTTGCTTTTTAAATTCTTACATACAAATTTGAAAATATTTTGAGTAAATATGCACTAACAAAGGAAATAAATGCAGTTTTCATGGAGTCAAATGGGAACCAATGCGGTTTTAAGTGTTTTAACCGCCTCCTGTAAAGACGTCAAAGTGGGATTGAGCCCCTTTTCGATAATCGACGTCCAGCTTCATTCTATTGATCATTGCATGCAATAACAAAAGTTTAGAGATCAAATAATTAGCAAGAGAAAACACGTATCTTTTCAGTCACCTCTGGTGCTGAACTGTCCAATTTATTTAAACCTGAAAATCTCAGACGACGATAATATTTCCACATTCGCCAAACGAGGACCATTTGCCATCGGGAAACTATCATACGTTTTTTTTTTCTTTTCTCAATAAACATTTTTTAAGCGTGCCATACGAAGTATATGCCAAGCTTCTTACTCTCGTTTTGCTGTATAAAATGAATAATATAATACAGTGGAAGAGGTGCCCTCTGGTGGCCGTGTCTGTTTTGGAGATTTCGTTTTCAGGATATGAATCAAAACTTAAATGCTAGGGTTGTATTGTGTCCCCTTCTGCTCTTCCCGGGCACCGCCAATGTTATTTTAAATGGAGAAAACAGACTTACGAGCAGACCAGTCGTTTTGGTGGTCTTTTAACTGTTGACAAGGCTCAGGGCTCATCAAAACGTCCCCTCTGCTCTTCCCGGGCACCGCCAATGTTATCATAAATGAGAAAACAGACTTACGAGCAGACCTGTCGTTTTGGTGGGATTTTAATCGTTGACTAGGCGCAGGGCTCATCAAAACGTCCCCTATACTCTTCCCGGGCACCGCCAATGTTATTTTAAATGGGAAACAGACTTACGAGCAGACTTGACATTTTGGTGGGCTTTCATTAGTTGACTAGGCGCAGGGCTCACCGAAACGTCCCCTCTGCTCTTCCCGGGCACCGCTAATGTTATTTTAAATGGGAAAACAGACTTACGAGCAGACTTGACATTTTGGTGGGCTTCTAATCGTTGACGAGCGCAGGGCTCATCAAAACGTCCCCTCTGCTCTTCCGGGGCACCTTCAATGTTATTTTAAATGGCAAACAGACTTACGAGCAGACCTGTCGTTTTGGTGGGCTTTTAACCGTTGACAAGGCGCAGGGCTCATCAAAACGTCCCCTCTGCTCTTCCCGGGCACCGCCAATGTTATTTTAAATGGGAAAACAGACTTACGAGCAGACTTGACATCTTGGTGGGCTTTTATTGGTTGACTAGGCGCAGGGCTCATCAAAACGTCTCCTCTGCTCTTCCCGGGCACCGCCAATGTTCTTTTAAATGGGAAAACAGACTTACGAGCAGACTTGACATTTTGGTGGGCTTCTAATCGTTGACGAGCGCAGGGCTCATCAAAACGTCCCCTCTGCTCTTCCGGAGCACCTTCAATGTTATTTTAAATGGGAAAACAGACTTATGAGCAGACCTGTCGTTTTGGTGGGCTTTTAACCCTTGACTAGGCGCAGGGCTCATCAAAACGTCCTCTCTGCTCTTCCCGGGCACCGCCAATGTTATTTTAAATGGGAAAACAGACTTACGAGCAGACCTGTCGTTTTGGTGGGCTTTTAACCCTTGACTAGGCGCAGGGCTCATCAAAACGTCCCCTATACTCTTCCCGGGCACCGCCAATGTTATTTTAAATGGGAAACAGACTTACGAGCAGACTTGACATTTTGGTGGGCTTTCATTAGTTGACTAGGCGCAGGGCTCACCGAAACGTCCCCTCTGCTCTTCCCGGGCACCGCTAATGTTATTTTAAATGGGAAAACAGACTTACGAGCAGACTTGACATTTTGGTGGGCTTCTAATCGTTGACGAGCGCAGTGCTCATCAAAACGTCCCCTCTGCTCTTCCGGGGCACCTTCAATGTTATTTTAAATGGCAAACAGACTTACGAGCAGACCTGTCGTTTTGGTGGGCTTTTAACCGTTGACAAGGCGCAGGGCTCATCAAAACGTCCCCTCTGCTCTTCCCGGGCACCGCCAATGTTATTTTAAATGGGAAAACAGACTTACGAGCAGACTTGACATCTTTGTGGGCTTTTATTGGTTGACTAGGCGCAGGGCTCATCAAAACGTCTCCTCTGCTCTTCCCGGGCACCGCCAATGTTCTTTTAAATGGGAAAACAGACTTACGAGCAGACTTGACATTTTGGTGGGCTTCTAATCGTTGACGAGCGCAGGGCTCATCAAAACGTCCCCTCTGCTCTTCCGGAGCACCTTCAATGTTATTTTAAATGGGAAAACAGACTTATGAGCAGACCTGTCGTTTTGGTGGGCTTTTAACCCTTGACTAGGCGCAGGGCTCATCAAAACGTCCTCTCTGCTCTTCCCGGGCACCGCCAATGTTATTTTAAATGGGGAAAACAGACTTACGATCAGACCTGTCGTTTTGGTGGGCTTTTAACCCTTGACTAGGCGCAGGGCTCATCATAACGTCCTCTCTGCTCTTCCCGGGCACCGCCAATGTTATTTTAAATGGGAAAACAGACTTACGAGCAGACCTGTCGTTTTGGTGGGCTTTTAACCGTTGGCAAGGCGCAGGGCTCATCAAAACGTCCCCTATACTCTTCCCGGGCACCGCCAATGTTATTTTAAATGGGAAACAGACTTACGAGCAGACTTGACATTTTGGTGGGCTTTCATTAGTTGACTAGGCGCAGGGCTCACCGAAACGTCCCCTCTGCTCTTCCCGGGCACCGCTAATGTTATTTTAAATGGGAAAACAGACTTACGAGCAGACTTGACATTTTGGTGGGCTTCTAATCGTTGACGAGCGCAGTGCTCATCAAAACGTCCCCTCTGCTCTTCCGGGGCACCTTCAATGTTATTTTAAATGCCAAACAGACTTACGAGCAGACCTGTAGTTTTGGTGGGCTTTTAACCGTTGACAAGGCGCAGGGCTCATCAAAACGTCCCCTCTGCTCTTCCCGGGCACCGCCAATGTTATTTTAAATGGGAAAACAGACTTACGAGCAGACTTGACATCTTGGTGGGCTTTTATTGGTTGACTAGGCGCAGGGCTCATCAAAACGTCTCCTCTGCTCTTCCCGGGCACCGCCAATGTTCTTTTAAATGGGAAAACAGACTTACGAGCAGACTTGACATTTTTGGGGGGCTTCTAATCGTTGACGAGCGCAGGGCTCATCAAAACGTCCCCTCTGCTCTTCCGGAGCACCTTCAATGTTATTTTAAATGGGAAAACAGACTTACGAGCAGACCTGTCGTTTTGGTGGGCTTTTAACCCTTGACTAGGCGCAGGGCTCATCAAAACGTCCTCTCTGCTCTTCCCGGGCACCGCCAATGTTATTTTAAATGGGAAAACAGACTTACGAGCAGACCTGTCGTTTTGGTGGGCTTTTAACCCTTGACTAGGCGCAGGGCTCATCAAAACGTCCTCTCTGCTCTTCCCGGGCACCGCCAATGTTATTTTAAATGGGAAAACAGACTTACGAGCAGACCTGTCGTTTTGGTGGGCTTTTAACCGTTGACAAGGCGCAGGGCTCATCAAAACGTCCCCTATACTCTTCCCGGGCACCGCCAATGTTATTTTAAATGGGAAACAGACTTACGAGCAGACTTGACATTTTGGTGGGCTTTCATTAGTTGACTAGGCGCAGGGCTCACCGAAACGTCCCCTCTGCTCTTCCCGGGCACCGCTAATGTTATTTTAAATGGGAAAACAGACTTACGAGCTGACTTGACATTTTGGTGGGCTTCTAATCGTTGACGAGCGCAGGGCTCATCAAAACGTCCCCTCTGCTCTTCCGGGGCACCTTCAATGTTATTTTAAATGCCAAACAGACTTACGAGCAGACCTGTCGTTTTGGTGGGCTTTTAACCGTTGACAAGGCGCAGGGCTCATCAAAACGTCCCCTCTGCTCTTCCCGGGCACCGCCAATGTTCTTTTAAATGGGAAAACAGACTTACGAGCAGACTTGACATTTTGGTGGGCTTCTAATCGTTGACGAGCGCAGGGCTCATCAAAACGTCCCCTCTGCTCTTCCGGAGCACCTTCAATGTTATTTTAAATGGGAAAACAGACTTACGAGCAGACCTGTCGTTTTGGTGGGCTTTTAACCGTTGACTAGGCGCAGGGCTCATCAAAGCGTCCCCTCTGCTCTTCCCGGGCACCGCCAATGTTATTTTAAATGGGAAAACAGACTTACGAGCAGACCGGTCGTTTTGGTGGGTTTTTAATCGTTGACAAGGCGCAGGGCTCATCAAAACGTCCCCTCCGCTCGTCCGGGGCACCGCCAATGTTATTTTATAGTGGGAAAGCAGACTTACGAGCAGACAGTAGTATAGCTAGCTGAGCGTGTGCTCCCTCCCCCGCCAATTCGAATGCTGCGCCCCTCTTTTTGAAGGAAAAATCGACCGCTTCCGTGGAGCTCCCCCCCCCCCCCACCAAATCCGCACAAGTTGGAGCCTCTGTCGGAAAAATACCTTTCTTGAAAAATTATTGTAAATTAATGTAGAAAATTTGGTTTAATTTTTCACAAAGATAAAACTGAAAAAATATATCACTAATTGGAGTAAAGAAAGATCAATCGCGAAATGCCTTAAAATTGCACCCAAAAAATCGCGTTTGAGGCACCGTAACTGAGTACCGACTGTCATGATATATCGACTCGTAAGAAAGCTTCGAGCAATACTGATGAAATGTTCGATTCTTCAAGGAGTACAGCTTCTTTTTTTCTCAATCTCTTCTCTTTTCATTCCTGTTTCTCCTTTTCCTTTCCTTTTTTTCCATTTTCCTTTCCTCTTCTACTTTTTGCTCTTCCTCTTCCTCTTCTCAAAATGTTTGCGCCCCCCACGAAACGTTGCGCCATCCCGCCCGGCGGGGTCAGCGGGGCCTATATCTACGCCACTGGCATTTTGACGCCATTTAGAGCGTGTAGTGTACTGTAGTTTTTTTTTTTTAAAACTTAACTTGAACTTTTAGAAGGATTGTTGTATTCACCACTGAAGGTAGGCTATTTGGAGCTCAAAATCAACATGGCATACCTCTGTGTTTCAGAGGCTGCAAAAAAGTAACGACTTCGAAGTTCAGAAAATGCTTAAATATGGATTTCATTAACCGTTTTCCCTGGCCACCGATTCTCACGCGCCCCGAAGGCGGGAGGAATTTTTCGATTATGAAGAGTTTTGTCCCCCAGCCCCACTTCCCGTGGGGGCCGAAAATGGTTTTCTTTGAAATTAATGGAACCCGCATGCTTTGGCTTTTTCTGAATTTTGAAGTCGTTTCTTTTCTTTCAACCTCTGAAAATGTTGAAATTTTAAAAAAAAAAAAAAATTAGAGGCTCAAAAGAACCCTTTCACGTGAACTTTTTGGAGATGACATATTTTTCCGAAAGGTGCTTGCTTTTTAAAGCATCTTAGAGACAATCTTTTTAAATTTGGATCAGTAAATGGGGTGTTTAAAATTTTTAAAAGTGGGTCTGCGTCAAACTTTGAACTTCGATTTATCGAAAAAATATATCGACTTCCGGTTTGCGTCAAAAGTCTTGGAATTTTATTATCTTTCCAATCATCTCATTAAAATTGGGGATCCTCATTTGTAGTCTATAGTATTGGATTTAGGGGTGGTACTTCCCCCTGGGAGTCCGCCCCCCCCCAAGGTTACCCCTTCGAAAGATGTCCCCCTCGAAAAAATCGATGGACTTTTATACACATTAATTGAAAACTCTTGTAAAGAGAAACTATTCAGCGCATAGGAAGAGTCAAAATATTGATTTGGGCGGAAGTTATGGGACTTTAAAAATTTTGACTTTAGGCTTCACTCCCTCCATCTGCAGTGGACCAAAATTAAAGAACAAAGCGTGTTAAAACGTAGCTTTCTCAAAGAGGTCTATCGAGTATCGACCCTGAATTTATGAGATTTTTTGAGGATAGCCCATTCCTGATGGGAGTTGGATCAACCTCTTTCTGTTTTGCGTGGGTGCCACAACGCATGCCCTCAAACACTAAATAGCAAATAAATTGTAATGAACAAAATTACAATCATATCATGGCACGCTTTACCAATACATAAATTGTATTGGAGATCCCCTGCTTGTTTTTTTTTTTTTTTTTTTTTTTTTTTTTTTTTTTTTTTTTTTAAATTTTTCCTCAAATAAATCAATGAATATGACAGTATTTGACTTTTCCAGATTGCGACAAAACAAAAAGATCTGAAGAAAAAACTCAAAGTGTCCTTCATAAACGAGCCGGGGCTTGACATGGGCGGTCTGACCAAAGAATGGTTCCTGCTACTCATCCGACAAATATTTCATCCGGACTATGGCATGTTCGTCTACCACCCGCGGTCGAATTGCTATTGGTTCAGTATCACTCAAATTGAGAATCTACAGGAATACAATCTTATCGGAGTTCTGATGGGACTCGCCGTCTACAACTCGATTATCCTGGACCTCCACTTCCCGACAATTTGCTACAAGAAACTTTTGTCCCCACCGATCGTTCCGATGAACGTTTCAAACGTGGGAATCATTCGGAAACCGACCATTGAAGATCTCGCTCAAATCATGCCGGTAAGACCAGTGACGTAATAATAGACTGTTTTGGTAGAGCGATATAATGTATCGAATACCGTAGTGGCGTCGCGTGCAATTTGGCAACAATGTATTCTATCCATTTAATTTCATGTAAAATATCGAATTCAGGGGGTGCACAGTGCACAAGGAAAATTCGATTTATTTAATGAGTTTAAATGGAGCAGTTGCATTGTTGCCAGATGGCACGCGACGCCACTGGACTACCGTCTGAGGACCTCTGGCTCCAAACAAACTCTGATTTAATGTATTTTCCCCATAAGTGCCTTCTTTAACGGAAATTTAGGCTACTCAATCAAACAATTAATGCGGCCTTTATGCGATTATGAATTCTGCGTCTTCGGGAATATTTATTTATGCCTGGTTCCGCAATTATAACTGCCGAATTCAACAAGATATTACAGATTAAACAATGTATTTGGAGGTTGGAATTGCTCAAAGGTCATTGCTGTTGTTGTGGAATAGGCGGGAATCCGGCGAAAATTCGGGTGCATGGTTCCAACGTCCAAATGCATCGTTTAATCTGAATATCTTGTTGATTCCGGCAGTTTTAATCGCGGAACCAGGCATTATCAAGAGCATTTTCAATGACGTAGTTATTTATTCTTTTCACTAAGTAAATAGTTAAATTTAGCACCTTTTTCTAGTGCATTCTAATAAAGAACTGAAGAGGGAGGGGGCTGTCACCCAAAATTGGATATTTTTTTTTGTAAGGAAAAACATTGAGAGTCCGGAGGTCCCCCCCCCCCTCGTATTGTGTTGCTGCCTCAGGATTTTAATGGCCCATTTTGGAAATAAACTGGGTCTGGGTCTACCAAATCAGCGATAATTTTTTATAAAATGGGGCTATTGCACACTTTTGCTATAAGCGATTTAAGAGTCGATTATGGCGTAAAAACCTCAAAAAATAACGATGGCGGTACTAAAAACTTCCAAAATCCACTCCTAAACTCAATAAACGCAGTTGTTATTTGCGTGAGCGTAATGGTGGCCGAAGGCACTAACAATGGGAGATTCCCATCTAACAATTCTGAAACTCCATCAAGAAGTGTCCAATAAGAGACTACTTTCATTTGACACCGGTGTCACTTGGTGTTGCGGTACCATTCATCGGATGTGGATCATCACTCTGATGACTAATTACTCTGTGAATCATCCTTGTCAGCATAGAAAGAGTGACGAAATTAAGATAGGAATCTCCTATTGTTAGTGCCTTCGGCCACCATTACGCTCGCGCAAATAACTGCGTTTATTGAGTTTAGGAGTGGATTTTGGAAGTTTTTAGTGCCGCCATCGTCAATTTTTGAGGTTTTTACGCCATAATCGACTATTAAATCGCTTATAGCAAAATTGTGCAATAGCCCCATGGAGGGGTGAACTCGGTTATTTAAATATATCAATATAATCGCAATATTGTGATAGTGTATATCAAATTCACAAATTGTTATATTTTTACTGTCAGCGCGCGGATTAAATAATGGGATTATTTTAGATGTGTTCGATCATCACTAATAGGACTCTACTTTTTTTTTTTTTTAGGACTCAATCAATTTATAAGTATGTGTTCTAAATTTGCAGGATATCTCAAACAGTCTGACGGAGTTGTTGGTCTACGAAGGAAATGTTGAAGAGGATTTGTGTCAATCATTTCAGGTACAGTAAAACAATATTGCATAATCCGTAACAGTAGCGCACCGAGAGTTTCTTCATCTCTCTCTTTTCTCCATTAAGAAACGTATGTTAGACAAGGATGGACAAGGGGATAAAATCCCCTCCTTCTGTCCTTTTCCTACTCATGCATTCAAATGGGAAATGAGAGAGATGGAAGATATCCTGGTTGCGCCAGTGATCCGTAATAATCCGTGCCCGCCCTCGCCCTTGGCTCTGGCAGTTTTGCTTAACTGTTTATACTTACTTAACTGACAATACAGTTATGTTACTACACTTATAAATTAGGGGACCCTACTGATGAAAGTAAAACTTGAAGAACTGGTTTTTTCTAAATTCTCAAATTGATATTCGCTCTCAGAGTGATGGGAAATTCTCTCTTTTCTGCTGGAAATTGCAATTTCCAAAGCGAAGAGCATTTGCAAAGAGCAATTTCCAGCAGAAAAGAGAGATTTCCCATCACTCTGAGAACGAATATCAATTTAAGAATTTAGAAAAAACCAGTTCTTCAAGTTTTACTTTCACCTAGACGGTTTTTCTATTTTGCTGGTAAGATTTTTTGTCGAGAAAAATCCGAGTTTTTGTTAAAAAGTACGAAGGTCATCGTCTCAAAAGTAAGTATGATGTTAGAAAAGAAAAAAAAAATCCAAAGCGAAGAGCATTTGCAAAGAGCAATTTCCAGCAGAAAAGAGAGATTTCCCATCACTCTGAGAGTGAATATCAATTTGAGAATTCAGAAAAAACCAGTTCTTCAAGTTTTACTTTCATCAGCAGGGCCCCCTAATTTATAAGTGTAGTAACATAGCTGTACTGTCAGTTAAGCAAAACTGCCAGAGCCAAGGGCGACTACTGATTCCTAAAAAAAAAAAAAAAAAAAAAAAAAAAAAAAAAAAAAAAAAACCCGAAAGACGAGGAGTCACGGTGGCAAAATGCCTGTAAGAGTAAAAAGAATCCAGGATGATATTGCCTCCCTGGAATTTATTCTGGTTACGCCTTTGGCCAGAGCTTGTGCACAGAAAAAAACGGAAGAAACACTTTGGTAGCGCTGACAAAACCTTTGGTAGAAAAATGACCCAGCAAAAGACTTTAGTTGGGCCAACCAAATTTTTCATTCACCCAGCAAAATCTCTTTAGTTAGGCGTAAAGAACCTATGGTTGGCTCAACTAAAGTCTTTTGCTGGGTCATTTTTCTACCAAAGGTTTTGTCAGCGCTACCAAAGTGTCTTTTTCTGTTTTTTCTGTGTGTGAAACATTGAATTTTCCCATGATTACCTCATCGGATAGAGTTTATTCTTCAGTGTATTGAGAGAAAAAAAAGTGCGCTGTCACAAAATTTGTTTTTTGAAAGAAAGAAAAAAAAAAAAAAAAGAGGGGGTTGCTCTTTTTCCCTTTTTTGGAAGAATGCAAACCATCACGTGAAAAAGTAAAGATAACTCGTGTTGATGTGACATAATGCATAATGCATGATGATGATGTGAAATTTTGAATACACGGTTTATACATTCACAAATAAACCCAAGAAACGCTGACAGAGATATTTTCATAAATTTTGTTTACTTCCATTGTTTTCTTGCCGATCACGCTCACCTGTTCATCTAACATCTCCATCGGTATACTTTAATGACACAGTTGCCCTTTAGTAGATTTTCTTTCTGGCTTGGAATGCAGTGGCGGCTCGTGCTATTTGGCAACAATGTTTTTCCTCCATTTGATTCTATAAAAAACAATCGATTCGATAGTGAAACAGTACTTCATCAACAGTTGATTTTAGTACATAAAACTAAATAGAGGAAGAACATTGTTGCCAAATTGCACAAGCCGCCATTCATTGCACTGTTGGCATGAGTGACTGTCGATGTCACCACTAATGTGGCACATCTGAAATCCAGTGTCGAAGCGTGCAATCTTGCAACGTCGCAATCTGTCCCCAAGAACCTGAGTCAAATTTTTGAGTGTGTTCACTGATCACTCAACAGGTCGACTTTTTTTATAGGCTTGAATAAAAAAAATGCAACGTTGCGAGATTTAACTTAACACCACCGCTCAAACTAGAACATTCTCAGCGTTTCCAAAGCAAAAAAACAAAAACAAAAAATTGAACTCTGGTGAAGGTACAAAGGAAACAAGTCATGAATCATTTAATAATCAGATCCTGTTAAAACCTGGTTTTTTTTCCTTCCTAAAACAAGGAAAAAAACTTGTCATTATTAACTGGATACTTTTGCGCGGTGCAAAGGAAGCGGCCTCTCATAGAATCTTGCCTATAACTTTAAATCGCCGCAATTTTTCAATTTTAGAGTAATATGAAATCCAAAAATACGGCATTAAATCTGAGGATATGAATCTTTGGAAACTTTTAACGAATATTCTCCAGCGTTAATAGCTTTTTTTCTCTCTCTCTCTCTCTCTTAACATCATACTTACTTTTGAGACGATGACCCTCGTACTTTTTAACTAAAACTCGGATTTTTCTCGACAAAAAATCTTACCAGCAAAATAGAAAAACCGTCAAGGGATTTTTTTCTAGCATGTCTTTTAGTTAACCCTTAACTGCAGATGGGCCCAGATCTGGAACAATTACTTTGAAGCCTTATCTGAAAGTAGGGGACTTGAGTTGTACTGTCACTGCATGGTGGGTCACATGTGGAACAGATACTAAACGAGTAAGAATTGTCGATTTTGTCCTAGAGCGCGCAACACAGGATAGAGAACGTGCAGAGTGGTTGAAAATAGCTCACTGAAAATCTGATGGAGATTTTCCGATTTTCATTGTTATGTTTGGGAGTAACGCAGGGGTACCATATACAAAAAAAACAACTATTGAAACTTTCTAACTTATTTTTTACTACTTTAATTTTTTTTTTTTAGCCTGAAAACTTTATTTTCAGTTACATGGATACCTAAATGCGGGTAAGGCCATATTTGGAACAATTAATATTCAGGCTCTTTACCATTGAAATATAATGGAAAGAATTTTTTCACTATTTTTCCCTGTCTCAAGGATCAAAATTGTACTGAAAAAACAAATTATTTTATTGAAAAAAAAAATCATGTAGTGGGTTAAGAGCTGAAATGATATTCTCACGGTGATTCTTATAACCACCAAAAATGTCGATTTTCTTCTTTTTTTGTGAAGGTTTCTTTCGAAGAATTCGGACGAGTCGAAACGTTTCCATTGAGTGAAAATGGAGAGAACGTAGTTGTGACGAATGACAATAGAGAGGAATACGTGGATTTATATTTGGACTGGGTCCTAAACAAAGCCATATTTGAACAATATCGCGCCTTCTATCTAGGATTTCATAGCGTCTGCGCCTCAAACGCTCTTTTGGTAAGTAACACGCTAATACTTCCTCGCAATCTTCGCATTGGCAAAAATCCAGTCATCTGGCAACATATGTGCATATGTATTCTTCCCATTTGTTTGCATGAGAAATAAATCGATTAGTTACGGTGCTATAGCCCCGTCAAGAATCGATTGTTTATCATACATTCAAATGGGAATAATGCGTGATTGCCAAATTGCCGGATCTGCCTTCAACATGAAAAGCTGCTTCTTGCGTGTTGAAGGTAAGATCTGACGAGAGCTGGAGTCTTCCAATTCGCTATAAGGCGTCACTAGTCTCTTGATTAAAATTTCTTTTTTCTTTCTTTTTTTATAATTTTAAACCAGATAACAAGTGGTCATGCTCTTGACAGGAACTTCAGTGCTCTTAAACTTTTTATGGTTTTTTTTTTAAGCCATCGAAATTTATTATCTGTCATCCTATTCAGATTGACCAAAAAATACGAAATTTTGAAAAGTGACAGAAAGTGACATTTTTTAGCGGATTGGAAGATCCCCAAATTTTGCCTGAAATAGTGGTGCGATCCGGCATCGTTGCATTGAGTCCATTAAAGCACATGAAAAAAGTCGAACTACTGAAGTTACACAGCTCACTCCCTTGAATCGACATTTTTAATGGATTATAATGGGCGAAATGCAGCATTATCAGATGTTATACTACGTCACTCACTGGCCTGGAATTATCTTAAAATTATGTCATGTTTCAGCTAAGGTCAGTAGTGGGTAGTAAACAATCGCCGTAATAAATATAAGTACCGTTTTTTCACACTTGAAACCATAAAAATTTGCCAAGTTTTCAAGGAAAAATGTATCCCCAAAAGCTTTTTTTGTCACTCAAAGTGTAGGTCATATAACAAGAACCTTAGAAGCAATTGAAGCTAATTGAAGCCCACTGAAGCCCACTGAAGCAAGTTTTGAAACCGTTAGAGCAGACAACGCGACCTTTTTTAATCCGCATGCTCATAGCAGGGTCGGACTGGCCAGGGCCGCTAGGCCGCGATCGCGGCCTAAAGTTTCGCTTTTTGAGGCCCAAGGGGGCGCCGCGCCGCAGGGACCTTCGATGGGGCCCCCAAATGGATAAAATGGAAAAATTTAGGAATGAAAAAAAGAATAATGTATCAAAGAAGACAGTAAATAGATTACTCTAAAGGAAAACCATTGTAAGCTAATTAAGATTGCTTAATATAAGGATTGAAAATGCATCGAGACTGGCCAAGTCCACTCTAGTCCAAGATGCGGACCGACATTTGGAAACTCTGGGGCCCCCCGAACGTTTCAAAAAGGAGCCTTCGAATGGATTAAAACGGGGCCCCAATCGGGTGAAAAACGGGGCCCCCAAACGGTTTAAAAACGGGGCCCCCGAACGGTCAAAACGGGACCCCTTAGTCCCCCAAAAAGTATCGGAGAATAAACTGGGAAGAAAATAATAAATACTGGCAAGAAAAACGAAAAAATGACAATTCGTGTAATTGCAAGCGAGAGGCGAGTCTTAGGAGTCTACCATTATGTCTTATATTTTTTAAAAACAAGTTTTCCTCTTTTCCTTCTTTTCAAAATCAAAACTTGCTAAAATGTTATCTCTATCTCATAAATAATTACTCGGTTCTCTCACAAATGAAACCCTAAAAAACTCATTAAAATTGGGTTTTTAGGACGTAAAATTTTCAAAATTTCCCGGGGGAGGGCCCCCGGACCCCCCGTCAACACCTGGGGGGTATTCCATACCCCCCAGACCCCCCGGTAAGTGAGACACGTGAAACAGATGGCGTCACTTTACCCCCCCCCCCCAGAATGAATATCTAACTCCACCACCGAAGATAATAAGTTACTTTATCCTGGACTAGAAGCCGCAGCCGAGCATATGCTCTAGCTGATATTTGGGTGGGTTTAAAAAGGACCAAGAGAAAGCCCACTGCGATCTGGATTCTTTAATAAGTCTACGTAATAACTAAAAAATAAGAAACAGAGAACTTTAATTATCAGTTGAAAAAATAGGGTAAAAACTGCTTCGTTTTAAGTTAATTTTTAAAAAATGGTCTGAGGGGGGGCCCAAAATGGAGGGAGGGGCCCCCAAATTGACCGAGCGGCCCAACATTTAGAGAGACAGTCCGACCCTGGCTCATAGAATGTGTTGGAAGCAACTTAACCAAGAAGTAAAAATTGAAAAAACAATTGCTCACTTTGCTTACATAGCCAAAGTCCCCAAAAAAAGTTTGGCATCTCTATCGATTCTTTGCTTCAGTCCATGCGCTTTCATTATTAATTCTTGAACTGATTCCATCCATGGATTATTCCATTTCCTATTCTTGTTATTTATTCGCTGTGAAATGCTGATCAATCGTTTTCAATTCCAGCTCCTAAGACCTGAGGAAGTAGAAACCTTAGTTTGTGGCTCGCCGACTATCAATATCTGCGAACTTAGGAAAATTACGTCTTATGATGGCTTCAGACCAAATGATCCAATTATCAAGTAAGTCAACAGAAGTATAAACAAAATCATATTATTTTGAACACCGGGGGGGGGGGGGGGGGGGGACACAAGCAGGCTTCAAAACACGCGCGCGCGTTAAGAATGGCTGCACGATCTTAATCAATAATTCATGGACAGGATGTTTCAGGTTATATAGTCAAGTGTTTTTGTGTAACTTTTTGTTATTTCAACAAACACCTATTGTTGTTTTTCCATTAAAAGTTGTGTAAAAAAAGCGAAAAAAGGTCCTTCCTCGTTCCTTCACTATGAAGCCAAAACTGGACGAGCAGGAAAACCTAAATTTTAGGAAAAACGAATGATATTTTCAAAAACAAGTCTGAATTCTCAAAAACAAACAGCAATTGGTTTTTACAACCATAAAATTCCTTGAAAGCACTCAGAAGAAGGGCCGAGCTATCAGCAGCCCTCCCCCCTCCCGCCCGGGTAGGTTTTAGGTGTTCACTAACCCAATTTACGATACGTCGTCTTTAAACATTTCCTATCTCTATCACTATAATTACTTGAGGTATTCTTCAATAAAAAGGCTTATGAATCAGAGCTCAAATGATCTCCATTTGCTATACTATATATGATGCTGTCTTTTACACCTTCCGTGTTTTAAAATCAATTTCATGAATACGACATGGTTGTTCTTTTAGAACGAAGAACCTTCTTTTTTTCTATGGTAAGTTTGCTAAAGATCCATAGGTAATATAATACCGTACGTTTTACGATATTTTGGTATCGAGCCTATTATTTTCCCTTTGCCATACTCAGAGATTACTAAGCCTAAGAGATATGGCACTTCCTATCTCCCCCGTGTTAAAAAACCGTTGGCCGAGCTCCGTAAAAAACGCCTGCAGAATGGCCGTGATACAACGTGCAGTACGCTGGTGACCGTAAACATTGTTGTTATTCATGTTGTTGGAAATGAGGTTAGATTCTCCGTCGCATACAAATGTTTGTCATTTAATGGCCGATGGGATGACTAAAGTGACTTAGAATTTCAGATTCACGTTCAAAATAAACTCAGAGCTCATTAAACTTCCCAAACACTTTATTAATCTTATTAATTTTGTTAGTGGCGTTGCTGTCAAACCTCATTTCAAACAACAACAGTAGTATAACAATGTTTACGGTCACCAGCGCACGCCACATTGCATACTTCGTAGGAGTCGAACAACACTTTAGAATCGCTATGCCATATCTCTTAGGCTTAGTCATCTCTGGCTATACTTCACATTTTACTACGTATTACTTCACTACTAATCTGTTTAATTCTATTTCTTCAATTAGAGATTTTTGGAAAATTCTGGATTCACTGTCAAACGATTTGAAGAAAAAGTTTCTATTATTCACGACCGGAAGTAACCGAATCCCGGTCGGCGGAATGGAAGAGATGACTTTCAAAATAACGAAAATGGTCAACAAACGTGAGAATCTACCGGAGGCGCATACTTGCTTCAATCAACTCGTGCTGCCTGAATACGAAACATCAGAGGAACTCAAAAAGAAGCTTATCATTTCAATATCGAATGCTGAGGGCTTCGGATTAGAATAAGCTTGAAAGAAGGCAACGAATGAGTCGTTCTTGTTCTGAGATTTTTGTTATTTTTTCGTATATTAGCAAATACCTGTACATATTTTATTTCTTTTTTTTTCAATTTGGAAAAAAAAATACAGCGAGAACTCACAAGTCAGAAATTCATTTATTGAATATCCTAAAAATTCCACGTACTTTTGGGATATTTTGATTTGAGAACTTTTGCAGGCTCTTTGGAACATTGTTTCAGGGACCGAGAGTACTCTGGAGAGCGAACATGAGCATGATAGCGCCACAGAATAATACAATCAGAACGGAAACTCCCATAAGAGCCAATGGAAGCAAGTTTAAATTTAACGGCACCAATAGGCAACGATGTGGTCCTATATCCCAGCATGGCGGACGTGTGTGATTTGTGTTGAAACTCATTTATTTCTGTAAATTCTGGAAAGAAATTTTTAGTTTCCAGCCTCACTTTTATTCTATTGGCATTTCAGAATGAAAATTTCGCGGATCGTGTCCTATATTTTATTTTTCGCGCGCGAATCCAGATATAAACATCCTATATCCCAACATGGCGGACGCGAAATGAATTTGCTTCAAAATCCGACAGAGTTTCCGTTCTGATTGTATTATTCTGTGATAGCGCTCTGCCGAGCGCTCTTTCGGTGGAAAACTTGTATTGAAATCCTTCTAATTCGGATCTAATTCAGTTATAAAGTGGCTCTGATATTTGATTGAAAAATGTATTATTATTTCTCTTTCTCAATGACAAATACATACGAATATATCTGATGAATGATATCAGCATGTTTCTACAAAACTACAAAAGGGGCAAAGAGTATTAAAGATACCGACGGAAAGGAGCTACTGATCAGTGGCGAGGCGTGACATTTGGCAACAATGTATTTTCTCCATTTAAATTCACCAAAAAAGTCGAATGCTTTAGTCATTGGCGATGACCAGGCATTTCGACCTTTCTAAATGTGTTTAAGTGGGGAAAAAGGAACGTCGCCAAATCGCACGCCTCGCCTCTGCTACTGATCCGTCGTGCGATAGTCGGCGCAATTGCTAATTTGTGTAATTTGTGTATGGCATCCTACAGTCCATTCTCACATCAGATAAATGTAAGGAAATTTCCGGCCAAACAGCATAAAGGGGAGAAAATAGTTCTGAGAAAAACGTGTTTGAAGTATTTATTCATGATTTACACCCATAGTATGCGTGGTCCATATGAACCACAAGGAAAAAACTTCTACTTCACTACTTGGTTGAGGTATCAGCAAGGAACTTTCATGGAACATTCTTGAGGGTGTGAGAAATCTAAATCGCACGTTGCCGACCAAACAGCGTACTCGCGTATATGTTTGGCTCATATGTAGCTAGTGTGCGCGCATCAGAACTGGATAAGTCGCCTGACAGGGTCGGCAACTTTACCTACGCATCATTCATACAAATTGAGAGCTCTGAAAATTGAAGGCGCTTTAAGTCACGAAACATCTCAGAGTTGAGACTTGCAGATGTGTGCATAAAGTGCGATGTGCAACGTTTGCTTTCAATCTGGTCTAAGTATTTTGAAAAAATGTAGAATAACAGGTATAAGATTAAATGCTTGCGTAATGCGTTTACCGCAGATTGGTACTTCGAAATCACCGTCGCAAGGAAAAATTGTACTTTCGTAGAACCGAATAATTTACTCCCGTGCGTCATGGCAAATTCTGGAAGATTTTTCTTTTTTAATGTGAGAATTCTATTTGATTCTAGTTATAATGAAATTTAATTCGTATTAATAGATCCCTTTTTTTATTTCAACTGTTTTACTTTCACGGCATACCCACTGCTGTAACCAATAAACAAGTTAACGAGGATTTGGACGGGATGGGGGATAGAGTATGGAGCTTTATTTTCAAATAATTTATCTGACAACAACAAGAGAATAAACCTATTATTTTCTTTGCATTATTCTTTAGAATATTGGGATCAGGAGTGTAGCTTACAATTGCGTTTAAATGTAAGAATATAAGCTGCAATGTCCACAATTTTCCGGCTAGGGGGTCACTCGACTCATCTTCAAAGGTGTGTAAATCACTTTATCATGGCGACAAATCTCTCAGTACCAAGAATAAGTCAAAATCCGGTCCGTTTTGCACAGAAGCGCCGAAACTCGTGAAAAATGTCAATAACATTGTATTCCAGGAAGTCCTGGAGGAACAGAGGAATCAGTAGACAACAAATTCAATTTGGTATGATCATCTTTCTTTTATATTTTTTTCTCAATTATATACCTGGATTTTATTTCGTATGATGATTAGGAGCAAAAATACAGTGTGTAGAGGCGTAGAGCCTCCATGGTTTGAGCCGCTAGTATATAATAACAAGTGATCACTCGATACCCAATTTTTTTTCTTCTCTGTTCGGTAAATAGTGTTGATTCTCGAGCTTATGACGTGGTGTCTTCTTCGTCCCTACCTACATGCCTCCAAAATCCGATCCTGAAAATTTCCGAATTTTGAATAAACTGGATAAGAATGGAAGACGGTGATTGGTGGAGACCACCTCACATGGTTGCCAAGTCTTATCAAAATACGATTATAAATTTTGTAGTTGGATCGTGCTCCAGACCATCCGCTAACCAATGAGATAAATTCCGTATTTTATCAGATTTGGCAACCTCGTGACTCATCTCCAAGAATCACCACTTTCAATTCTTATGCAGCTGAATCAGAAGTCCGGAATTTCAAAGATTGGCTTCCTGCTCTATTCTTCTGGCCCTGCTTCTAGCGCCCCAGTCAATCAGAAGTCCACCTTAATTTCAAGACATTACAAATCTACGCCTTCTTCGATTCAATATGTCTTTGGTGAGATTCCGTGGAAACAATCACAGCTCTTTGTGTGATCTATCAAAAGGTTTACCGCGCGCTCCACCGAGTCTTGTGAACCTGTAATTTTTCCCGCCGGGGAATTCAATCATTCCTGATTAGAAAACCGCGCGTCAAAGTTAAACTGTTGTAAACAAGCTGTAATTACCCGCGCGGCAACCGCACGCCGCGCTCGCGCTGGCACGCGATGCCCGCGATACCACCGCGCAGCCGCCCCGCGCCGCCCGCTGCACGGTGTTTCCCTTCTTATGGAGGCTAGAAAGAAAACCTCGCGCGGGACATTATATATTGCCATATTTAACTTGGTGGAACTCCCGCTGGAGGTTATGAAAGGTGGCCAAATTTTCAGAGGCACGCTAGTACTATCGACGAATTAAAGATTGTCGCGAGATTTTCACGCAATTCCAGTTAAGGGTGTGAGTGTGGGACTGATCTGCATAGGCTTCCCCGCCCCACTCGCTCTGGTCTCTCACCTGCAACGTGTGAGGAGTATGAAAAGTGGCCTAACCATAACCTTGAAGGCGAAACTTAGCTCGGGAGAATCTCGTGACAATCTTTAATTCGTCTATAGTACATATATATTCAGCTTGCGAAAAATTCCGACGCGACAGACTTTGTTTTTCAACAACAAAGACCTCAGTACTTCGCTAAGAGGGCGAGAGTCGTCGTTGCCAGCTTGTGCAGGAAAATCTCTAATGGGTCTGTTGCAAACTTTTGCTACAACAATAAAAAGTTATTATTCCAATGTAAAATCGCCTGAAAAGTCCATTGGTGGCATCATTAAGTCATGAAATACAATAATAAACTCACAAGAGGCGTTTATTGAAATCCAAGATGGCGGCAAAATATCGAGGAATCTGAATGTATGCACCGTGATCATCCAAGGATTGCCAACGTTTACAACCTCATTTGGAGGTAGAGGTTATGTGTTTGTTTACGTTGTGATTGGTTGTGATCGATGTTGTGAGGTTGGCTATCCTTGAATGTTCGTGGTGCATGCATACAGATTGCTCGATATTTTGCCGCCATCTTGGATTTCATTAAACGCTTCTTGTGAGTTTATTATCGCATTTCGTGGCTTTCTGATGCCACCATTGGACTTTTCAGGCGATTTTACATTAGATAAAACACTCTCAATCGTTGTAGCAAAAGTTTGCAACAGACCCATTATCACAATAATTTAAACGAGCAATATTGATGAGAGTTTTCTCAGAAATCTGTCAACCTTGTTGGGCAGAGAGTAAAGAGGAGTTGATGCGGTAAGTGGTCAAGTGACAGTCGAAGGAAGCCGCGAGCCGCAGAGCTTAAAGCAGTCAATACGCGAAGGGGTGGAGCGGATGAGTGTGGTAGGGGAAGGGGAGGGGAGAAGGGGGAGATTTCAGCTCTGCAGCGGAGCGGAGATCGCTTGCGGCGGCGCGTCTATTTTCCATAAACTTTCACCCATCAGCATCAGCATCAGCATCAGCATCAGCATCAGGCATCAGGCATCAGGCATCACACACACAATCAGAACCTGATTGAATCCGAAGCATGCACAATGAGACAAAATTAAGATTCCACTGGCTGACGACTAACGGACGGACGCGATGCGGGACCGTACCGGACCGGACAGTGCGGTGCGGTGCGGTGGAGCATTGCACGTTGCTATGGTTACCGACTGGAGACACTATATACAGCAGCTTTGGCCTGAGGCTGAATCTACGGGGTGCTTGATTTCGAAATGGGGCTATTGCACACTTTTGCTATAAGCGATTTAATAGTCGATTATGGCGTTAAAACCTCAAAAAATAACGATGGCGGCACTAAAAACTTCCAAAATCCACTCCTAAACTCAATAAACGCAGTTATTTGAGGGAGCGTAATGGTGGCCGAAGGCACTAACAATGGGAGATTCCTATCTTAATTTCGTCACTCTTTCTATGCTGACAAGGATGATTCACAGAGTAATTAGTCATCAGAGTGATGATCCACATCCGATGAATGGTACCGCAACACCAAGTGACACCGGTGTCAAATGAAAGTAGTATCTTATTGGTCACTTCTTGATGGAGTTTCAGAATTGTTAGATGGGAATCTCCCATTGTTAGTGCCTTCGGCCACCATTACGCTCGCGCAAATAACTGCGTTTATTGAGTTTAGGAGTGGATTTTGGAAGTTTTTAGTGCCGCCATCGTTATTTTTAGAGGTTTTTACGCCATAATCGACTATTAAATCGCTTATAGCAAAAGTGTGCAATAGCCCCAATCGCGACTTGCGGCTGGTCAAATAATTTGTGAGGCCTCCACAAACGATCTAATGGGTCTGTTGCAAACTTTTGCGACAGTCAGTGGCGGCTCGTACAATTTGGCAACCATGCAATTCTGTTCATTTAAACATAGGTAAAATAATCGAATCTCCAGGAGGCTGACAGCCTCGTGGAGAATCGATAGATTTACATTCGTTCAAATGGAGGAAAAGCAATGTTGCCAAATTGCACGAGCCGCCATTGCGCATTGGCGACAGCATCATGGAGGGTCGATTAGTCCTATTCGTGAAATTGCATGAAAATCACATTCAAAGCATCGCAAAGTCTCAAAATCCATCCATATTCCACAAACTCAACTAGTGTGTTTGACAAAATTCAAAGATGGCTGTCAGAAGAATGGCCACAATGTGAGGGAGCACGGGCGGATAAAGGAATTTCTCTCTCTATCTCTCTCTCTCTCTCTCTCTCTCTCTCTCTCTCTCTCTCTCTCTCTCTCTCTCTCTCTCTCTCTCTCTCTCTCTCTCTCTCTCTCTCTCTCTCTCTCTCTCTCTCTCTCTCTCTCTCTCTCTCTCTCTCTCTCTCTCTCTCTCTCTCTCTCTCTCTCTCTCTCTCTCTCTCTCTCTCTCTCTCTCTCTCTCTCTCTCTCTCTCTCTCTCTCTCTCTCTCTCTCTAACCGTTTAAAAAAAAGTGTTGGAAAAGGATTGTAGAGGGGCCCATCACGTGACTTTAGCCCCTATATCCATCCTTTTCTAACACACACGTTCAAATAGGAGGAGAGAAAGATGCATAGAGAGAGAGAGAGAGGGGGGAGGGAGAGAGAGAGAGAGAGAGAGAGAGAGAGAGAGAGAGAGAGAGACAAACACACAGACAAATTCCAGTATCTGCCCATGTGGTGGAGTCCCGTCTAATGGGGCTATTGCACACTTTTGCTACTGGCAATTTAGAGGTCGATTCAGATGTAGAAACCTTCAAAAATAACAAACACACTAAACACCCTGTATGCCAGTACAAACATTTTCTAATCGCGATTTGTGACTGCGCTCTTTCCTGTTACGCCATAAAACTTCGTGAAATCGTTCACAAAAAAAAACATAGTTTGTTCAGCGCTATCATACAGTAAAGGTGCGTAACGTTCTACATATGTGTTGCGGAAGATGTGACAGGCTCTGACAACTCTTACAAGCGCATAGAACCTTTTTTGTTGCTCGTCACTCATAGATGTCGCTTATTATAAAATAGTTAGTGCCATTGATGCGATCCAGAAATGCAAGTTTCTTTTTTTGAACAGTCTATACCCTTCTCCCCCCCCACCCCCTCGCAAGATCTTCGTCAATATCATTCGACTTC
Source organism: Trialeurodes vaporariorum (assembly GCA_011764245.1). Lineage (NCBI taxonomy): Eukaryota > Metazoa > Arthropoda > Insecta > Hemiptera > Aleyrodidae > Trialeurodes > Trialeurodes vaporariorum. The sequence goes on along the minus strand of VMOF01000024.1, from coordinate 61,646,766 downwards.
CTGATGGCAGTCATTTCCTTGAACTTTACTATTCTTGTTCCTGCAAAAAGTGATACCCATTCCACGGACGGGTCCAGCAATTTGGCAACCATGCATTCTTTCCATTTGAACGAATGAGAAACAATCGATCCTTGAGGGGGCCATGGCCCTTCTACGAATCGATTGTCTTACACAAATTCAAATGGGACAATCCACGGTTGCCAGATTGCTGGGTCCGCCTTTGACACATTCTTATGATCATAGGCATTTGTCAATGCCTCCTCTCCTACAGAAATCCCCAGGGCGCTCACATTTTTAAACAGCGAAAATAAAGGGTTTCAAATTTTTTGAAGTGGGAAGTGCATTTTTTTGTATTCTTGTTTTCCGGTGCCAAAAATGGTCTGCTCAAGAGTAAACAAATAAGAACCAAGCAAAGCGGGTAAAAAGTTTACTCCGAAAAAATCAAAATTTAGTAATCCTTAGAGGATCATTGGCGTCAATTGCATCGTCAAATTTCATTAATTTAATTCGTCATCCAATCGTTTCCCGAGAGGAAATTCTGATCATTTCTCTAAAATTAGCAAGACAGGAAAAATATCCATCCCATGCAGTTGAGTTCAATTCGAAAAAGTGGAGCACTCGCAAGCTTTTTCTACAGGCAGCGCAACAAGAAATTCTCCATCTCTCTCTAATCACCAGTAAAACACGTAAGTTAACCCGAGCAGACCAGCAGGCTGATTCTCCCTATTTAGACGAGACGAGACGAGATAGGAAGAAACGAAGAATCCCATTGGTTTAAATGGCGTCACGTGACAGATTTGAAGTCATTGAGACGCAAGGAGAACGAGCTCTGAGTCATTCATTTCAAAATCATGACTCGGAGCTCGTTCTCCTCGCGCCTCAATGACTTCAAAATAAATCTGTCACGTGACGCCATTTAAACCAATGGGATTCATTGTTTCTTCCTATCTCGTCTCGTCTCGTCCAAATAGGGAGAATCAGCCTGCTGGTGTACATTTCAATGTACACTGAAAAACATGAAATCTTATGGAAACCATAAAAATACAATATGCGCATCAATTTAGATGAAGAGACAGCGCTAAGATCAACCATGTTCGTCAAAAATCCGTTTCTGAACAAAAAGAATTTCAGGTATGAAAGGGTTAACGTAACGATATTGATATTCATCCTCCGATCAAGGGCAAGCCTATCTCATCAAGTTGACGCGCGGATGTTAGGCACGCGCGCACGACTCATCGAACGCGTCGCGTCGAATCGCATCGCATCAAAGTAGGCGATCGGGGTACGCGCGCGGAGTGCAACCGAGCCGTCGAAGAACAGCTTTCACTGATCGATTTCGGTCGCGCGCGGCATTAAAAGCTGCGCAGCCATTGGTCGATTGTGGTATCCTCATGCTCGGGCTCATAAAAGTTGATCGCACGGACGCGGACGGTCGGACAGACGCTAACGCCAGACGACGGAACACGAACCGCGCGCGGATATCGCCGCGAGCAGGCAACGAGAGGCGCTTCATATGTATACAAACGCACTCACACACTCTCAGATACTCTCGCACATGTTCGCGTTTACTGCACATATATGCTAGTGCTCACACTTGACGCACGGGCTCTGCCTCTTGACAATGACCTCCCAATGGGAACCAACTCGGACCCCCGACACTCTGAACTCGACGCGGCGAGGCGTGGAGCCCAGTGGGTTTGAGGGACGGAATCTCTTGGACATCAAACGCTGGTGGAAAATGTGTGGTAGTTTTGACAGACATGGGTCAATAAAGTGATTCGAGGAAGGCGCCGAGATTCTTTGGTAATGCACAGAAAAAAAAAGAAAAAAACACTATGTAGCGGTGATAAAACCTTGGGTAGAAAAATATATTACGGAAAAAATATTTTGTAAGATTTACCATCATGATGACTGATTTCTGCACCTGCCAAAAAGATGAGGTAAACTTCACCATATATTCCGTTGAAAATAACAAGTTTCTAGTTCATTCAACCCGATATATGGTCAAGTTTACCATATTTTTGGCAGGTGCAGAAATCAGTCATCATGATGGTAAATCTTACCAACTATTTTTTTCCGTGTAGCAAAAGACGTTAGTACAGCTAACCAAAGGTTTTGCACGCCTAAATACAGAAATTATGCTGGAAGAACCGAAGATCTGGTCAGCTCAACAAGTCTTTTGTGAGGGCATTTTTCTACCAATAGTTTTGTCAGCGCTACCGAAGTGTTTTTTCTGGTGTTGTTTGTCTGTGAACCACGACAAACAAACCATCTATCTGACATAATAACAGCCACAGACGAGGGATTTATCTCCGAAATCTGCTGGAAAATGCAGCGTTTAGGGCAAGTCGGATTATTGCAAACCTCCACATAGTAGGTATATAAAATCTAAATATTTTTACCAGAAGAATTTCCTGAGACGCTCGCTGCTCACATTATCTCTTTCATCTCTCTCTCTCTCTCTCTCTCTCTCTCTCTCTCTCTCTCTCTCTCTCTCTCTCTCTCTCTCCCTCTCTCTCTCTCTCTCTCCCCCTCTCTCTCTCTCTCTCTCTCTCACTCTCTCTCTCCTCTCTCTCTCTCTCTCTCTCTCTCTCTCTCTCTCTCTCTCTCTCTCTCTCTCTCTCTCTCTCTCTCTCTCTCTAAAAAAAAAAAAAAAAATCTTTATTTTTATCTTTCCTCGTCTAACATACATATTTTTAGGGAGAAAATGAGAGAGAGAGAGAGAGAGAGAGAGAGAGAGAGAGAGAGAGAGAACCTCTCGGTGCGCAATATGGGTAGGTGCACTGTTTAGTCAACGGATTCTATGCATCGTCATTTCACTTCTTAGATTTTGGATGAGGTAGGCAATTAGCAAGACTTATCACTTTAAGCATGAATTTAAGCATTGCAGGTGGCCTAACCTACCATAATTTAAGGAGCTGACTGACATTATTTAATTTCCCGACTGTTATGGAATGGGGCAATGGGGCAGTTGCAAGGATCTGAATTTTTGTGTTTTTTCAGTCTGAAAATGAAAGTGCTTGGTGAGCTGAATAAAAAGATGCCTTTGATTTCTATCTATGTTTCGTGGTTCTGGAGTCGCGATTTTGGTCCGGAATACATTGTTTTAATGCGAATTCCGCATTGTGACGTCTCAACAAACACACACACAAGTGGGTTGCAACATTACAGGCGAGTGTATCGCCGAAACCGACACACTTATGAAAAATCCATGGGCATCTAGGCACCTGGGTCGGTCAAGTACTTTCATTCTCTTTAAAAAGAAACTTCACATTTCAGATCTTCGCAACTGCCCCACTGTGGCGAGGCGTGCGATTTGACGACGTTCTTTTTTCCATTTAAACACATTAGAAAGATCGAAATCCTGGTCATCCCCGATGACTGAGCCGTTCGACTTTTTTGGTGAATTCAGATGGAAAAAATACAGTGTTGCCAAATTGCACGCTTCGCCACTGCTGCCCCATATTAAAAATGGTTCTGATTCCAATGACTCGCTGCCAATTTTTCGATAATCCTGAAACTCACGGGAGCCTGAATACTGAGCGACGGTGGCGCTGCGAAGTCCCAATGTGAATGCTGAGAAACCGTGTCTATGACCCCAGATAAGCGATCTTCCGACTACACCATACGAACACTGAACAGGCAGAGTGGTGTCGAGTATCTCCCAATTCCTCCCAGTCAGCCAGCCGCGCCGCGCCGCACAGTGTGAGAATGGTGCGACAAAAGTCATATCGGCAAAACGAATGTTTAATGGGCTGAATTTGTTCCTGATAGTATGCTGATCATAGAAATATGCCTATAGTACCTATTATCATGGTATTACGTAAGTATGGTGAGGTTGAATGCGACCGTTTTTCAGATGTTTGTTTTGATTTTTGAAACCATGTACCGGTGACGTTTCTTTCATCGCATTTTAGAACCATTAGGAGCCAGTTTTTCTATCAAACAAAGGATGGACTAGAAAGAAGAAGAATCGTAGATCACTTTGCATGTATGGAAAACTTTATTTGAGCAATATTTTGTATATTTTTTTTAGCTTAAAGTAACGTATAACGAACGCTCGAAAATCGTCAATTTCATGATTTTCATTGGACTAAAAAAGGGTGAAGACCAGAGAACGCCAAAACGAGCTTAACACCATGAGAAAGCCCATTTTCTGGAGAACAAAACCCTTAAATTGGATCCTGCGACTTTTTGCGACTTTTTGAAATATTAAAGTTTGAAAAGACGTAGTTTTGCTGTTAATAGTGACTTCGCCACGCTTACTTGAGTGCCACTCACTCGCTCGTTTCCGCTCTCGCACTCTGATACTTATTACTTCGAGCAGCTAGGTGACAACTGTTAGAGTCCACTGCTCTAGTGGCCAACGTACTAGGCTCTCATGACGAACAGTGCGGGTTCAATTCCCACATGCGGCAGAGTTTTTGAACATTTTTATAAATAGTTTTTAATTCTTCATTTCTTGAAGCGCGTCACGTTACATCCAAACACGCCGCACTTCGTTCTTTTGAGCCCATAAGACCATTATTGGAAACTAACCCATCTCAACTATCACGTTCGACCTTTTCAATGGGTTATAATGAACTGTATACAGCGTTGTCAGATTGAACTGTAGGGAACTAATTTTTGACGATTAAAATAAAAGAAGTGACTAATAAAATATACAAATAAAATAAATTAATAATTGATAAATAAACGAAGTAAAATAATAAAAGTAAGCGATCATTTATGAATCATAAACGTCGATTAATCTAATAATAACTACTAATCACTAATAATACTATCACTTGCCAGTATTCAACCGTATAAAGTATTTATTTAATCTCTGTGTAAGTAGCAGCTAGCAAATATTTTACGATGAAGTATGATCAAAATAACAGCACTGTAAAAAAGTATTGATTAACTTAATTCACGTTCGTAATCTGCGACCTAAATAAGCCTTTGGCCGTTTTATGAAACAATATAAAGTCATTTTATATTCAGTTGCATAGAAGAAACGTGTAGATATAATGATGCACAATTTGGCAACAATGTAAAAATCATCGAAAAACTGACTTCATATTCGTAATCAGACACCTGAAAAACCCCCTTACGCACGTTTCTTTAATAACCAATAAGGTAATTTTATATTCAGTTAAATAGAATAAACATGCCTAATAGGGTGCAATTTGGCAACACTGTAAAAATATCGAAAATCTGACTTCATATTCGTAATCAGCGACCTGAAAACCCCCCACACGTTTCTTTCATAAACAATAAGATAACTTTATATTCCGTTAAATAGAATAAACGACCTTAATAGTGTGCAATTTGGCAACACTGTAAAAATATCGAAAAACTGACTTCATATTCGTGATCAGCGACCCAAAAAACCCCCTTACCCCTGAAACCAGATGAAAATTCGGTTGGCAAAGACTTTTGTCGCAGTAGACCCCCCATTTCTCACACTGTGCGCCGGTCGCCGTGCAGTACCTTAACACTTTACTCAGCCGCATAGCATACTCGCCCGCGTGGTGGCTTCTGGCTCCTTCGAGTCATTATGAGCACCACCTCCGCGCTTCAGCCGAGCGCTTCTTCTACCTACCGAGCGGTTTTCTCGAATCTAACTGCAGTAGCTTCCACTTTTCTTCCGGTTGCTTCCCGTGTGATACTCGAGCAGACGAAGCAAAGCGCTACTCGAGCATGGTGGGTCAACGAGCATCATTTGAAAGCACGCCGCGCTGCGGCCATCTCCATGCACAGTAGTCTGGGGCCCGAAAATCAACTTTGGGGTACACTTTTTATACTTTCAGGGTGTGTTCTGGGTCACATGGGACACCCTTTTTTGCCCATAGGAGTTCCCGAAAAATCCGGCCGCACCTTCATATCCGCCATTTTGTATTTTTTTGGAGTTTTCCGAGGTGCATTCAAAAAATCACCTAAATGCAGAAAACGGCCGCTTCTAGGAAGAAATGTCTAAGGAAAAAGGTTGTTTAAAATCAATTTTTACATCCCGTACAATCGCTATAAAACCCCATATCGCCTGTTTAAGTGGAAAAAAACCGCAAATACATGAAAAAAAAGTCAAAATTTTCCTCTCTAAGTTTTGAGGCAAAAATTGTCAACCAGCATAGCTGACGCCAGAAGGGTGCTAATTTTTTTTTCAGCTCGGTAGAAATCATCCCAACATACTACCAAAGCACCCTACGTCCCTAATCGCTTCAGGGCTCACCCCCTTTTCCCCGGCCTTAGCACTCGGACTTGGCCTATATCTGAAAACTCAAAAATCTCCAAATTCGCGTAATATACGAATACCTCTGAAATGTAGCAAAAATCGAGAATAAAATCCCGAATGAAGCCTCATTTTGTGTTTCCTGAGTCGCAACACTCAAGAATATCATCTGAAGGACGTAAAAGTTTACCCGGAATGGTGCTTTCCTTTACATTTTGGCTGAAATAGCCTGAACTGGCTGCTATGAGAAACGCGCTCAGCAGGATGAGCCAGACCCCCCGTATCAGCCTTTTTTGGCGATGAAGGACTGAACTTCCAACTTTGAGATAGGTAAGTCAGGGGGGGAAATACACCCGAAAAATCAGAATTTCGTATTTTCAATAGCTCCCGAGGTCTCCCAAGGGGGTTTCGGGGGACGGGGAGGGGCGGGGGCCGGGGGGCCCAGAGAGGGTTCAAAAACAAAAACTCTGATTTTACAAGCTTTTATTGGCACTCTGATGGCAAATGTAACGTCAAATTTGAAATTTTCCTCAAAATTTTAGTAAAACGTTTAAGGGAAAAAAGCCAATTTTGTCCGATTTAGGGCCCCCGTAAAAGGGGGACTCCCGTGCAAAAAACCCCCCGCAAGTATTCAAACCACAACAACGTAAATTCGTTGTAGAAACTCGGGAAAAATTGCTTTCCGGGTTTTCGACGACGAGAAACTCGAATTTTTGGGTCTCAAAGACCACCTGCTGATGTTCAGGGGCCGTTTGGGTACGTAGGGGGGGGGGGGGGGGGGGGGGACGCGATCCCCAATCGCACGTGTTTCAACTAAACCTCATCGCAGAATCTCGGGAAAAAATTCTATTCCCCGGGCTCTGACGACGGAAAAATCGGATCTCTGGGTTTCAAACGGCATCAGGGACATTTCGAGGCCGTTCATGGGGATGCGGGGGGGGGGGGGGTCCAGTCTTGTCCAGAGACAATAATAATAGAGACCACGCACTAGCCAATGCGCGCGGTCGGTAATTATTTTTCGGGATAACAGGACTTATACCACAGGGAGCATGAAGGAGAACCATCCATACGTTTTCTGATGCAATTTCGGTGCTGCGGTTTTTTTTGGCAAAAATCTCAACGAATTTCCTCATCAGTCAACGTACGGTCCATGTTTGTGGTGTTTTATTGAGACCCCGAAAAAAAAAAGTTGCCGCGCAAACATGGGAAAGATGGATAGTGCAAGTGCGTGGTCTCTATTATACAAACAGGGTGTTTCAGACCACCCGTCCACTATCTTTTTAGCGAAAACAGCGCAAGAAACGGAAATTCTGACGAGACTTTTTCGATGTATGTCGTCCCCCAAAAAATTCAGGGAAAATATTGCCGTTCCCCAAAAACGGCCCTTGAAGGCCTATTTGGGCCCAAAAAAGGGGGCCAAAATTTCTGTTTTTCGATGTTTTCGAATGGGACGGGCGTTATTTTATTTTAGAAATGGAGTTAACACAAAAATAAACATTTATGGTTCAGGGAATTTTTTTCAAAAAATGGCCCGTTCTCAAGTTAGGCCTTTAAAAAAAAAATTTGGGGCCATTTTGAATTGCTCGCCGTGACCTTAAAAATGGTCCGATTTCAAAAAACTAAAAATATTCTGAGTCAGCAGATTAAGAGCTTTCTTTTTATGTATCGTAACCTTATTTTCTGCGAAAATAAATTGGGGCCCCCCCCCCAATTTTTGAGGCTTTGGGGGCCTCAAAGATGACTTATACTCCAGGTATGGCACTAGCTATCTTGCCAATGTTAAATTTCGTTTAGCGCCTTCATTTCTAAAACCTAGCTAGAACACATACACTGGCCCCCGGTTTGTTTACGTTTTGGTGAGCGAGGAGTGTGCGGGCGGGGTGGGGGTCGTGGGCCAGTCGACTGGCCCCACCCCGCCCGCGCGTCTCTCGCTCGCCGAAAAGTAAACAAACCGTGGGCCAGTGTATGTGTTTTAGCAATGAAGGCGCTCAACAAGATTTTTGCTAGTGCCATATCTGGAGTATCTTTGGGGGACCTCTACGAAAAAAATTTCAAATGACAAGTTATAGGTTGTGATACATTATTCGAAAGGTATTGAGAAGACGAAGAAAATGGTCTAAATCCGAACTCAATCCGATAATTACAACGAGAGTTACAGCGTGGCCTCTCCCCCTATATTTTGCAGCTTGGTGGGGGGGGGGGAGGGCAGGGCAGGGCCCCTGTGAGTAAAACTGAAAATGGCCGGGTTACAAGATGTTATAAATTATTCGAAAGTCCTTGAAAATACGAAGAAAATGATCCAAACCGGGTATCAATTCTATAACTTCAGCGAGAGTTACAGCCATTCAAAGATTTGCAGTATTTTTCTCGTACTCGCTAGATTTTGTAAGTGGTCGTGGTTGTTTTCTATGACCTCCTCGATGTATCCTCCCATTGCATCAGTCATCAACCTATGGTCCATAATGGATGGATCTCCTTCATGCTCTAGTGCGTGGTCTCTATTATTATTGTCTCTGGACAAGACTGGACCCCCCCCCCCCCCGCATCCCCATGAACGGCCTCGAAATGTCCTGAGTGCCGTTTGAAACCCAGAGATCCGAGTTTTCCGTCGTCAGAGACCGGGAATAGAATTTTTTCCCGAGATTCTGCGATGAGGTTTAGTTGAAACACGTGCGATTGGGGATCGCGTCACCCCCCCCCCCCCTACGTACCCAAACGGCCCCTGAACATCAGCAGGTGGTCTTTGAGACCCAAATATTCGAGTTTCTCGTCGTCGAAAACCTGGGAAAGCAATTTTTCCCGAGTTTCTACAACGAATTTACGTTGTTGTGGTTTTGAATACTTGCGGGGGTTTTTAGCACGGGAGTCCCCCTTTTACGGGGGCCCTAAATCGGACAAAATTGGCTTTTTTCCCTTAAACGTTTCACTAAAATTTTGAGGAAATTGCAAATTTGACGTTACATTTGCCATCAGAGTGCCAATAAAAGCTTGTAAAATCAGAGTTTTTGTTTTTGAACCCTCTCTGGCCCTCCGGCCCCCGCCCCTCCCCGTCCCCCGAAACCCCCTTGGGGAGACCTCGGGAGCTATTGAAAATACGAAATTCTGATTTTTCGGGTGTATTTCCCCACCTGACTTACCTATCTCAACAGTGGCGCACCGAGGAATTTGCCTTGGGGGGGGTTTTGGTACGACTCAAACTCCGGGGGGTCTGGGGGGTATGGAATACCCCTCAGGACAAGGGGGGTCCGGGGGCCCTCCCCCGGAATTTTTTTTCAATTTTCGTGACCTTCAGATTGAATTTTACGGTACTTTCATGTATACAGTAAAATTGAAATGCTGAAATATATTTTCGATTTTGCTGCATGAAATCTTTGCTCTCGACTCATAATTGGAGGGAGAAGAGTCAAGTGGAATGTGGTTGAAGGAGCCGTGGAATATTCACCGAGGGGTTCACCGAGAGGAGGGGTCCGGCGGCCCTCCCCCGGAAAATTTTTCAATTTTCCTGACCTTCAGATTGAATTTTACGGTACTTTCATTACAGTAAAATTGAAATGTTCAAATATACAGGGTGAGCCAGAGCACCCGTACCAGGCATTTTTCTCGAAAACTACTGAACCAAATGATTTGAAACGAAAAAGTCGGGAATCGACCCCAAATTTTTCATTTTTGATATTTTCAAAAGCCCCTGACAGCCCCTTGGGGCGTATTCGGGGGGGGGGCTCAAACACATTTTTTAAGTTTTCTTGAAGAAACCTCAAAAAAAGTATAAAAATTAGTTTGTAATCTTAAAGTAGAGGCAATTGCCAACATTTTTGCTTCCTCAATATTTTCCAAAATACCCACATTTTTTGAGTTATGGGGGATTTTTGAAATTTTTTTGAATCGGCCTTTTTGGCCACCCTGTTGAGAATTTTTCAAAAATTATTACAGATTCTGTAAGAACAGATCAAGACCTTTCGATTGATGTGCCACATGTTACCTTAAAGTTGAAAAAGAAGGTGTTTTTTTGCCAAATCAAAATTTTGGGGCTTCAATTGCATAATTGGTGCGATTCCATAGTTTGAGCCAATTGAAGCCCCAAAATTTTGATTTGGCAAAAAAAACACCTTATTTTTCAACTTTAAGGTAACATGTGGCACATCAATCGAAAGGTCTTGATTTGTTCTTTCAGAACCTGTAATAATTTTTGAAAAATTCTCAACAGGGTGGCCAAAAAGGCCGATTCAAAAAAATTTCAAAAATCCCCCATAACTCAAAAAATTTGGGTTTTTTGGAAAATATTGAGGGAAGCAAAAATGTTGGCAATTGCCTCTACTTTAATATTATAAACTAATTTTTATACTTTTATTGAGGTTACTTCTATAAAACTTAAAAAATGTGTTTGAGCCCCCCCCCCGAATACGCCCCAAGGGGCTGTCAGGGGCTTTTGAAAATATCAAAAATGAAAAATTTGGGGTCGATTCCCTATCAGACTTTCTTGTTTCAAATCATTCGGTTCAGTTGTTTTCGAGAAAAATGCCTGGTACGGGTGCTCTGGCTCACCCTGTATAAATTTTCGATTTTGCCTGCGTGAAATCGTTGCTCTCGACTCATGATAATTGGAGGGAGAAGAGTCAAAGGATAATATGGAATTTGTTCGTCGTGAATTTCTTTCCTAGCTGATCACGATTTTTTTCTTTCTCTTTCTTCTATTTGTGAAGGAACCACATTCTCTCTCTCTCTCTCTCTCTCTCTCTCTCTCTCTCTCTCTCTCTCTCTCTCTCTCTCTCTCTCTCCCTCTCTCTCCTTCCTTCCTTTTTTTTTTTTTTTTTTTTTTTTTTTTTTTTTTTTGGGCTTGGGGGGGGTTTTAACCCTAAAACCCCCCCCCTTCGGTGCGCCACTGTATCTCAAAGTTGGAAGTTCAGTCCTTCATCGCCAAAAACGGCTGATACGGGTGGTCTGGCTCATCCTGCTGAGCGCGTTTCTCATAGCAGCCAGTTCAGGCTATTTCAGCCAAAATGTAAAGGAAAGCACCATTCCGGGTAAACTTTTACGTCCTTCAGATGATATTCTTGAGTGTTGCGACTCAGGAAACACAAAATGAGGCTTCATTCGGGATTGTATTCTCGATATTTTGCTACATTTCAGAGGTATTCGTATATTACGCGAATTTGGAGATTTTTGAGTTTTCAGATATAGGCCAAGTCCGAGTGCTAAGGCCGGGAAAGGGGCTGAGCCCTGAAGCGATTAGGGACGTAGGGTGCTTTGGTAGTATGTTGGGATGATTTCTACCGAGCTGAAAAAAAATTAGCACCCTTCTGGCGTCAGCTATGCTGGTTGACAATTTTTGCCTCAAAACTTAGAGAGGAAAATTTTGACTTTTTTTTCATGTTTTTGCGGTTTTTTTCCACTTAAACAGGCGATATGGGGTTTTATAGCGATTGTACGGGATGTAAAAATTGATTTTAAACAACCTTTTTCCTTAGACATTTCTTCCTAGAAGCGGCCGTTTTCTGCATTTAGGTGATTTTTTGAATGCACCTCGGAAAACTCCAAAAAAATACAAAATGGCGGATATGAAGGTGCGGCCGGATTTTTCGGGAACTCCTATGGGCAAAAAAGGGTGTCCCATGTGACCCAGAACACACCCTGAAAGTATAAAAAGTGTACCCCAAAGTTGATTTTCGGGCCCCAGACTACAGAGCAGATTCAGGGTACTATGACTTTTAAAAGCAAGTATCCTAGTAAAAAATTTCATCCCTCCATTTCTTGGTCAATTTTTTAAAATGTTGCAATGGGTCTGTTGCGTACTTTTGCTACATCAATGTAACTCATTGTTTCTAACGTAAAATTCGGCGAAAATAACGATGCGCACATTATAAAAACTTTCAAAATCCACTCATTAACTCAGATAATACCTTTCTTTCAAACAACCCGGGCTACACTAGACACTGTGTCACCGACTTATAACTACATAGATGGAACCATGTCGTTTATGTAAACATGAACAGAACTTACAAACATTGGAATGTTTCGTTTAGATGCGTACATTTCTTATATTATTTTGTAATCTTTGATAAACCGAAAAGACCAGACATTACATCATTTTGTAGTTACAATGTTGTTTACTTAGGCACGGTGGTTCCGTCTATGTAGTACTATACCGGTGCAAATAGTGTCTAGTGTAGCGCGGGCTGTTTGAAATTGAAGTGATTTCCTGAATTAATGAGTGGATTTTTAACGTTTTTAATGTGCGCATCGTTATTTCCGCTGAAATTTACACAAGAATCAAGGTTCTATATTGTTGTAGCAAAAGTATGCAACAGACCCATTGTCATGTATTTCAGAGTCTACATGCACGGAAAAAAAGACTGGTTGAATTTACCATCAGCATAGCAGATTTTAGAGTCTGCTATCAAGTATGGTAAATTTTACTATCATATGGCAAAAGCAACGTACCTTGTGGTGAAATGTACCAACAGGTTATCTTAATCTACCACAAGGCACGTTGCATTTATCGTATGGCGGCAAAATTTACCATACTTGATAGCAGACTCCGAAATCAGCTATGCCGATGGTAAATTCCACCTGTCTTTTTTTTCTGTGTAACCAAATCGCCACTTCAAATTCTATATTAAAAATCTAAAACTCGTTGGGAAATAGTGGACAAGGTTATCAATGGTGGTTTCGATCAGAGTACTTTTTTTTTAAGGTCATTGTACATCGAAGGGCATTTCTCCCCACGCGCTCAGCGAGGCACTGGCGGATCCAGAATGTATCCTTCTCTCTCTCTTTTCCCATTGGAATGCGTGTGTTGGAAAAGAGCAGATTATGGGCACTCACGTGATCTCCCCCCCCCTTTTCTATCCTTTTCTAACACATGCGTTCTAATGGGAAAGGAGGGAGAAGGACAATTTCTTGGATCCGCCAGCACAGTGAAGCAAGAAAAGAATCGAAAGTATAGTATTTGATTATACATTTAAAGTTACAATGTAAACTTTGATTAGACGAAGATGACTTTTTCAAAAATTTTTGTAGACCATTCCACAATGAAAGAAATACTTGATAAGATTTATCATCGTGATACACGGAAAAAAACTACGGTGAAAATAACCATACGGATACCTGATTTTGGCACCTGCTAGATGTTATGGTAATGTTAAATAAAGTATGCTATGTTTTGACTAGGTACTAAGTGATGTTACCTGATTGCATGTCGAATTTACTCAAAGTATCGGTAAATGTACCATACTTCTGATCAAGTTTACCATAACATCTAGCAGGTGCCAAAATCAGGTATCCGTATGGTTATTTTCACTTATCTTTTTTTTCCGTGTACATGATTTTGGCGCCTACTAGCGGAAGTAATAAATTTACCTACTCGAAATCGGGGTGAATGGAAAAAATATATGAATATATATATTACCTTACTTGAAACATGTACCATTCAACCCGATGCCTATATGGTCAAGTTTACTATCATCTCGCCCTGGCAAAAATGGTCCATATAGGTCCACAAGGTCCATAACCAATTCCCTATACAGAGTATGGATATTTATGGATCCAAATGGATATGGGTGGATATACGTGTTGGTATCCTTACAGATCCATACATATCCATATACTCTGTACAGGGAATTGATTATGGACCTTGTGGACCATTTTTGCCAAGGCGTGTAGGCACTGTAGGTGTCAAAATCATGTATCAAATGCTCCCACACTTCCAGCTGATACAACTCGCAGATCAGGGAACAAGATAGGTAAGGTACACACAACCTGAGTCATTGGCAACCAGTTAGTATAGCATGGCCATTAAATCAAGCGAAAACTTATAAGCACTGTTACTCATTTGAAATGGGATTAAAGGGAGAAAACCCCCAAAACGTACAGTTTGCATTGGCGGATACAGGGGGGGGGGGCGAAGGGGGCGATCGCCCCCCCCCGTTCGGCTCAACAGGTGGGAAAAGAGGGGAGAGGAAGGGGAAAAGCAAGAGCGAAAGCAAGAAAAGGGGGTCATTTAGGAGCGAAAATCCCAAAATCGCCCCCCCCCCGTTCGCGAGGGCTGGATCCGCCACTGACAGTTTGACCATGAAACATCAAAAATGTCATTTCATTCCTGACAACACAATTCATTTGCCGCAATGGACACTAGGAAAAAACAAAGAGTAACAAATTTTCCCCCAATCTCCAAATTGCGAGTAAAATAATCTGCTTTAAAGCCAGCGAGTTAGTTATTCATGCATTTATTACCGGTTTTAAACTTTCGTGTTTTGCACCACAAACAACATGTTTATACTTGAATATTTTTCCACCTTGATACATTGAATACGTTGTGCAATACTGTCATAGGGTTGGTCTGGCAGGAGCAGATCAGGGGAGGGGGGGTACGTTGGAACGCTCCCATACCCTCCCCGGAAGCCTCAAATGTTGCCCTTTTTTCAACAGAAAATAGCCCTCCCCCAAAATTGCTTCCTGCAACGCTTCAAATTTCATAGATGTGCCTCCCCTCCTTCCGAAAAATGTTCTGGATCAGCCACAGGGCGGGTGGTTGAAAGGTTGTTGGGACTGAAGGTTGTAGTTGAAGGGGAATAGAAAATAACTGGAAATCATTTCATTGTTGAAAACTGTCACATAAAAATCTTTATAATGAAATTCATCCTATCTGCGATGTTGTATAAGTATTTCATTTGCAGTTATTTTTCTTGCGGGTAAAAGAAATTATTGCGGGTAAAAGAAAAGATTAAAAAGAATTTGCTTGTGTATGTAGAGTGTATGTACTCAAAATAATTTAATAACTTGAATGCAGGTCAATACCAATCGAGATTCCATTCCGAAGTAAAAACATCTCCCGTCTTTGGTAGTTTTACCATATGAAAGAGTAGTTTAGAAAGTTTAAATAAATTTTCCTCAGATATAACCAATATTTAAAAAGGACCACACATTGACTCGGCTCCTGTAAAATCTACATGGTCGTTGAGTGAACGAAAACAGGGAGGAGCTCCCTAGAATAAAGACTCACAAAATAACAGATATGCTCATCCAAAGCAATCCGAATTCAATTCGCTGGGAATGTTTCATACAGAGCTGCTGTTTTGCGTATAATAATTAATGACATTTTTCAATTCACCGATGATTCCACCGTTTGAGAAAAGATTACACAGTTCAGTTCAGTGTATGACTGTACTGCACAAAAATACTAGATAGCATCTGTAATCTTTTCTAAAGAGGTGGAGTCGTCGATGACTATAAAAAACTCGGGGATATTTTAATAATTTAACGGTGATTGCAGCGATTGAGAGAAGATTACAGATCTGAGTATTTTTGTGCAGTGCAGTGTTACATTGAACTAAACTGTGTAATGGTTTTTATTGGACCAAATTACAGTAAATTTAGGTTAGTAGTACGATCCCCATTTAAATAACCATTTAGGTGAATAACGTTGGCGGTGCCCCGGAAGAGCAGAGGGGACGTTTTGCGAGCCCTGCGCCTTGTCAGCGATTCAGAGCCCACCATAAAGACAGGTCTGCTCGTAAGTCTCCTTCCCCATTGAAATTAACATTGGCGGTGCCCCGGAAGAGCAGAGGGGACGTTTTGAGAGCCCTGCGCCTTGTCAGCGATTAAGAGCCCACCATAAAGACAGGTCTGCTCGTAAGTCTCTTTTCCCATTTAAAATAACGTTGGCGGTGCTCCGGAAGAGCAGAGGGGACGTTTTGAGAGCCCTGCGCCTTGTCAGCGATTCAGAGCCCACCATAAAGACAGGTCTGCTCGTAAGTCTCCTTTCCCATTTAAAATAACGTTGGCGGTGCCCAGGCAGAGCAGAGGGGACGTTTTGAGAGCCCTGCGCCTTGTCAGCGATTAAGAGTCCACAATTAAGAAAGGTCTGCTTGTAAGTCTCCTTCCCCATTTAAAATAACGTTGGCGGTGCTCCGGAAGAGCAGAGGGGACGTTTTGAGAGCCCTGCGCCGTGTCAGCGATTAAAAGCCCACCATAAAGACAGGTCTGCTCGTAAGTCTCCTTCCCCATTTAAAATAACGTTGGCGGTGCCCCGGAAGAGCAGAGGGGACGTTTTGAGAGCCCTGCGCCGTGTCAGCGATTAAAAGCCCACCATAAAGACAGGTCTGCTCGTAAGTCTCGCGTCCCGTTTAAAATTACAATGGCGGTGCCCCGGAAGAGCAGAGGGGACGTTTTGCGAGCCCTGCGCCTTGTCAGCGATTAAGAGCCCACAGTGAAGAAAGGTCTGCTTATAAGTCTCCTTCCCCCATTTAAAATCACGTTGGCGGTGCCCCGGAAGAGCAGAGGGGACGTTTTGAGAGCCCTGCGCCTTGTCAGCGATTAAAAGCCCACCATAAAGACAGGTCTGCTCGTAAGTCTCCTTCCCCATTTAAAATAACGTTGGCGGTGCCCCGGAAGAGCAGAGGGGACGTTTTGCGAGCCCTGCGCCTTGTCAGCGATTAAGAGCCCACAATGAAGAAAGGTCTGCTTATAAGTCTCCTTCCCCATTTAAAATCACGTTGGCGGTGCCCCGGAAGAGCAGAGGGGACGTTTTGAGAGCCCTGCGCCTTGTCAGCGATTAAAAGCCCACCATAAAGACAGGTCTGCTCGTAAGTCTCCTTTCCCATTTAAAATAACGTTGGCGGTGCCCAGGCAGAGCAGAGGGGACGTTTTGAGAGCCCTGCGCCTTGTCAGCGATTAAGAGTCCACAATTAAGAAAGGTCTGCTTGTAAGTCTCCTTCCCCATTTAAAATAACGTTGGCGGTGCTCCGGAAGAGCAGAGGGGACGTTTTGAGAGCCCTGCGCCGTGTCAGCGATTAAAAGCCCACCATAAAGACAGGTCTGCTCGTAAGTCTCCTTCCCCATTTAAAATAACGTTGGCGGTGCCCCGGAAGAGCAGAGGGGACGTTTTGAGAGCCCTGCGCCGTGTCAGCGATTAAAAGCCCACCATAAAGACAGGTCTGCTCGTAAGTCTCGCGTCCCGTTTAAAATTACAATGGCGGTGCCCCGGAAGAGCAGAGGGGACGTTTTGCGAGCCCTGCGCCTTGTCAGCGATTAAGAGCCCACAGTGAAGAAAGGTCTGCTTATAAGTCTCCTTCCCCATTTAAAATCACGTTATTGGCGGTGCCCCGGAAGAGCAGAGGGGACGTTTTGAGAGCCCTGCGCCTTGTCAGCGATTAAAAGCCCACCATAAAGACAGGTCTGCTCGTAAGTCTCCTTCCCCATTTAAAATAACGTTGGCGGTGCCCCGGAAGAGCAGAGGGGACGTTTTGCGAGCCCTGCGCCTTGTCAGCGATTAAGAGCCCACAATGAAGAAAGGTCTGCTTATAAGTCTCCTTCCCCATTTAAAATCACGTTGGCGGTGCCCCGGAAGAGCAGAGGGGACGTTTTGAGAGCCCTGCGCCTTGTCAGCGATTAAAAGCCCACCATAAAGACAGGTCTGCTCGTAAGTCTCCTTCCCCATTTAAAATAACGTTGGCGGTGCCCCGGATGAGCAGAAGGGACATTTTGAGAGCCCTGCGCCTTGTCAGCGATTAAAAGCTCACCGAAAGGACAAGTGTGCTCTGAATGATGCTAGAGTGTAACACTGTCTGAGTATACTAATATGTGATTATAAAAAAGTGGGATATATCTTACGCAGTCTTGAATTCAGTCACCCACTCTTATTGGAGAGATTTTTTGTGAGTAAATTATGCGTTTGCGTGTCGTTTAAAAAGGTACAGAATTTAGCTCCGTGTTCCTCAAAGTTCTAGAATCACAAACCCCTTTCAAAACAGTTTGTATTAAAAAATCCCCTATGCGCATGGGCTGACTGATGATAGAAATCAGGCAAAAATAGCGTGACAGTCGTGACACCGCTCTGGAGACATTTAAATACCCCAAAAATGTCGTTGGCGAAGCCAATTTCAAGTTTTTAAGAAATGAGGCGAAACAAAAAATTAGAAATAGCAAGATCAGACACGCTCATAAAATGTGTATTGTCAAAATTAAACCATCCTCTTTTTGGAAGGAAGGGAACAAAAATTCAGCCTCTCTAGAAACAGGGAAAAGTGCGAAGAATCGATCTAGTTTTGACCATTTCCCTGATTTAGCTGAGGATGTCGTAGCAAAAACAATTTCAAATTACGAGAGATCTCTTCGTTTTGTTGATGGACTTTTCTGTTTTACGTCGATTACAGAAAAGGCGGTTGGTTGTGCTATGGCCAGTATAAATCAAACATCCAAAGGTCACGATAAAATTGAAAGTGCAAGTGTTTTAGAACGGCGATCTGGACGCAAACTTCCGATACAGCTAGAGCTCGTTTCAGAAGTGCAGGCACACCTGCACCTACACCATAATCTTTGGCGAATTTTCAAGTTTCATTCCTTCAAATCCAAGCAAAACTTGCCTCCGACTTCAAACTTTTGATTTTAGAGCGTTTCTCAATGAAAAGCAAACGCTCAGGATCATTTTTATTAATTTTCATTTTTACACTGAAAAAAATGAAATTATTGAAAAAGCAATCAAGTTTTGTAAAATCAGTAAAGTGAAGCACAGGCTAATTTTACTTGTTATTTTCGGTGAATTCTACTAAACTTATGGCTAATTTTACGATTTGAATTGTAAATTTTGCTTAGATTTTAATAATTTTTCTATTTGGATTGCAATTTTTTCAATCTAAATAGTACATTTTACAATCCAAATCATTGTGACTTTTGCATATTACACGGCTGTCTTGGCGTGACAGCTATACGACTTGCAAAAATTACAATGCTACGGATTGTTAAATTTACAATCCGAATGGTGAAATTCATGATTCAAATCGTAAAATTAAAAAAAAATTTAGCATAAGTTACAATCTAAAATGTAAAATTAGCTATATGTGTAGTAAATGTTGCCAAAAATGGCTGGTAAAATTAGCCTTTGCTTCATTTTACTGATTTCACAGATCTATTTTTTCAGTGTAACATGGGCATATATGGGTTAATCGTACGTAAAACGGCAACTCTGTTTTCCAAGTCCTTTTCCCAGGGATTTCCTCGCAACTCCGCTTTTTCTCGGTCCAGATCGTCCCACTCGGCAACTGAACTCGTGTTCTGGTGCACGTCATGGCGCGAAGGTAAATACGTCGCGACGCGACACGTCTCTTTTGTTACGGTCGTGACGTAACTGTACCACTGCGCTCGCGGACTCGGACGGATCGACCGACGGCGCTCTGTCCATTCCTGAATCCTGATTCCTGACTCCTGATTCCATCCTCTTGTCTGTTATTTCTGTTATAACGGCACGTATCTCACTCACTCACACACACTCATTCGCATAACGTTTCCCTCCACCCACCCCGCTCACTGTACTTTACTCCCACCATCACGTTTTACTTTTTTTTTTTTTTTTTTTTTTTTTTTTTTTTTTTTATCGCCATTCAGAAGAAAAATAAATATTCATTGATCAGATCGCGCTGGCCACTGCACTCTTTACGCACTGCACTGCGCTCGTCGCTCAGTGAAGTGCCCGCACAGTGGACACAAATTGATGATTTCGTGGTTAAAAATCAACGATAGTCATAAAGCACATAAGATAATATTTTTGAAACAACCGGAGCCAATTTTAGTCACTTAAACTAATACTCAAATGATGTCTGCAACAAGCTACAGCAATGAAGAGGATTTGTGGAATGTGATTTTGAGGCAGCAGGGCTGTGGCGGCTCGTGCAATCTGGCAACCGTGCATTTTTGCCATTTAAACGTATGCAAAAAGATCGATACTACGTGAGGCGCTGCGCCTCACCAAGTAATCGATTATTTTACACAGTTTTAAATGGAGGAAATCCATTGTTGCCACATTGCACGAGCCGCCGCTGCGCTGCAGCAGAGAGAGGCAGCCGTGATGAAAGTCTCTTATGGGCATTTTTCACAACGGCTCGATTTGTTTGCCTCATATTTTTCATTCTTAAGTTTTTTTTTTTTAAAAAAAAAAATGTATCAAATTAATTTGATATTAGTTTTAAACAAAAGTGCGATTGTTTAATAGTGCGGCTATCTGGACACAGAAATTGATATAATTGTTTCCTCTGAAAGGATTTGCTCGATAAAGAAACTGACACGTGACAGAAACATACAAAATTAATTAATTAAAATTTTGAGATTTTAAGTCAAAGAATGGCAGTAAAAAATGAGGCAAACAATCCAGAATCAGATCGCACATGCTGCCTCTATTTTGGAATAGGCGACTTATGACACGTATGGCCCAGTGGCGTAGCGTGCCATTTGGCAACGTTGCAGTTCGTCTATTTAAACTCACGAAAAAGATCGAGCTATTGGGTGTTCGGTGAACACTTCCGCATTCGACTTTTTACACGGGTTTAAATAGACACAGTACAACGTTGCCAAATTTCGCGCTACGCAACTGGGATGGCCGTCCCCTCTATTGCTATTGCTCGTTGAATGTCTTCTGGAACATGTATTTCCAATGCTTGATATTGGTCCTGCATTAAATTTAACCCTTTACTGCGCGATTTTTTTTCCCCCCGTTCGAAAACATGATTTTTCAATTGATTTTGACTCAAAATGAAAGGGAAAAATAGTGAAAAAATTCCTAGGATTAATTCTTGCGCCCAAGAGATCTGCTAAGTACTAAATTCAACATGGGCCAGTATAGGGAGAAAATCAAGGTCAAACGGTTAAATATGTTTTCTAATGGTCAGATGGCGCCCAACGTGGGGCTTTGCTTAAAATCGAAACTTTGAAAAAGAGATCTGCTGAGTACTAAATTCAACATGGGCCAGTATAGGGAGAAAATCAAGGTCAAACGGTTAAATATGTTTTCTAATTGGTCAGATGGCGCCCAACGTGGGGCTTTGCTTAAAATCGAAACTTTTCCTCGATATGTGCCGGCGGGATGATGACATGGAAGAAAATGATATTTTAACTTTAAAAGTTCAAAATGGAGGAAATATATTATGTGCCTCAGGGGCGCCACAACGGCGCAGTTAATGGTTAATGACGAATGACGATTTCAGGGGCTGTAAACTTGATGCGATTTTTGGCCGTCGAATCAGTCATTTTTGCCCATTGCGCTGGTGGCTGGTTGATTGTAGCCGAAGATGAGGATAAATTAGTGCGTTTTGTTCGCAATTGTCTGATTTATAAAGTCACATTACAGTGCAAGAATTTCATATTCTGAAGTCATAATAAATCCCCCGCAAACGGCTATAGGAATCAGGTTTCCTTTGATAGGCTATCCCCGCATTCTGTCGTGACTCGTGATAACCACAAATAGACGTAATAAACTTAAGAAATGTTGGCCCTAATGTTCGTCATTATGGTGTGTAAAGTTTACGCTCGTTTTTCTCAATCATGCTTGATAAAAAACGAAAAATGAAATTCGCTGAAAATTCAGGCAAGCCACAGAGAATAATTGAGATCACTGATCAATCCTCTCGCTAAGCGGTTTAACATTCAACGGATCACGGATCACGCATTTCAATGAAGATTCAGGCCAAAAATCACTGTTGAAATTAATTTGAAAGTATATCAACGCGACGTGCCAAAGACCGTTCGGCGTTCGAAGTGACGTCATAGAAGCACCATAATCAAATTCAGCGCTGCATTATTGCATAGATTCAATGACATTCTACAATCCGCATCGATGCTTCGACCAGTTGAAGCAAAGATTACATGCGTTGTAAACGTGTTGAAAAGTATCAATGCGGCTAGTAAAAACACTGAAACCCTCAATCTTTTTTCGTACAGGTTGTCGAATTCCCGATCGATTGCACAAATGACCTTAAACATACGCAGAACGACTCTGATCAAATCCATAAATGGGGCTCTTGCGAACTTTTTCTACACGGGATTGAAGAATTGATTCTTGCATAAAAACCTGTAAAAATGACGACGAGTACACTAATAAATCACAAAATTCACTTTCAAAATTGGGCTTAGTGGCATGGCGGTTTGACTCAGGTATCATGGGAGATTCCTATCTAAATGGGTCTGTTGCAAACTTTTGCTACAGCGCTACAGAGTGTTCAATCTCATGTAAAATCGCGTGAAAAGTCCATTGGTGGCATCAGAAAGTCATAAAATGCAGTAATAAACTCACAAGAGACGTTTAATGAAATCCAAGATGGTGGTAAAATATTGAGCAACCTGTATGCATGCACCACGAACATCCAAGGATAGCCAACCTCACAATATCGATCACACCCAATCACAACGTACATAAACACATAACCTCTGAAGCTGTGAGGTTGTCAACGTTGGCAATCCTTGGATGTTAAAGGTGGATACATACAGATTCCTCGATATTTTACCGCCATATTGGATTTCATTAAACGTCTCTAGTGAGTTTATTATCGCATTTCATGACTTTCTGATGCCACCAATGAACTTTTCGGGCAATTTTACCCACGATAGAATACTCTTTATCGTTGTAGCAAAAGTTTGCAACAGACCCATTGCGGCATATCTCTGTGTTTCCGTAGAGAGAAAGTGACAAATTAGAAAGGAATCTCCCATGATACCTGCGTTGAACCGCCATTACGAATCGATCTTGTCGTTAAAGCAGTTATGTGAGTTTATTACTGAATTTTACACTATATCATCGTACTTTTCGTGATTTTCGCTGCGGTTTTTACATCAGATTGGACCATTCATTTACTCACAGCAAAAGTTTGCAAGAGCCCCATTGGCTACGTTAAACACGAATTTCCTGCTGATTATCGGGGGAGCCTTCGTCTCACTGTCGTTCGCTGGCTTCGGATGAAACCAACAGTTTTCTCGAATCAATCGATACATTGGTTCAATGATTGCGAATGACGTCAGCAGTAACGTGAATCATTTGGTAGCATGCAGCGGTAATTTATCAAATGATTACGGTACCATCACGAGGAAGGAAAATAAGAAAAAAAAAAAACCTGCTGTCATGGGTCAATTAACCCCAGAGTTTCTATGCTCATCCAAACCGATTTCTTCTCGTCTCTTCCATTCTTCTGCATTAATTTCGCGGTCAGTAATCGTAATCAAGCACCAAAGCGTTGCATCCCGCACACCACACACCGCCTAGCCGCCGACCCCGCGCAGAGTGAAAATCGCGGATATTCTGTATTTCCGGTTTCCTGGATGTTACGATGTGAGTAAGAAATTTTGATATTGGAGACAGGAAGATAGCACAATGCAAGTCAACATCCAAAAGATTCCAAGCGTCTTTTTAAGGTGAATCTTCAGCATTTAGTGCCGATTTCTGCCACCACAGCGCTGCCGTTCGATTAAAGTCGAATTACAGGCCGAAAGTAATTTATTTGTAAGAAAACGGAGTGTCAGTTACTAGATAATCATCAGAACAGTGTCTCTGCAAAAAATCTCGTCAATAACTTCAAAAATAAGGCTGAAAGTACCAAAAAATGAAATATCGCGAATCGATTCTTGTATCGAAATGCGATATTTCATTTTTTGGTACTTTCAGCCTCATTTTGGAAGTCATTGACGAGATTTTTTGCAGAGACACTCTTCAGATGATTATCTAATAACCCGACACTCCGTTTTCTTAAAAATAAATTATTTTCGGCCTGTAATTCGACTTTAATTGAACGGTAGCGCTCTAGTGGCAGAAATCGGCACTAAACGCTGAATAATCACCTTAAGCCATAGTTTTTAGCAGTGATGGGCAAAACTCAGTGAAAAGCAAAAATCAGTGATGGGCAAAAACCAATTTTAGAATAACCAAGAATAATTAACTAAAATTATTCGCATTATTCTCATGTTATTCCTATTGGTAAATCGAAGTTTTGACACTACCAGCATATTCATCTGTCATAAGATGAATGACTGGTAGTGTTAACACTTTCATTTACTAATAGGAATAACTTGACTATGAGAATAAAGCGAAGAATTTTAGTTAATTATTCAAAATGTTATTCTAAAAATGATTTTTGCCCATCAACGGTTTTTAGAGATAAATAGACTGTTTCAGTAGAGCGATATATATCGTATCTATTGCTGTCCGAGGAACTCTGGTTCCAAACAAACTATGACAAAATGTATTTTCCCCGCACAAGAAGTGAACGGAAATTTCGGCTATTAAATCAAACAATATTTGCGACCTTTTTGCGATTATGACTTCCGCGTCCTTAAAAGTGCCCAATTATGCCTGGTTCCTTGAATGAAACTGCCGAAATCAACAAGACATCGCCGATTCAACGATACATTTGGAGGTTAATATCGCCCGAATTGGGCTCTAGCAAACTTTTGCTGTGATCAAATTACTAGTACATTCTGATGTGAGAACCAACGAAAATCGCGAAAATCACACTAAGGAAGTCTAAAATGGAGCTGTTGCAAACTTTTGCTACAGGCTTATTAATAGTTGATTATGGGGTAATACCCTGTAAAAGTAACGATTAGCGCACTTAAAAATCACGAAATCCACTCCTAAACTCACAAAATGCTTTTAAACGCGAGACCGTAATGGCGGCCGGGGCCGCGGTTTTCATTGGGGTTCCCTATCTTCAATCAGCGCCATCTACACGAGGTGTTCTCGCAACACCACACAAGAAGAAGAAGAAGCATATAATTGCCATAAGAAAACCGCGGCCTCGGCCGCCATTACGGTCTCGCATTTAAAAGCATTTTGTGAGTTTAGGAGTGGATTTCGTGATTTTTTAGTGCGCTAATCGTTAATTTTACAGGGTATTACCGCATAATCAATTATTTATAAGCCTGTAGCAAAAGTTTGCAACAGCTCCATTCAGTAATAAACTCTCAAAACTGCAACAACGGCAAGATAGCAACGGCGGTTAATGCGAGGGATTCCTGTCTAATTTGTCACTTTCTCTACGGAAACACAGAGGAATGTCTCAATTTAGATAGGAATCTCCCATAATACCTGCATCTCTCCGCCATTAAGCCCGATTCTGATGACCGTAAATTTTGTGCTTATTTAGTGTACTCATCGTCATTTATATAGGTTTTTATGCAAGAATCATCTCTTCGATCCCTTGTAGCAAAAGTTTATCTTGTTCTCGTCATATTCTCGTCCATTCCATAAAACGTTTGATAAAACTAGAACAATATTTTACAAGTTCACATATGAAATCCAAAAAAACAAATCGGGTATGGATTCCTCTCCCAACTGAGAGGTGTCTCGCTGAACCTTTTACTCTCGAAAGTGATTTGGGGGGGGGGGGGGGGGGGGGGTTGTTTGTACCGCAGCCCGGGGAGTGAAACGTGAATGGGTTCCGATCCTGCTTTCATACGCATGCGCTCAATCCACTTATCGGCCTTAATAATTAATTAGTCACAGGAATTGATAACCCACAAAACCGTCTCATTATACATTCAGCCCGTGTTTGGTCATTTTAATGACCTGTCCTGTCGCTCATAGTACACTTGCGGTGCCCAGGTGGTGGCGCTCGCGTTCAGTGCTCGACACTCGTTGCCCACGCTTACAGTGTTGTCATTCTTCGGATGATTTAATTATCCGAATCGGGTGAATCGGATTTAAAATCGAATAAATCGGATTTCAAATCGGATAGTTATCATAATTATTTGATGTTTTCCCTTTAACTTAGGGGGTTAATTCTTTCCAGCAAGGTGGTACGACATATGTACCATTTTCTGAAACATGGGTTTCAATGGAATTTAAATGGCCATTTTGCAAAAACATGTGTGACCCATCAAAAGTCTTAGAAAATTGTCCTCTTTTGAACGGTCTAAAAAAAGTCAAATTCCAAAATACGTGCTGGAAAGGGTTAAGGTCGTGCCATCTAAACAAATGCAATTCAAAGGAAATTGAGGTTCATACTTTTCTCAAGAACCCTTTGTGCAACGTAGAGTTGACATTTTACAATCAGCACAGGCAGACCTCTAGTCCTCTGTTGATAACCTATGGAACTAAAGATTTTAATTGCTTTAAATTTTAAAGCTCTTTTTCTCAAAAAGCTAAAACTTTGAAACTTTTTTATTTTTTATTTTTATTTTTTGGGGTTTCAGGATCACGTTTAAATTAATGACTTGTTCGGATTTGATTTATTTTAGCTTCAAAATTAGAGCTTACAATTTTGAACACATAAAAAAAAAAAATACAGAAGATAGCATTCCTAGATCCTGATAAAAGTGTGCCTAAAGTTGAAAAAAAGGAACTATCGGTAAATGCAAAATGAAATGAAAGTGACAAAAAGATCTAGATTCCAAATTGCGTATGACTTTCCTCAAAAATGTCAAATTTTCGATATGGAATTTTCGTTTTCAAAATTTTATGAAAATCAGACAAATCCTCTGAATGGTATTATTAAATTACATATCACTCAAATAATACGCTTTTCTATATGAGTCTGTAAACCAAAAATGTAAAAAACGAAAAAAAAAAACAAAAACAAAAAAGTTCACGACCTTACTCTCTTAATGTAAAAAAGTTGGCCATTTATATGGCAATCTGACAACACTGCACTCTTGGTCCACAAATGATGCGGTCATCGTCGTCGACGCCGCCCGCGCTAACGTCATCATCGGTCACCGGTCATCGGTCATCTAAAAAAAAAAAAAAGACTATGAACGAAAAGTGCACCGTAATTCCCCACCCTCTGGCCCTCTGGGGCTCTTCTGCAGTGCGCACTCATACTCGCGGCCCCTATGACGGATCCATACATTTTTCCCTCTCTCTTTTTTCCCATTAGAATGCAAGTGTTAGAAAAGGACAGATCACGTGGTTTTCGTCCCCTCTCCCATCCTTTTCTAACACACACACATTCAAACGGCCGAAGAGAGAGAGAGAGAGAGAGAGAGAGAGAGAGAGAGAGAGAGAGAGAGAGAGAGAGAGGGACAATACCCTACTCGCGCATTCGGCTTAATTGACTCCAATTCATTTACCCGCTCCTTCGATGCGATGAGCTAGGAGATGGAGATGGAGACCAGACCAGAGCCAGCGACCATCAAAAGCGAGCTCGAGCGGAACAAAACTAGTCACCCAAACAATGACCGAATAAATGGGTCCATCGGTCCATCGCGTCAAATGAAGAGAATGAATAGGAAAGGATAGCGATAGATGAAGAGAGAAGTGAGTTATTCAACGGGAATTAACATCGAATTAACGTTGATGATGAATATACATATCTTTTTCCGACTGGGCTCCGCGCACAATGTGTACATACTTACGTATGTTGATTGAAACCATGAAACCAGTATGGCGCACACTTGGACGATGACCTTCAAAAGAAAGTCCTCTTATCGAAATGGATCTGTTGCATACTTTTGCAACAGTAATATGGAGGATTGATTCTGGTGTAAAATCGCGTGAAAATCATACATTGAAAGCATCAGAAAGTCTCAAAATCCACTCGTAAACCCACAAAAGGCGTTTTAAGGAAAGCCTAAGATGGCGGTCGAAGGGGCGAATCAGTCCTGCATGCATTCACCGCGAGCACCAAAAGATGGCCGATGACAGCAATTAATGTTGTTGGTTGTTGTTGTAATTATAATGTTGGTTGGAATGTAAACAAACGTCTTAATTCCTCATAGTACTTACATTATGGGTCCTTCTGCGTGTTTTTATCCGGTACATTTTACTTCATCGTTATTGTTTGTGATTACTGTAGTGAATAAATTGCGTTTTGTGTCGATTTGCCGCGGAATTCTGAAAAGAACACACTGGGCTGTATCTACTTTGTCGAATGCCAACGGCGGCCATCTTTGCTGCTCGTGGTGCATGTGTCGCAGGCTAAAGGTCAATTCCGGCATTTGGGCAAATGCCTAGGCAAAAAGAAAAGAAATGATAAAAATCATTGAAATCTGTAGTTTGCCTAGGCATTTGAGCAAACGCCTAGGCATTTGGCCAAATGCCTAGTCATTTGCTCAAATGCCTGAAGTTTTGACCAAATGCCGAAGGCTGATTAGGCAAATAGTAAAATGAGTCTTTTTCATTGAATCTAAGCTGAACACGACACGGCAACATATGCTAAGAGCGTGGATGGTTGACAGTGACTGTAAAAAGTGGTATGTGGGTTTGAATTTTGTTCAGTGGCAGAAAAACACCTCATATCATAGAGTTTTAGGTCGTTCGATTCGCCTTATCAATCACTTTAAGGTTCTGCACTCAAGCTAGGCCTTCACACTTCTAATATACCGACGGGCATCCTTTTTGCCATTACAACTGAAGAAGAATTAGAAGAAGTGATTAAGAGTACCACATCCAAAAAAAGGCCTAAAGAGGCTGAAGAGCAAATCGACTTTGAACCTGCTCAGAAAATATTTCATATTGAAGAGCCAGGCCCCGATCCTTCGGACTCGCGCTCGTCGAACTCCGAGCCTATTTAGGATATGTCTGGCGATCAAGCTCACTGCTCCTCTTGTTAAAAGCCTGGCAGCTTAAAAAAATGTAGCTCCTGCACAAATTCATGTCATCAAGAATGTGGGAATGAAGAGGGTGACCAGCCATTTATCTGTAAGTTTTGTCATGGGGAGGCAACAATATGTGTAACGAGAGCGGAATCCCATCAACGGCAAAAAGTTGCAGCTCAAAAAATGACGAATAGAAGCTGCAAATTATTCTCGCCTCCAAAAGTAGGAGATACGATTATTTTGAGCATTTCACTATTTGATCGTGGTCCTGTTAAATCCGAAAAACGTGGAAGGTATCGTTCTAGAAGTTCGCAATAACGTTTATCACATTGGCACACCCGCAGGTGTCATTAAAAATTGGTGTTCGCGGGAAGAATTAAAACAAGTAGAAGCGATAAAATTTGAAATATCACAGATTCCGAGAGATAAGGTAGTGTCGATCCGCGAAGCAGTGTCTGCCGTTTCGTTATTTGAAGGGCAAGGCTTCGTCAAGTGCAATTGCCAGGCCAGTAAAAATCAATGTGCAAACAAACGATGTTCTTGCGCTTCAAAAATCAGAGAAAATGTTCCAGCAAGTGTCATCAACCTATCTCGTGTTCGAATAAGTAACGTTGCTGCCTTCTTATTTTTTAAAGTACAGCCTTTTTTATTTCTTTTAAATTTTTCGGTCGTGGTTTCTTGAACTATTGAACATTGACTGCTTTTTAAAATTTTGACTATTTGCCTGGAAAAAAAAACCATTTGCCTTTTTGCCTAACAGGCCTTCGGCATTTACTCAAATGCCTAGGCATTTGCGTAAACCCCTAGGCATTTAGTCAAATGCCTAGGCAAATAGCCAATCTGAGTTTTCGATGAAATTTGACCATTTGCCTAGGCATTTGCCTAAATGCCGGCTTTGACCTTTAGCCTGCGACACATGCATGCAGGGTTGATTTGCCCTTTCGACCGCCATCTTAGGCTTTCCTTAAAACGCTTTTTGTGGGTTTATGAGAGGATTTTGAGACTATTTGATGCTCTCAATGTGATTTCCACGCAATTTTACACTAGAATCAAACAACCTGTAACGCTGTAGCAAAAGTATGCAACAGACCCCTTGTTCTTGATAACGTTTTCTGTTATTTTTCAAAGAGTTTTAGATTTTTTAAGGCATACTTCCAAGTGGCAATGTTGTTAGACTCTGTAATACCTGAAAACTGCAAAAAAAAAAAACTGCTCAAGGAATGGAAGAATAAAAATGTCTACCAGGATACCTACTTTCTTTTGAAAGTCAAGGTAGAAAGAAAGTCCTTTCAGTAATAAAACAAGCCGCCTGGAATTTGTTAGATATAGTTAACCCTTTTGGGTCCAC
Source organism: Trialeurodes vaporariorum (assembly GCA_011764245.1). Classification (NCBI taxonomy): domain Eukaryota; kingdom Metazoa; phylum Arthropoda; class Insecta; order Hemiptera; family Aleyrodidae; genus Trialeurodes; species Trialeurodes vaporariorum. The sequence goes on along the minus strand of VMOF01000024.1, from coordinate 61,616,923 downwards.
GCCCGAGTATATTCGTTCACGTGACTATAGATATGTCATAATATGTCTAACAAAATTTCAATTTCTCATTGGCAGAAAAAACGACTCCAAAACAATATTGTCACGAGCGCCTCCAATTGGGTGAATAGGCAAAACAAACAACGTGGAGCAGGAGTGTTCAACCGAAAAAAAAATTCCTGTAAATTCAAATAATACTGGGGACCAATAAATGTTGTCCTGCTACTCCTACTCATGGTCCATATACATAAGTTCTGGCCGGTAGCGCCAACTCGGGAAATCCAATGTTTGGGAACCCATACCCCCATTTACTTTAACATTCTTCCCGAGTTCGCCGCCATCTTGGATCAATGGTTTTAAATGGAGAAGTGGCTCCAAAACTGTGGACCAACGAGGGGAGCCGAGAGCTACCGGTCAGTCCTTATGTAAATGGACCTTGACTCCTACTGCCTGCTCCCAGACAATGGGTCTGTTGCACTTACTTCAGCTAGAGCGTTTTAAAATATCCATTCTTATGTAAAAAGCGGTAAAAATGACAATGGCAGCATCAGAAAACACAAAAATTCATTGATAAACCCACAAATTGCGAAAAACACTAAACACTATTCACCCCTGTATCTTTCCACCACGTGCACGATATTTCGCGAAATTAGCGAGGCACATGCAAATAAACACGGCCGACTGTCATCACAGCTGACTTATCACAAACAAATAAACAGTAAACACTGACGGCGCACACTGGACGAAAATACCCTTATGCTCGGACATGGGGGGTCATGTCAATCTGCAGAAAACCTCAACTTTTTGACAAAAAGTAGTATTTTAGAACCCAATTGTAACTTTCCTGACATTGTTTTTTTTTCCTCGAGCCAGCACTATACCTCACCATTGTCGAATAACGGGTTCTTGGTGCGGTTTGAAATTTTGACGCTAAAATTTCGTGTTTTATTTTGCCTTAAAAAGATGTGTTAATCTTTTTTTCAACAAACGACGATACAATAGTCATTTTCACCATTGCATGGAGATAATTTTCGACCTATAGTTTTTTAAAATCATGCAAATATAGATGTATGTAGTGATGGTTTTTGTTCAAATTTAACAGTTGAAGGTTTAAAAAAATTAAAATACAGTTTCAACAGGCTATTTAATCTTATTTAATGTGAACTTTGAGCTAGTAGTGTTTATTACAACTTGGAAAAGCCACCTCAATGATTTTTAGCTGCGATAAACTGCGGATACGAGAAATAATCGTGTAATAGCACGACGCGGCGCACATTGGAGCGAGTCAATGGGTGAGGGTCGGACACGAAATACACTACTGAAAATAAAAATGCGATTGTTTCTACAGTCGAAAAACACATTATATAGGGTGATTCTTGTGGAAAACACACAAAAAAATTTGAAAAAAATAAAAAAAATAAAAAAAAAATAAAAAAAAATTTAAAAAAAAAAAAAAAAAAAAAAAAAAAAAAAAAAAAAAAAAAAAAAAAAGTTAAAAGGATGTCGGTTTTAAAGAAAAATAGCCAAAACAACTCGAAAAAACAAAGATAGGAGCGCGAAACCAGCCATGTCCGGGCACAAGGACGTTTTCGTCCAGTGTGCGGCGTCTGTTCGAATTCTTACGTTTCAATATCCTCAATTCCTCACAAAAGATTAAGAAAGGTACGGAAACCGACATTTGTGTCGAAAACTTATCAAAATGAAACAATAACACACAGGAGTTCCAATTATCATTCCAACACTTCAATCGCCATCTTTATTTGATCGTATAAGAGAGCGTTATTTTACCTCTATACAGAGAAAGCTCAGAGAATGTAAGAAATCGCTAAATTAAAGCGAAAAAGCTTTTGTAATATTAGTAATACAACGAGTTTATCGGACGAAATGATGAAAGATACCGGAAACGAGGCGAAGGAAACATGATTCACTATTCATCGGAGACATGGGAGCGCGCGCCTAGGTATTATAGGCGATGTTAAAATGAGTCAAAGATTAAATACGGCGGTTCGCCATACAGTTGAATATATGCTGTGTTTGTTGGATGCATATAATAAACATTCAGAAAACATGACGGAGGCATTTATGACGACAACCTGGTGGACAAGCTGAGATTCTGAGAGACAGCGCAAAAAAGTGGCAGATCATATTCGCATAGCTTTCACACACTGCTGAGTGTTACTGTCTGTGGGTGTACGCTATGTGTATGGGCTTGGGTTGCATTTGAAACCATTCCACTTATCCAAGAAGAAATCGCGTGGAGCGTAGTTAATAAGCATCGTATAAAACAAAGCAATATGACTGTGGAGCACTATAAAGTAGTAATATTTATTCTGTCGCTCAATAAAAGCGTCGCCAGTTCCGTATATCTATAAGCGAGTATATTATAGTTTGGAATATACAGTCTGGTCTGGTTTAAGAATTTTTGAAAGTAACAACTGAATAAAGTATATACAGTGATAAACATGCCTAGGTTATAAAAACCAGATATCGGAGATGATTAGGGCAAAACTGAGTTGGCAAACTTTTTCATTTTTCTGTACATATTATACGTTAAATTTCAAAATATTTTGTGGAACAATGCAAAAATAGAGGGAATAAATGCAGTCAAAGCCATGCAGTTAAACTGGAGTTACATAAGAAAATAATGCAAGTATAACCGCTTCCTGTACAGTTGCCAAATAAGTGGACTTCAACACTTCATAGCCCCTTTATATACGCTCAGTGGCGTCGCGTGCCATCTGGCAACAATGCAACTGCTTCATTTAAACTCATTAAATATATCGAATTTTCCTTGTGCACTGTACACCCCCTGAATTCGATATTTTGCATGAGTTTAAATGGATAGAATACATTGTTGCCAAATTGCACGCGACGCCACTGTTGTATACGCTAATGTACATTTTTGTTTCTTTACGGTATCAGTAAATTGAATACAATGAAAATATTATTATAAAACACATATATTGGTTATAAAAATGGCTTTTAAGCTGGGCGTTGGCCCAAACCTACAATGTGACTCTCGGAGAAAAAATTATATGCAGAATAGTAAATTGGTGGATTCTCGAACGTCCGCAAATTGATTGAGATTGAGAGTTCTACCGAACACATCGGTAGTGAAACGGTATATTTTTCTCTACAGCTTTGTTCGGGGGTATATGTTGAAATATTCGGCTGGGTACACCGCTCGCTCCAGTTTAGTTAGCCTGTCATTTTTGTTTTTCCCTCAAGTTAAATAACTCCCCATATACTTTTAGCTGCAGAAAGAGTTCCTGCACAAACTTTAATGCAGTAAGAATGGAAACTCTCACAAGATACAATTGAAACATTTTTTTCGGTAAATTTTCGTGACTTTTCCAAGATGGCGGATATATTTTCTGTCTCTGTCTCTCGCATTGCTTTGAATGGGGATAGTTTGAAACTTCTCGAGATGACAGACTAGAAAATAATGCTTCAAAATGAACCGAAGTTTCCATTCTGATTGTGGTATTCTGTGGTTTCTAATAGAATCGGCGATGACCACCGAATTCGACCTTTTCCATGGATTCGAATGAGCTAATGCGACATTGCCAAGTAGCACACTTCGTTACTGAGTTTGGGTGGAATGTATAGAAAGTTTCTATACATTCAACCCAAACTCAGTAACGAAGTGTGCTACTTGGCAATGTTGCATTAGCTCATTCGAATCCATGGAAAAGGTCGAATTCGGTGGTCATCGCCGATTCATAGATAGTTCGATTCAGTGGCGTACGCAGGGGGGGGGGGGCTAAGGGGGCTAAAGCCCCCCCCCCAGACCACCGATTTTTGGGGGTGGAGGGGAAGGTGGGGAACAATTTTCAGCCAAACTCTCATCAGTGCGAGCCAGAGATTACTAAGCCTAAGCAAGCCTAGCCAAGGCAAGCCTTAGGCTTAGTAATCTCTGGTGCGAGCCCCTCCCAAGAAAATTCCTGTGTACGCCACTGGTTCGATTCTTTTCATGAGTTTAAATGAACCAAACACAATGTTGCCAGATAGCACGCTTCAAACTGTATTTTTTCATCCCCTCCTCCTTCGTCCCCCCCACCCCGCCTTCTTGTCCCCTCTAAACAGTCTACACCCGCATTATCCTCCTTTTCTCCTTCATCTTAATCCTTTCCTTCCTTTCCTTTTCCTTTCCTCAATCAAAAATTCAAATCGCACCGCATTATTCCTATTCCATTCGACCGAATGAACTTGGCCATGTCATGCTCGATTCAAATCTGATTCGGCTCGGAATAAATTATTTCGGGGTGAAACTTATCAAAACAGATGTAATGCAGCGAGATTAAACACGCAACAGAAAGAAACATGTATACCGAAAGTGTAAACACGACAAGCAACTCGCGGCGCGGCCACCTCTAGAATGAGAATGACAAGAGGAAAATAAATATAAAATACGAGATGCATTCGAAATAGCTTTCCTTTTAAATCAAATCCGGAACCCGCGGTGCGCTACGGTCGCGGTGTCGGCGTTTTGTGGTGTTTGGTGTTATGTTGGATGATCCATCATATTTTGTGCCTCGATGGTGCCAGGCTGCGGCTGCTGAGCTGGACAGATTTCTTTCTCACCTCCATATATACTTTACCATTGGTTACCTATAGTATTTTCTTATGGTATATGCATGAAGCAAGCAGGTCTTTGCATAGGTATGTAGGTCTGTCCCCCAAAGACATTATATCATATAGACGGAGTGCATTTGAGGCAAACTCGCAGTACTTCGTATGTTCACCAAAAATGATCACCAGTCATCAGCCTGATCAACGGTTGCATCAAAACTTAAATTGGTAATCTTTTTTAGGTATAATCTTTGGCAAAACTGGTGACAAACAAACCGACGCCATTTTGAGAGTGAATGAAAGTTGCACACTATTTCCAATTTTGTAAGTTATTTGAAGCTTTTTTTGATCTTATATCATATACTGTTGTCAAAATGATGGTCATTAAACAGTGTTTCATCCATCTGCGATCTCGATTTTGATAAAGGTGTAAGTTTGGATCAAGAGGTTATGTTCGTTTGTTTGTCACCAGTTGAAGGTTCCTCCCCCAACTTCGAACAATGGACTCGCCCGTCTGCCTACTGTAGTGTACGGTAAGTTTGCCTCACCCAGCTCAATGTTATGGTATAGGATACACTCCGTCTATATGATATAATGTCTTTGCTGTCCCCTCAGCACTGTAATCTTTGCAATAAGAATAGGTCGGAAAACAGTATAAATCCAAGGGAGCATGGGCGCCCGCAGCGCAGCGGGGGCAAGGAGGACACTTTCTCCTCCCCCGGAATGGGGCTCTTGCAAACTTTTGCTGCAGGGATTGAACTGTTGATTCTTGCCTAAAAACCTGTAAAAATGACGATGAGTACACTAAAAAATCACGAAATTCACTCTCAGAATCGGGCTTAATGGCGGAGAGAAGCAGGTATCATGGGAGATTCCTATCTAAATTGAAACATATCTCTGTGTTTCCGCGTTGAGAAAGTGACAAATTAGACAGGAATCTCCCATGATACCTGCGTTGAACCGCCATTACGATCTTGCCGTTATAGCAGTTATGTGAGTTTATTACTAAATTTTAGACTTCCTCAGTGTAATTTTCGTGATTTTCGCTGGTCTTTATACATCAGCTTGGACTATTTCTTTGCTCGTAGCAAAAGTTCTTAAGAGCGAGCCCCATTCAGAACAATCAAAACTTCAGGATAAAAAATAAAAGGAAGAAAAAAAGATAAAGAAGTAAGATTTGACGAACTTTATCCTTAGTTTTCTTTACAATTTGAATTTATTTTTCACCAGGAATAGCTGTGGTAATCATAGCCGCAGCCAGAATATTGTCGGTCATTGTCATCGGTGAGTTGAAAAATTTCATTGGACATGTATGTAAGTACATTCGGGGATAAAAAGAGTGAAATACGACTCCTGAAGGTATAGCCCACCCTCAATACTTATCTAAATGAATCTAAGCATAAGCCAAAATATAATAATGGTATCGTCTGACGTTCTCCTAGTCCTAATTACCTAAACAAAGCGGCAGCTTTAATATAACTTCACTTATTTTGCGATTTAAAAACACCGAAAGTCAGATCGCACGTAAATATCCAATTTTCGGACTTGTCAACTTCAGTAATTAAGAGAAGCCCTAAACAATAAGTTTTGGACTTGCATATATCTGGGAACCCTCACTTTTGAGGCACGACGGGCGATGTCTTGGCTGGGAATCACCGGGCGCGCTCGGTAGCACGATATGCGGTGCGGTGGAGGACGCGAGAAGTAACCAGTAAGGGAGACAGTACTAATTAGATCTCGAAACTACCGCACTTAGCCTGCACACTCACAAACAAAAATAAATACAAACATGTGAAGACACATAGAGAAGGCGTGCACAGGAGAAGAGTTCGCTACCCTCCACAATTGAAGCAGTTTCCGAACGAAGGGCCCATAGGACATGAAGTGTGCTCTTTCTGAGATATCATAGCCTTGTGATGCCATATGGATGTCTTTCGAAGAGCGCAACTGATGTATTAAGAGTCGTCTATAATCACAATGACGAGATGGCATGCGCAACACGATGGGTGCTGTACTTCAACTCAATTCTCCAGCTCGCGACGTAATGATGAATTGGGGTGCAGTTGAAGGGGAGGGGGGAGGGGAGGCAAGGGAGAGAGGTGCTCCAGTAAAGGACCGAGAGTTTTTTTATCTCTCTCCTTTCTCCATTAAAGAACGTATGTTAGACAAGGATGGACAACGGGATAAAACCCCCTTTTTCTGTCCTTTTCCTACTTATGCATTCAAATGGGAAATGAGAGAGATGGAAGAGATCCTGGTTGCGCCAGTGAAGTGCTCTATCTCTCTAAGAGCTTGTTAATCATAGCCGTCTAGTGCGCGTCTGGAGCTTGGAAGTTAGTGAAAAATACTTGTGCTGAGAAAGGTCTATTGTAAAGAAAAGGTTTCGCGAACATCGAAAGATTGATTGTGATAGTGATTGATAGCGTTATAGGACTTTTTATGTATACACCTATAAATCGACTTAAACGATCCATTAAATTCTAATGGGGGACGGCGATTTGGGTTGATTACTACTAAATTGTTTCCAATTGTAAAGAAGCTCTTTTGTCCCAATCCAGGCAAAATATTTCAAAATGTGACATTCTGCAAAATGCAAATAAACCGGCATCTATGGAACAAGCGACCAAACAACTTGCATCAGAAATACTATAAAGTCTAAATACTTGCATCAGAAATAATGATGAAAGCGAAACCGTTTTGTGGAATTCGAGAGGTGCAACTGCGATTCCTGCCGCATGCAACTCTTCCTACATTGCAGAGTTGGAATTGCATACATGAACAATTGCAGGAGTTTTTCAGCAAAATTTTTGTCAGAATCAAAAAGTTTATTCTTCATACCCCTTCAAGCCACGGCACTGGCGCTGGAGTAAAAAAATGAGAGCCAGCGGGCCGATCCTTGAAATTCACGACTTTTGGGTAGACTGGATAAGAATGGAAAACGGTGATTGGTGGAGACGAGTCACGTGGTTGCCCAGTCTATTCAAAATACTGAATGGATTAGATAAGTTATCGGGTACTCCAAGACTGCCCGATAAATTATCTAATCCATTCCGTATTTTGATTAGACTGGGCAACCACGTGACTCGTCTCCACCAATCACCGTTTTCCATTCTTATCCAGTCTACCCAAAAGTCGTGAATTTCAAGGATCGGCCCGCTGGTGGTTTCATAAGCTCCTGTATGACGAAAAACGGAAAAAGCCACCCCACTCCAGAGCTCTGTACTTAGAGAAGGGTGTAAAAAATCCGCTTTAAGACTGCTCTGCTGAAATGAGTATAAAAACAAAACAATAAACATTTAAACAATAACATTAAATATAATAAAAAAACCATAAACATATCGGAAGCTATGTAATGTCGAAGGATGGATTATAAGTAGGAAAGGGGAGTAAACGGAGACAAGGTTGATCAGTTTTACATAAAATTAACTGAAGGATCCTGCTAAAATATCGTTTTAATTATTTATCGTCCGAATCAATCTCTCTAACGCACAATGAGGAATCTATAAAATAATAAAACAAAAACAATAATGATAGTACATTAAATATCAAAGTAGACGTTCGTCAAGAAAAAAAGGGAGAAAGAAAAATAAAAAAAAATTGTGCCTTGGAGCGTATTTATACTTTGAATAGAAGGTCCAGGATCCTCATACCGATTTCTTAAACCGCAAAGAATGGAACAAAACAAAAGGTTCAAGACTATTAACAATTCATTAAAGTTACTGTGGCCACAGCTCATCCCGAGAATGGGGCAGCCTGCGGACAAATAGGAGGGACAGACCGGCAGACGAGGAGGTATTAATAATGCAGTGTTTCCCAATCTTTTAGGGCTCGCCATACGGCCATACAGCCACAGAGACAGCCATTAGCCGTGTCAGACGTACAATAAATAATAAGTACCTTGGCGTGGCGCAGCGTGGCGGTAGTTTTTGAAAAGGGTTAGAAAAATCCAGCCCTCCTCGGAATTTTTTTTTTGAATAATTACTCCTATGGGACTCCGTGGGTTGATTGCAATGGGTCTGTTGCATACTTTTGCTACAGCGTTATGGAGGGGTTTGGGGCCTTTCTTGGTGTAAAAAATCGGGATTTTAAAATTTTTTTAAAAATTTGAGGAAAACATCAGAAAAAAAAACCCCAACTTCCCCTTTTAAATTCACCAACATATGAGACGTTTGATCATGGTTTAACTGAAGCCGTAATGATGGCCTCTGGTGTAAAATCGTGAAAATCACATTGAGAGCATCAGAAAGTCAATCAACCTGCATGCATGCACCACGAGCAGTAAAGATGGCCGACGACGGCATTCGACAAAGTAGGTACTTGCCCGGCGTTTCCTTCTCAGAATGAAGCTGTTGCAAACTTTTGCAACAGGCTTATTAATAGTTGCTAATGGGGTAATACCCTGTAAAAATAACGATTAGCTAAAAAATCACGAAATCCACTCATAAACTCACAAAACGCTTTTAAATGCGAGACCGTAATGGCGGCCGAGGCCGCGGTTTTCTTATGGCAATTGTATGCTTCTTCTTCTTCTTGCGTGGGTTGCGAGAACACTCGTGTATATGGCGCTGATTGAAGATAGGGAACCCAATGAAACCGCGGCCCCGGCCGCCAATACGGTCTCGCGTTCAAAAGCATTTTGTGAGTTTAGGAGTGGGTTTCGTGATTTTTTAGTGCGGTAATCTTTATTTTTACGGGGTATTAGCAACTATTAATAAGCCTGTAGCAAAAGTTTGCAACAGCTCCATTAGGGCAAATCGACACAAAACATGGAATATTAATTATTAACCAAAGTAATCAGAAACAGTATGACGAGAAAGTAAAATTTACTGGGGGGAAAAAAAAAAAAAAAAAACACACACACACAGAATGACACAAAATGTAGATACTATGAGGTAGTGAGTCGTTTGTTTACATTCTAACCATCATTATAAATTATGCCGTCGTCGGCCATCTTTAGGTGCTCGTGGTGCATGTATGCAGGGTTGAATCGCCCTTTCAACCGCCATCTTAAAGACTTTCCTTTAAAGGTCTTTTGTGGGTTTAGAGTGCATTTTGAGACTCTTTGATGCTTTCAATGTGATTTTCACTCGATTTTACAGCGCAGGAGCAACCCTCCATAACGTATGCAACAGACCCATTGAATTTGCAAAAAAAATTTCAAGTAACTTTAAAACCAAGGAAAAAGTTAAACAGCTCTGTGTTTGGGTTGAAATTTCAGTTGCATAGAATTCCTACGAAATTAGAAAAAAATTATAAACACACATATATGCTAATGATGCATTTTTTTTAACCATTGATTTAGTACAGATTGCTCAGATATGTCTCTGGGATTTTTAAAGTTTGCTCTTCCTGCGGTTATTCAATTAACACCATTTTAACACAATTGCTGTAACATGGATGCAACGTCACTTTGATAAATGAGTCTAACTAATAAACCGTGCGAATTTTTCGAGTCGGATTTTCCGGTTTGCGGATCAAAGTTGCTCAAATTTGGCACAAAACGTTCGGCATATTGAGTCTGCTGATGCAAACTTTTGTTACAGTATGTTATGGAGGATTGATGTAAAATCGCTTGAAAGAACGTTGAGAGCACAAGAAAGTTCCAAGCAGCAGCGGCTCGTGCAATGTGGCAACAATGGATTTCCTCCATTTAAAACTGTGTAAAATAATCGATTACTTGGTGAGGCGCAGCGCCTCACCTAGTATCGATCTTTTTGCATACGTTTAAATGGCAAAAGTGCACGGTTGCCAGATTGCACGAGCCGCCACTGGTTCCAAGATCCACTCACAAACTCAATTAATTCGTTTAATAAAATTACAAGATGGACGGTCGGTTGAATGAGCGCGAGTCCCATCGAATGGGTCTGTTGCAAACTTTTGCTACAACGATTATAAGAGTGTTTAGTCCAATGTAAAATCGCCTGAAAAGTCCATTTGTGGCATCAGAAAGTCATAAATGCAATAATAAACTCACAGTAGGCGTTTAATGAAATCCAAGATGGCGGAGAAATATCGAGCAATCTGTATGCATGCACTACGAACATCCAAGGATGGCCAACTTTGACAACCTCATTTTGGAGGTAGAGATTTTATGTGTTTGTTTACGTTGTGATTGATGGTTGTGATCGATATTGTGAGGTTGGCTCTCTTTGGATGTTTGTGGCGCATGCATACAAATTACTCGATATTTATCCGCCATCTTGAATTTCATTAAACGCCTCTTGTAAGTTTATTGTTGCATTTTATGACTTTCTGATGCCACCGATGGAAACATCAACATGATGCGATCGGGTGTAATCGATTACACCATTACTAAGTAATCGGTGATCGTAAAAGCTCCGGATGGTAAAAGGAAATGTAATTTTCAGCGATTTAAAGTAAACTTGAGGGTCATCTCGATAAGATCCAATTCTTCCACAACTAAAAACTGAAATGATGGGTGGTTTGTCGAAAATCAGTCCTAATTACCGTATAACCAGTCTATGAAAAACGACGATTATGATTACGATTACGCGCAGTAATCGAGTTAGTTATCGATTACAAGTCCAAATCCCATGTGCCCAACTCGAAACTCCAGCATCTCTCATCTGAATACAGTGCCTTTCAGACCTTTTTATCAAGAATTTCATTGGATATGCGAATATTTCAAAGATATCCTGTTGAACGAAACATCTCAACTTTTTTCGAGACGACACACGACACGTAATTGACCTTACCGAAACTTTCACTTAACTTTTTTTTCTTACGTCTGTAAAGGGTTCAACTTAGCAGCCTCGGCATTTTTATTTTATCTAACTACCACGTCTGAAATTGTTTGAATCCCCTCCCCTCCCCCCCTCACTCCAACCATCATCATACCAATTAAATTTCACGACATCAGGAAATTTATTTCGCGATTGTGGCACTCCGCATCAGTTGGGAATCACTGAGATAAAGAATGCACACAGTAACGCAATAAGAAATAAGCAGGGAGCATCTTTCTCCGCATCGGCCAAGAGGAATCCTCCACCGTGGTGAGGGGCACAGAGGGGGAACCCTCATGCCTCGAACGGGCCGGTTCCAACCTCGAACCTGTCGAAGAGATCCCCAACAATGTTTACCCTGCCCTACCTCACCTTACCGCACTCATTGCCCATTGCCGCTGACTCCAGTCGCGTCTTGCGGGTCTTGGTTCAGTTTCGTTAGGCGGTCGGGTCCGAAGAGTTGAGTGTCGTGCGCCGAGTGAAAATAAATGGATTGTTGTTGTGTTTCCTATGTTCGCCTTATTTTGTGCATCAGTGAGAAATATTCATTCATCTTTCAACTCAATTTTTATTCAGTGAATAATTGCCCGGTATAAGGTTATCACTTCTTACCCGGTTTTAATTTTACTCATTACTTGGCTTCATATTTAAAAAGAAAAAATATCGTGCTTAGGTTTTACCTACTGTGTGTTACTTTCCCTCGCAACTTTTCGGTCGTTGAAATCGCTGTTTTCCTCTCTGCGTGCGTTTGTTGTTGTTTTGTGTGCTTGCATATTTTTGCACGTGGTGCAGTTTTGTGGTTTAAATCCTCTCCAGTTTCATCCTAAGCTAGTTTCTGGTTAATTGTAAGTATATTTTGATTAATATCTTACTTCACTAGCTTCGATTTCTGTTCTTCTCAGGATGTATGTGGTATGCTCGTTTTGACTTGCCAACTCGAAAATGTGCTCAACTCGACCTTTTCTTGTTTTACTTTAGACTCTGCGAAGTTCAAATTACTGCCACTCGCAAACATGGAAAATAACTGTAATTTTAGACTGTTATAGAAGATGTCAGAAACATTGCTTAGAACATTGAACCATCTATCTGAGCTTTTTCATTATTAAAAATTCTCCGACTCATAATCAGTGTGCTTAGTGTGATGTCACACCAAAATTTGGTTGATCTAATGGTTCTACTAAGCCAACGAGAGAAAGATTGACAGATCCAGCCCCTGTGAACGGAGAACTTCCCCCCCCCCCCCCCATGACACTTTTTTTCACTCCTGTACACTCTCTTCCTTCTCCCCCTCTTTTCCTCTTGCCCTATTTTTGTCAAATAAAACGGGGGAGGGGGGAGATTACCCCTTGTATCCACTAATGCAATGACAACACATGAGGGGGGCCTCAAGCCCCCTAATCTAAGGAAGTGGCTTAAAAAGTGTTGTTTACTTTGGTGAACTGCAACTACTACAAGAAATCAGAATACGTACCATTATATTTTTGATGTAAATATCATTGGACTGAAAGAAGTACTTAAGAGGGAAAAAAGTTTAGAAGCGTTATAATGGTCATCACTGTTAACCCCCTCAACCTCTGAGCTACAGGAGGAGAGAGAGAGAGAGAAAGACATATCCGATTATCCGCCTGTGATTGGTAGTTTTTGATGAGTATCTGGTTGTAATTACTCAAACACAAAGGGAATTTCATGAACCTTTGCATTTCGATTTAAAAAAATTGGGAACTGATAAGTAATTTGGGCCAACTCTGATACTCCAGCCTGAGAGTCAATCTGCTTTCATGTCCCTATTTTTCTTTTTTGCAAGGGGGAAAATGTCAAAAAGGGATATTTATGGTTATAGATCAACTCATCAACGGAGCTCCTGTTGAGTCCTAAGAAAGATCTCCTGTTGAGTCCTAAGAAAGATCCGTGGATATATTGAGCCAATTAAACGGAGAATACTCCTTGCCATTACTTACCAATATTCTTGCAATTTCCACCCCTCTATTTTAATGCTTGGAGAAGATGATTTAAGGGTTTGATAGTAGGTTGTCACTATCAAGACACCTTGGTAGACATTAGGTACCTACGTTTCGCTTGTGCGGTGGTAGCTTGAGTTATTTGGCAACAGTGTTTTTCCTCCAATTAAATCAATGTACAAAAATCGATTGTTGGTGAAGCACTGCTTATTGAATCGATTCTTTTTACATATTTTGTGAGTTGTGATACACTTTCTCGTCACCTAACTTACAGCAACGATCCCATTAAAACCTCGAAGCTCCAAACTAAGCATTTCGCTTCTTTCAGCATCAGTGGCGTAGCGTGCATATTGGCAACGTGGCAGATCGTCCATTTAAACCCATGGAAAAGATCGAACTATCGGGTGTTCGGTGAACACCTTCGCATTCGACCTTTTACATGGGGTTAAATGGATATAATACAACGTTGCTGTATTGCACGCTACGCCACTGTTCAGCGTCAGTGACGAAGCGCGTTGTGGCAACGTTGAATGTTGCCCGTCTAAACCCATCAGTAAGGTCGAACTATCGGGCTTGCGGCCAACATCCTTGAATCTGACCATTTTCATTGCTTTCAAAAAAAAAATGTAACGTTACCTTTTTTTTTTTTTTGAGGTTAGAGTTGCACAATCTACTTCCTTTAAGGAGTATTTATTGCATATTTTACGGGGGTGAAGAGTAAGGAAAGGTGGGAATGAGGAGTGGGGGAGGAGGACAGCCAGTGCTGCCACCTCATGCACTAGGCTAGTATGGAACTGATTGCGGATTGCATCAGTTTTGTTCTAAAATAGGACAGTTATCCACAAGTAGAAAATTTGTGAGGTGTGAGAGAAGAAGAAGAAGAAAAAAAAAAAAATGTAACGTTACCAGAGTGCACGTTTTACCTTGTTCTAATTTGGTTTTTTGCACAAGATATTTCCTTTTCAATGGATTCGGGAAGGTTTAACGAAAACGAATAAATCTGGAAGTCGATAAATAGCGACTGCCTAGTCCATGCAGCGGTTTTTGCGGGAGGGTTGGAAAAGACAGGTATTTTCATGTTCGCCCTCTTGGTCCTTTGTTCTGGAATTTTGGGGGAAGACATGTTGAAGAGAGACGGTGGGCACTGTGGTGAATTAATATAGAAATGCGGCCGCACCGGCAGCGATGAGTGGCCCACGACCACCTGTTGCCAGTGTTCCAGTGTGCAGACAGATGGTGAGATGTATCGTCTCGTTTCACCCTATAATTCGTGGAGGACACTAAAAAAATACCTGTCACTCTTTCAGGGTGGTTTTGGTGAATGAACTGAGTATCGTATCACTATCGCAAACCAAATCTTGTCGCAGATCCGAATTTCGTTTTTTTTTTTTTTTTTTTTTTTTTTTTCAATTTTACTGACGTAAAAACAATATTTATGAACGTACTCACTGAACCCAATTTTAATGTTTCAAAAAGCTGCTTCGGATGTACTGCAACTTCTGTGTAGGTTGGTTGCAGTGTATGATTTTTAAATTTTCGCTTTACTTAAATTTAAAAAAAAAAATAAATAAATAAATAAAAATATGAAAAAAGTTATATTTTTTTCTTCAATCGCTGGCTTTTAACTCTTTAACTTTCCACACCTACAGCTGTATATCAAGAGTACCCGTACAGGCCGTACACCTGCTTCCGTTCTGTTCGTTCGATAGGTAAACGTGGACCCTTGACCACACGGAAAGGAAAAGTGAGACTCTTAAGTCGCGACCTATGCCAGTCTCGACTAACTCATCAAAAGTAAAAAGTCAGGCGTGGATAAAGATCGCGGATGGGGCGGGATGGAACTGGCCCGCTGATCACTTCATTACTTCATTTCATGCGCAAGTGTCGAGTTTCCATGCCGCACGTAATCTGGCTTTCTATACCGATTCGCGCGATCGCGGCTGGTGTATCGAATTTTTTCCCCCCTTTTTTGCATCGGACATCAAGCGAAATAGCATTCACACGCGAGCGACTGTCCGTAGTATACTCAACGCACTTATCACGCAACAAGGCTGTTTGCAATTGTATATAAAGATATCTATAAGTCAAACAGAGAAGAGTTCTCTCTGTCTGAACTCAAAAGTCACTTTCAAGAGAGAGTTTATCCTCGAGAAAGAGACCGCGCGCAATCACTGGCGGATCCAGTAAGGGGTGCAAAATGTGCCCGATCAAGCGATCCGCGGATCGCGTGAAAATGAGGAAATTTGTCCACTTTTTTTTTGTTTTTTTTTTTGTTTTTTTTTTTTTTGTTTTTTGTTTTTTTTTTTTGTTGGAAATAATGGCATTAAGGATTTCCCAAAAAAATAGGAAAATATCGGTCATTACGCGAACATACGGTGTTGAAATGTTAAAATAACCAAAAAATAGTCATAACTTTCAAATTTTTTTGAGGAAATTTTTTAAAATCCTGTGAGGAAATGAATCATGGATCGCGTGAAACTTCCGAAGTTTTGGAACATTTTGCACCCCTGCAGGAACTTTTCTTTCTCTTTCTATTTATCAATTTGATCGTGTGTGTTAGAAAAGGACGGATTAGGGGTAGCTACGCGCATGACATTCGCCCCTCTTTTATCCTTCGCGAACATATGCATTCAAATGGACAGAGTGAGAAAGAGAGAAAACAATCCATGCACTGGATCCACCAGTGTGACAGCGACAGTGCGTGCATTAAGGTGATTCCATGGCTTTTAGTTCCAAATTCCACCACCAGTTGGACTTATAAGGATAGACATAGGGGCTGTCACGTGACTTCAGCCCCTGTTTCTGTCCTTTTCTACCTTTTCTAACACATGCATTCAAACGGCCAAAGAGAGAGAAAGACACATTTCTGGCTACGGCTACGAGCCAGTGTTGCCAGATCGAGGGTAAAAAGCCGTATCGTTCCCATTTAAATCAACGTAAAACGTACGTCTTTTTCACCCCAATCTGGCAACACTGCTACGAGCACACCCACTGTTTTTATGGACCCTTTTTCCGGAAACGGCCCCAAATATAGTACCTATGTATGACACCTATGTGTATTGAATTTATTGAAAAAGTACTTTGCGGTACCGTTTTGAAACTCGTTTTTTACACAACTTTACTATGTCGCCAATTCAGGCCGGAAGAGGTGTCGCACGTAGGAGTATTTACCCCAAAAACCTGGCCAAAAATATTTGCTTGTTCTTGAATATTTGAAAATCGATTTTGGTTAATTTTCCAATTTAAGCTCAAAACTCCTATTGCACGGTTTATGGTTGGAAAAGGCGTAAAAAATTAAGAATTTTGGCTCAAACCAAAGGTCGATAGCTCATTCTTTTGCCGAGTTATTGACACTTATTTCATAAAAAAGGCTTGACTTCAACATGTTTTTTAAAAAAAAGGGGGCAATTTATTGCAATTTTTGACTGTTGGAGCAGTTGCCTAAAAGGGTCTACTCTAACCCCCTTGTTTTGGTTGTGCCCGGTTTTGCCCGGAACGTATTCAAAATTGCCTATTTTTAAAAAGATAGAGCCTAAAGTTGGAGATTTTTTTCATGTCCATTTTAAATTAGATGTAAAAGAGTCAAAAATGCACGAAAAAAGAAATTGTTGCCACCAAAATGAAGCACATACCATCTAAAACAACGTCCATAATCGCTGAAATGTTTGGATGCCCCAACGCTTGTCCTCGATGGAAAATGTTGACTGATTATTAACAGCTCTTCGAGCGGTGAACAACCGCAGGTGCGTCGAGCGCAGCGGTTACTTACCTCTCAAAAACCATCAATAGTTTGTTTTTTGGACGACTTTTCAATTTTCCGTTTTTGGCCAGGTTTTCGGGTCAAATACTCCTACGTGTGTCGGTTGAGTGTGTCCGTTGCTAAGCGTATATGCATAGCACCAACGACTTTCGTTTTTAGTTTCGCGTGCCCATCGCTGAAAATGGCAAGGGCGGGCTTTCACTGGCCTTGGAGCTTGCGCGGAATGAAGAAGTAGGAAAGTTCCTAAAAGATGTACGATATATATATATATATATATATATATATATATATATATATATATATATATATATATATATATATATATATATATATATATATATATATATATATATATATATATATATATTTGGCGTTGGGCCTTGGGCCTACTTTGTGAGTTTTCGCACACGTACCGTTTGATCGGTTTGCCTTCCCGAATTTGGTGGTAAAACTCCGCCGGTTACTCGATCACCAGGGCCGGAACTACCATTGGGCAGTCGGCCGGCAATGCCCCGCCAATGATATTTTTATTTTATTCTAGAGGGGGTTTTCCCGTCCTCATATATATTCACCTTACCCACTAATGGGGCTGTTGCACACATCTGCTATAAGCGATTTTTTAGTCGGTTCTGGCCTCGAAAAATAACGATGGCACCACTATAAAAACTTCCGAAATTCACTCCTGAACTCAATAAACGCTGTTATTTGCGCGAGCGAAATTGTGGCCGAGGGCAATAATAATGGGAGATTCCTATATTAATTTCGTCACTCTCTCTATGCTGACAAGGATGATTCACAGACTAGTTAGTCACCAGAGTAGTGATCCACATCTGATGAATGGTACTGTGACACCTAGTGACACTGGTGTCACCTGAAAGCCGTCTCTTCTTGGTCACTTCGTGATGGAGTTTCAGTATTGTTAGATGGGAATCTCCCATTATTACTGCCCTCAGCCACCATTACGCTCGCGCAATTAAAAGCGTTTATTGAGTTTGGAGTGGATTTCGGAAGTTTTTAGTGCTGAAATCGTTATTTTTCGAGGATTCTACACGATAATCAACTACTAAATCGCTTGTTTAGCGAAAGTGTGCAGCAGCCCCATTGGAGGCCCCCGGTCTCCGTAATGGGTCTGTTGCGTACTTTTGCTACATCAATATAACTCATTGTTTCTAAAGTAAAATTCGGCAAAAATAACAATGCGCACATTAAAAACTTTAAAAATCCACTTATTAACTCAGAAAATACCTTCCATTTCAAACAACCCGCGCTACACTAGACACTATATCACCGACTTATAACTGCATAGATGGAACCATCTCGTTTATGTAAACATGAACAAAACTTACAAACATTGGAATGTTTCGTTTAGATGCGTACATTTCTTATATTATTTTGTAATCTTTGATAATCCGAAAAGATCAGACAGCAAATGCAGGTTCTATTTTACCTATTAAAAAAGAAAATCCATCATTTTGTAGTTACGATGTTGTTTACTTATGCACGGTGGTTCCGTCTATGTAGTAGTGTACCGGTGCAAATAGTGTCTAGTGTAGCGCGGGCTGTTTGAAATTGAAGTGATTTCCTGAGTTAATGAGTGGATTTTGAACGTGTTTAATGTGCGCATCGTTATTTTCGCCGAATTTTACATAAGAATCAAGGTTCTATATTGTTGTAGCAAAAGTATGCAACAGACCCATTATCCGCCCCGGGACCCCAAGAGGTGTAGTTACGGCCCCGATGCTCTTTATAGTAGCGAGCTTTTGAATTTTAGGATCTTAAGAGACTGTGTCGAGTCTATCGCATCTTTGCGCAGGACCCTAAAAGTGTGTCAAAGTCGGCTCCTGAAAATTGAATTCGGAAAAATTGGAACGTATCGGCTCGACGCGACGCGCTGCGAGTCGTGGGCCGTTTTCGACACGTTTCCTATCCGGTCGAGCGCGCCGCCGCACCTTTTTGTAATAACGTCTCTCTCACGTGTCGCACAGTATTAAGAGTCGGCTCTCTCAAAACCGGATTGGAAAATAGAACAGATTTATAGTCGATGGCTATTTGCGCGCGAGAGTGCGCCTGCGCTGCGGCCGTCGTTGCCAGATGCTGAAGATGAGACTGACCATGTAATATTTATACATATTTATAGTCAATTAAATGGGCAGTGCATTTATGTGTATCTAAGGTGAACGCACTGGTAGCAACTATAGCAGATGTCCTCAAGGGAGCCTTCAGAGGATTTGGTCCGTAACTTTCGATAAACTCAACGGATTTCAAACATTTTAGGCTTGAATGAAAGTTCAGACCTTATAAGCTTTCATTTGAATGATCACATCATACTTGCAACATAACAAACAAGCTTAGGAAAACCAACATGGGTATACCCATGTGGGTATACACTATTGTGTATATGTGCATCCAAGGTGAATGCACCGGTAAAAGACATCGTCAAGGGAAGTTTCAGAGAATTTGATCTATATTTTTCGATAAACTCAACGGCGATTTCAAATATTTTGGGGTTAAATGAAAGTTTAGACCTTGAGCTTTCATTTGAAATCACATCATACTAGCAAGATAACAAACAAGCTTAGAAAAACCAACATGGGCAGTGCGTATGTGTATCTAAGGCGAACATCCGTGGTAACAGACATCCTCAAGGGAAATTTCAGAGGATTTGGCCCATAACTTTCGATAAACTCAACGGAGTTATAATATTTTGGGCTTAAATGAAAAATCAGATTTTGAGCTGTTATTTAAATGACCACATTAAACTTGCAACATAATAAGTAAGCTTAGAAAAACAAACATTAAAATAAAAACAGACGTTTCAGTGACAGACACCTATCGGCTATCAGTGGTATGTATCAGTGCAGACTTTCTTGCTTTAGTGACAGACAATACCTGTAGATTGTCTGCATTTTCTTATTTTTCTGGCTTAATTGTTTGTTTCAATGTTTCATTTTGAATGTCATCATACTTTCAACATAATAACAATCTCAGAAAAATCAAAATGAAAATAAAAACGGATGAACCAGTGACAGACACCCCAAAATAGCTGCGTGTAGCATTCCAGACTTTTTCGATTTAGAGACATACCCCGGCCCTGTAAATTGTCTGAATTTTCTTATTTTTTGGCTTAAAAGACTGCTTGGGTTCCTAGAAGCTTATAGCAGTGTGGGAGTGTCCCTGAAGAGGTTACGTTAGAATCAGCTGAAAATAATTGTTTACATGAGGTGACTGTCTTTATTCTTCAATCTCTCTGCTTTGAAAGTATCAAATTCACAAAATAATTGTGCATTTAAAGAACTTTGTAGGGTACTTAACCTAAAATTGCACTCAAACAACAACCCAAGCCAAAAGTCATGATTCCATATTATTCTTGGATGAAAAAGAAAAGTGTCTGTTACTGGTCCGGTGTTTGTTACGGGTGCGTTCACCTTAGACGTAATTTTCCTTGTAATCACAGGAACGGCTCAGAAACAATCTATATCGTCGTTTTTCTCTCATTCGAACCTATATGCAAGAGTATCACTTTCAATTGTGTGGAGGTATATAAGTCAGTGGCGGCTCGTGCGATTTGGCAACAGTGTTTTTATCCCATTTAAATACATGGAAAATAATCGAAACTCGAGGAGGCTGCCAGCCTCCGCTTGAATCGATTTTTTACCTAAGTTTAAGTGGGAAAGATGCATGGTTGCCAAATCTCAAGGGCCGCTACTGATATAAGTTACGAATCTTTTTTATTGACTTGTAAATAAAGTGATGAAGCATATTTCACGAGCTGCCTTTGCGGGTAATTGTAATCCAACAACATTGTCGTTGTCGGATGGCGTGATAAAGCCTATGAGCCCACTTTCCATCGAGGGGAATGGAAGCGAGCAAATTTTCCTCCGTTGAGTAACCTGACGTTTGCAGGGAGCAGTCCTTCCCATCCATCCCTTCTTACTGGAATTTGGATAGTACCAGGGGTGTCCTCTATTAAGTGATCATACGATCGCGTGAAAACTGCGGACACTGCCTGGAAGAAAATTAGTTTTTTTTTTTTTTTTTTTACATATCTATACTTTGACCAACCGAATAATGTTTAATGTTAGTTGGGTATTAATCCTACGCTCCACTATTATATGGTCTGAGATCGAAAAAAGTGGCAAAAAAATTAGTAGACAAAATTCACCATAAATCAAAGTTTTCGGCCCACTAAGCCGAATTTAAAACTTTCAGATCAAATTTCTGGGTTTAAATTACATGTTGAATGTGTTTTCTGTGATTAGAATTGGTCTTGAAAGTTTATGAATGATGTAATGGCGATAAATTTACTTTCTGATTTGTGGCTATTTTTTGACGATTTGTCTACCATAGGGCGCTCTAGGTGGCGCCATTTGGGAGGGGGCAAAATCCCCCCCCTAAAGGATTTTCAATGTGGCCAACAAGTCAACGAGCTTTTTTTAAGATGCACGGGCAAAAAAAAGAAAGTCATCCAAACTTTTGGAGCCCCCCCCCCCAAGGAAAATCTGAAATGGCGCCCCTGAGGCCAAGAGCCCGGGAAAAAGAGATTGATAAAACTTACCATACGCATAGCTGATTTTGGCGTCTATCAGAAAAACCAGCTTATGGTAAGATGCTCCATCAAGTTAACCTGATTTACCACAAGTTAATTTGCATTTATCATATACTCTCTCAGTCATTTTTTTCCACCCCCCGTGAAATCGATTCTTTTACATTGGTTCAAATGGACGGGAATCGATTGTTTTCGTGACCCGCTATCGATGGCAACCCTGCAGGTGTGAGCGCCGCTCGTGCAGAGCTGCAACGAGCCTCTAGACTATAGCCCGAGCCACTCAGTGTCGCCAGATTGGGGTGAAAAAGCCGTACGTTTTACCTTAATTTAAATGGGGACGATACGACTTTTTACCCTCGCTCTGGCAACACTGGCGCCACTCGCGACTCGCGCGAGGTTTCGCGAAGTCATGTCCCTCTCGCTCTCGCGCATCGGAAAGGATATCGGCCGAGCGCGGCGGGTTCGCTTCGCAGTTGAACCGGAAGTAGGTGTTGATGGCTTTGAACTGGTCAGTGGTCACAACCGCGCGGTCGCAGATCTCGACGCGCGACGATAGTCTTTGGCTGGAAGGCGACTACTAGCTTTGAAGCTATGTGTTAATAGTTGTAATTACAATTTTATATGTTCATGTGGTATCGGTGGAGTTCTCAGAGCATGCGCCATGCGACTGACTGTCTGTTCAGAGTGATCATTCGAGCTCGACTTTTTGTTGTTGTTGTTGGAAATTGTAACAGACCTTAACGACATTCAAGACAGTTGTGTCCAACGGCGACATTGACGGGCCCAAGAGGTGAAGTAAGGGATTGAGAGAGAAAGTATCAGCAAGAGAAAAGCTGACTGTGATGTGGAGAGATGAGGCGGGGGGTGGGGGTTGCTAGGTACTTTCGAGGATACTAGAATTTGAAAACTGCATTTTTCATTACCTCCTCCATCTCCATATTCTCCTCAAGGGTCATAATCACTCGCTTATTTGAGCGCGCTTTTTAGGGAAAACAAATTATCTTTCATAAGCCCCATTTTCAGCTAGTTTTTCACAGCTCGGCTTACTACTCAGTGCTCAATATAATTGAAGTCACAATTATTACAGAGGAAAAAAAATGTAATGGAGCTCTTGCAAACTTTTGCTACGGGGGATTGAAGAGTTGATTTTTGCATAATAACCTGTAAAAATGACATTGAGTACACTAAAAAATCAAGAAATTCACTCTCAGAATCGGGCTCAATGGGGCTATTGCACACTTTTGCTATAAGCGATTTAATAGTCGATTATGGCGTAAAAACCTCAAAAAATAACGATGGCGGCACTAAAAACTTCCAAAATCCACGCCTAAACTCAATAAACGCAGTTATTTGCGGGAGCGTAATGGTGGCCGAAGGCACTAACAATGGGAGATTCCCATCTAACAATTCTGAAACTCCTTCAAGAAGTGACCAATAATTAAGAGACTACTTTCATTTGACACCGGTGTCACTTGGTGTTGCGGTACCATTCATCGAATGTGGATCATCACTCTGATGACTAATTACTCTGTGAATCATCCTTGTCAGCATAGAAAGAGTGACGAAATTAAGATAGGAATCTCCCATTGTTAGTGCCTTCGGCCACCATTACGCTCGCGCAAATAACTGCGTTTATTGAGTTCAGGAGTGGATTTTGGAAGTTTTTAGTGCCGCCATCGTTATTTTTTGAGGTTTTTACGCCAGAATCGACTTTTAAATCGCTTATAGCAAAAGTGTGCAATAGCCCCATGGTGGAGAGACGCAGGTATCATGGGAGACTCGTTGATGGATGTAGAAAAATGTAGAAAGTTTATTCAATCCAAATGGGAGCATCCTCAAATCTCGTTTAAGTAATTGTTTTGAAAATATAATGAAAAATTCGGAATTTTTCAACTGATCGAAAGTTTGATGACTCGAAATTTTGATCGAAACTTTGATGGTTGGTTCGACGCCCATTAATTCGATCGAGCGAAAAATGTTGAACTCTTGGCTCGAACGTAGTCTATACAGGCCTAAGGTTTTGATCATTTGCCGCATTGTCGATAGCGATCGGTCGATCAATTGCGGTTATCTGAAAGTAATTTTAATATTTGCTTTACTTTTTTCTTTGTCTTGTCTTTTCAAGTTTCTTTGTATGAGTATGCTGTCTATTGAATTTAGATAAATGCCACAATTAGACTCCATCTTGGAATTTTTTATTAGATAATTTTGTAGCTACGCGCGACTGATTTTCGGATTTAGTAATTGAAACTGTCTTTGAGCTGCAGTAGCGCAACGAGAGTTTCTTCATCTCTCTCTTTTCTTCATTAAGAAACGCATGTTAGACAAAGATGGGCAAGGGGATAAAACCCCCTCTTTCTGTCCTTTTCCTACTTATACATTCAAATGGGAAATGAGAGAGATGGAAGAGATCCTGGTTGCGCCAGTGTTGAGCTCTGTTGTCTAAATGGATTAATTGAAAACACAATTGCATGATGGCGCAGCCGACGGGGAACTTGACTCGGAATTTTTAATCCGCAGTGATTGGAAAAACCTGAATTTTTCTTGCCCTTTCACTTCTCTCAGCGCAGTAACCGTGGAAAAATTGTTGTTATTGGCAGGTAGATTATAACCTGGAAATAGTTATCTCGTTTTGTAGCTTTGATTTCATTGTTTGTATGATTAATGGTGACTATAGTGGCTAACCTTTGTTTGCGAGTTCCAGTGTTGGCCCTTGCAATGCGGCAACATATAAAAAGTAATCTTTATAAAAAATAAAACTATAAACTTAAACGATAGTTTTTATTTTCAGCCAGAAGAACGAATTTACGCTCTGAAAAGTATTTTTTCCTATCAATTTTTTTCTTGAATATTTCAAAGTTGTTTTACTTTTACTGTATAGTAATTGCGGGTTGCAGATGTCAATGATGATTCTGCTGCACTTTAATAATTTAGGGTAAATTTGGAATTCGACTGGTATAATAATTATATACTGACCGGCATATAGGCGGGCCTTGACCAAAAATTTTTTTTTGCTCGATGACTTTTTCCCGATTTTTAGCCCCTCCTCCGCCCAAAAAAGTGGGGGGAGGGGCTAAAGCCCCCCTAACCCCTGATACGGCCCGCCTATGCTGACCGGCAGACCAAAATATATGTATAAGTAACTCGGTTTAATTAAAGAGAAAATGACTGTTTTTTTTTTTACTTTTATTATTATTATTTTTTTTATTTATTTTACTCTGAAATTTTGTAATCTCTTCGTCTTCCGGATAAGAGATCTACAAGCAAATTTACGAATCCCTTCTTAGATTCTCTTTCGACGAATCAAACTGGAAGAACTTGTGATACCACGCTCTAGGTTTCACAACCGGTTCCATGGTTCACGTGATGAGACCTTTTGAAGTTCTTACAGAACGCAGACAAACCGGCTCGGCCAAATTTCCCTTTCCTGACCTTCCCGGTTCCATTGGTTCGGAAATTTATTCCTTTCTTGTCTTCAAGTCCATCCTTTCCGTCCTACTCATTCAAACACAGCTTCTTGTGCAACCTTTCTTTTTTTTTATGTTTACTTTTTTTGTTCTTCTTCTTTCGTCAAGTTCTTTGGATTCAGTCTTATAGGGCTCGTTTACCATTTCCTTTGACCGGTATCACTTGTCAGCGTCCCTCTCTCTCTCTCTCTCTCTCTCTCTCTCTCTCTCATGGGCCGTCCCTGTGTCTCTTTCTCTTTCCAACCGATCAGCCGCGGCAACTTGTGCAAATGTGCATCGCGGTGCACTTGTAACGTTGTAGCTTGAGCCGTTGTCATGGTTACGCCGACACTCGTTGCAACGCTGTTGCCAACCGTCCACATTAAAAAAAAAGTACGAAATTTAACTATTTTATAGTTAAAAGTATGAACATTACTTAAAAACTGTCTGTTTGAGTATTTAAAATAGTTAAATTAACACGGCAAGGAGGTAATGGGTCTGTTGCAAACTTTTGCTACAGCGCTATAGAGTGTGCAATCTAATGTAAAATCGCCTGAAAAGTCCAATGATGGCATCAGAAAGCAATGAAATGCAACAATAAACTCACAAAATGCGTTTAATGAAATCCGAGATGGCGGCAAAATATCGAGCAATCTGTATGCATGCACCACGAACATTCAAGGATAGCCAACCTCACAATATCCATCACAACCAATCACAACGTAAATAAACACATAACCTCTACCTGCAGTGAGGTTGTCAAAGTTGGCAATCCTTGGATGATCACGGTGCATACATTCAGATTCCTCGATATTTTGCCGCCATCTTGGATTTCGATAAACGCCTCTTGTGCGTTTAATATTGTATTTATTGACTTTATGATGCCACCAATGGACTTTTCAGGCGATTTTACATTGGAGTAAACACTTTTTATCGCTGTAGCAAAAGTTTGCAACAGACCCATTTAACTATTGTTAATAGTCAAACTAACCATGTTTTAAGTGATGCATGTCCAAAATTTTAATTATAAAATAGTAAAATTCAGCCTTTTCTTTTCAGGGCGGTTTTCTTGTTTACAGCCATCATTTCGAAAAGTGACCACTGACTGTGAGTAGAAAATAAAAAAACATTGATTTTTTTTTTTTTTTTTTTTTTAGAGAAACCTTACCTTACCAAGCTAGGAATCCTAAAATTTAAGAATCAAATAATTTCTTTCCCATACATCAATTATTTTCTCGAGTTTTTTGTGGTTTCCTGAATGTGTGTTTGGTTCAGTTATTTTATGCTTAGGTCGGCATTTGTATAATTTTCATAGCTATTGCATCATCCAAAATACGAACAGGCGCTGAATTTTATTCAGAACTTTGGGTAACTTGCGGGGGTAAAAAAGCATACTTGTAGCACATCAGAATGTCGATAGTATAATCGATTACACGATTACCGAGTAATCGTCATCGTCATTTTTACGGAGGGTAATTTAAGCTAATCAGGGTTGATGGACATTGGACAAGCCTTCCACCATAATATAGTTGCAGAATTATACATAGATCTAATCGAAAAGCAGTAGCGGCTCGTGCAATCTGGCAACAGTGCTATTTTGCCATTTAAACCTGTGCTAAAAGATCGATTCTAGGTGAGGCACAGCGCCTCACCAAATAATCGATTATTTTACATAGGTTTAAATGGAGGGAGTCCATTGCTGCCACATTGCACGAGCCGCCACTGTCGAAAAGACCCCAAAGTTTACTATTTATCTGTGAAAAATTCGTGTTGTTACCATCCAAAGGTTTGACGATTACCGATTACCCAGTAATCGTGTAATCGATTACACTCCTATTTGCCCTAGAGTCCCTATATATGAAAGAGTCAAGACACGTGAACGGAAGTGAAGAAGAATAAGGTGTCTGAGGAGCCTGGAGGCGCGCCTCTTGTTTACATTTTTATCCAACGATCTTCCCGCCAAAGATTACTTATACATGTATTCGTATGGAAGTAATCTTTGTTAGGTCAACCTAACCTCCAATACCCGTTGGCTTCACTACCTCTTTTAAAAGTAATGCGTGAATTTTATTCTATTCTGAACACATTTTCATCAATTTCTAATTCAAATTTCATCAGTATAAGCTAAAAATGCCGAAAGTTTCCTCAAAGCTGGGCAGCAGTGAAGGTGGTTCCATGAAGATGTAAACAAGAGGCGCGCCTCCAGGCTTCGTAGACCCCTCCTTCTTCTTCACTTTTCAGCAGCCGATCAGAGATGGAACCTCGTATGGCGAGACTCTTTCATATTATATAGGGACTCTAATTTACCCAACTCTGCCACAGGGTACATGGTCTGAGACCATCAAATTCTGTCGCCCTGACCGGGACTCGAACCGGGGACCTCTGGATGAGTAGTCAGTTGATGCGCTAACCACTGGAACACAGAAGCCAACTGGTTTGTTATTGCTAATTTGGCAGCTGCGCGCAAACATTTTGCGCCCTGTGTGGTTGTGGCGAGCAGGTCGCAGGTCGTTGCTACGTTGCTACGTCCTTCTCCTTTACAACTTGTCTTTGTATATTTGGCCAAAGTCCAAATGTTGCGAGTTCACGGTTGGCGGACCGTAAGAACGAACCGACCCATCCGCATTTAATGAATTCCTGCGATTATCCCGCTGTTGCATCTTTCCATTTCACCACTCTCTATTTTTTTTACTTTTTTCTCTCTCTCCCTTTCTCTCCCTTGCTCTCCCTTGCTCTCCCGCCACGTGTCTTTCCTGAACAAGACCCATCTTTGAGCTTGACATTAATTTGCTCAGAATAACTTCTTTGACCTGACTTGACTCTTCGCCTTGCACGGAGGCTACCTTTTCAACATAGAGGAGTTTGACCCATGAGTGAGTGAAACCCTGCAGGAGTAGCGTGCAATTTGGCAACATTGCGGTTTGTCCATTTTACCCGTGAAATAGATCGAACTAGAGTCGCTATATGTAGAGAGTTAAGACAAGAGGGTAGTCAACTTCTGATTGGTCGATGAATTTTAGGCTCTACGGACGCCGCCATTGGATGCGATTTTGCACTTTTGTTTTGTTTACCAACGGTCTTTTACAGATAAAAGAGTTAATTTGCGATGAATCTGTTAATTTTAATCATAATGCACCACAAGAATGTCCATAAATCTCAAAAGAATCATTAAAAAGCGTTAATTAATACATGTCGATCAACAAAAGCAGGGAAAGATTACATCAATACAAACTTAGCGGAGCTGTAATCTTTGCACTGGAGCAAAACACAACAACGGCCTCGGAATGTAAACAAATGTGCAAAATCGCATCCAATGGCGGCGCCCATGATTTCACTTGTCTTAACTCTCTACATATAGGGACTCTAGATCGAACTATAGGGTGTTCGGTGAACACGTT
Organism: Trialeurodes vaporariorum; assembly: GCA_011764245.1. Classification (NCBI taxonomy): domain Eukaryota; kingdom Metazoa; phylum Arthropoda; class Insecta; order Hemiptera; family Aleyrodidae; genus Trialeurodes; species Trialeurodes vaporariorum. The sequence goes on along the minus strand of VMOF01000024.1, from coordinate 61,588,503 downwards.
CGTTATTAACATTTTACATGGGTTTAAATGGACACAATACAACGTTGCTGAATTGCACGCTACGTCACTGATTTGTGAAAATATTGTCAACAGAGGGTGCGAAAAGGCGAAATGCTTTCCTTAGAAAGAAATAGTGTACAGGATCCGACTGAAAGTTTCACTAACGAGTAATGACTACTGACAATTTATGATTTAAAAACAACAAAAATTATAAAATACGCTTACTGCAAGTGGCGTACAGTGGCGGCTCGTGCAATTTGGCAACGTTGTTTTTCCTTCATTTAAACGAATGTAAAAAGATCGATTCTCCAGGAGGCTATCAGCCTCCTCAAGATTCGATTATTTTACCTAAGTTTAAATGGACAAATTGCATGGTTGCCAAATCGCACGAACCGCCTTTGGAGTGCGATGACCACCATTTTAAGCGGTGACGGTGGCATCACAGCAGCTTTTTTCTCTGTGAAGCTGACGCATGAAAGTAAATTGCGAGCTCTAAGCATCGGCGACTATTACTCAGTCATTTCCAACCGCGCGGAGAGTTATTGGGGATCGATTTCCAAGAAAAAATGGGGGGCTAAAAATAAAGACAGGATCACAGACATCAAGAGCCAGCGAAGTCGCTTAGTTCGCGGTGCAGTGGTGGCGTATCAGGGCACACCCAAAATAGGTTTTGCCTGAGATCTATAGAACAACGTGGTGCAGGGAATTGTGGGAAGGGGAAGTTGAGTGGTGGTGTGGGGGGGGAGGGGCTTGACGTAATTTGACACACACCCATATTTCCAGTCACTCGCATAGCTTCATAATCATTGCAGACAATGTAAATACCCTGTACTTATAGTTATCGAATGTTGAAGGTCTCAATGTTTATAATGCTTTTGGGGCCGTTCTAAGCAGGATTCTTGCAATTTTGTTAGTTATATCTTGAAATCGTTCAACTTTGAAAGGATGAAAAAATGCCCCCTGACTAATAATTATTGTGGACGGAGATTTGCAGGGAAAGATCATGTGACTCACTGCAACGTATTTCCAATCTGTGATCAAGATAAGATTGCCATCTTTGAGGCTTCTTATACGGTACAAATAATTTAAGTTTGTGGCCTAAATCTGTCGTAACTTTACTCATGCTGAAAGTTATGACATGACAGGTCTATGGACCACACGTTGTGATTTTATGAGCTTGACTTAAATGTAGACTCGAATTCAGCTAACCAATGAGACAAATTGAGGTTGTATGTTTGCAGAAACATTGGTCGCACTTTATTTGTAACTTTTTCAGAGAAATATCAAATTTTACTTTGATTCTAATGAAAAATCTACTGATATTTCCCTGAAAACCGACAACGCTGCTTCCTTGCCACTCCAGAGGTAAGCAACTCAATAATCAGTTGAATGATTCATTGAGTCACTTTTTTTTTTTTTTTGCCAACTAGGGCCCAACAGACGAAATAGAAGTAGAAGGGAAGACCGAAGAGAGAAGATTAACAGTCATTTCCTAAAGCCGGAAAATCATTTTACCCCAGCCGAGATTCGAACCCGGTACCTCTATGTTTGTACTGTTACTCACAAAAGAAAGCACTCTCATCGAAATTGATCTTGATGAATTTGTCTTTAATTTTCCTTAGATCTTCAGTTTATTGAGGCACGAGTTCAAGTGGAAACTCTGTGTAACTCTGAAATACCTGAAAACCGTAAAATTTTTCAAACTGGCCGAAAAATGGAAAAAAAAAAAAAAAAAAAAAAAAAAAAAACACGAAAATTTCCAACAGGATACTTTCTTTTGAAAGCCATAGTACCACTTGCGCTGGCCTCCAGACCGCGAACTGTGTCAGACTTGCTATTCAAAGTTCAAAGATTAGCGAACTGAAAACCTTCAATGCCACGGAAAGAAAAAGACTGGTAGAATTTACCATCTGCATTGCTGATTTTGGAGTCTGCTATTGAGTATGGTAAATTTTACCATCATACGGTGAATGCAACGTACCTTGTGGTAAATTAAGATAACCTGTTAGCACATTTCACCGCAAGGTACGTTGCATTTACCATACTTGATATAGGCTCTCCCAGGAATGATTGAACTTGACAACTCAGTGGCGAAGCGTGAAATTTGGCAACAATGTATTTTCTCCATTTAAATTCACCAAAAAAGTCGAACTCTCCAGTCATCGGCGATGACCAGGTATTTCGACCTTTCTAATGTGTTTAAATGGGGGGAAAGGAACGTTGCCTAATCGAACGCCTCGCCACCGTGACAACTGTAGGTTTGAATGTAAACATCAGCTTCCATCCTCAGATAAGACAACCTGATTGGTTAGAAGCAGTAAGAAGCTGATGTTTTCATGAAAACCATAGAAGTGTCAAATCCAATTTTTTCTGGGACAAGCTATAGCAGGCTCCAAAATCAGCTGTATACAGATGGACAATTCTACCAGTACCCCCCCCCCCGTAGGATAAATAATAATTTTAACAGCAAATACAGGGTGTCCGGTAAGTCCCGGAACGGCTGCGCCATTTCTTTATTTACGCAGATAAAAAAACCAAACTTTGGGAATGTTCCTAGATAAATAAAAACTACTTTTTGGGGGGTCAAAATTTTGGTCGCCCCTCCCGGGGGGGCGGGGGCGCCCCTAACTTTTTTTTTTCAAATAGCAACCCCTATCTTGTGATACCTCATTCGATAGAAGGTAAAAAACTGAGCATTTTGGCGCAAACCGCATGTCGATATCTCTTTTAGTATTCGAGATATCGAACTTCAAAATGTATGGAAACCCATTTTAAAAAAAAAATCATAACTCTTATTCAGAAAGTAGCTATTTAAAAAACTAGGGGTCTAAACTATTCTACATAACAAGCTCTTTCCAGGGAAAAAAACCTCTGCCCAAAAAAATTAACTTACAGTTATTGTTTTTTTTTCCCCCCGCCAAAATGTTTAAAAAATTTAAAAAAAAGGTCCCCGTGATTCTGCGCTGATCTCTTTTTCTACAGCCAATCCGATCGAATGTTACTATGAGGGTCAGTCCATTGAGCGGGTCCAACGGAGGATTGTATGCGACCGCGACCACTCGTGCGTCACCTCAAAGGTCACCGATCCACGCCACGCCAGTTCCTCTAAAGTCTCCGGATCGTGTGTAACGGAAGCGTATACAATTCTGTACCGCTGCCTGAGGAGACGTTTAATGCAAATTTTCGAATCTCAAAACCTCCGTCAAACGGTGCTGTCGTCCCGCGTAGTTTAGTAGGTGTAACATACTGTATAGCGCCGGACAGCGACATTTGACACGCGGAAATGCTACGTTGCAGTGCATCTTGGGTACGGCACACTATGGTGTCCGACGTTCCACGGTGCGGTGACACAGTGGCAGCCAGCGCAGCGCAGAGAGGTGACCGGTGGTTTATCACACAGCGAGACATTTGGCTTGAATGGCGGCGCGTAGCGGGGAATACTAATGAATAGTAACCGTGTCCTCTGTTTTTTGTTTGTTTGTGATGTCTTGTGTGGACTCAGCCAAGATGTCACCTCTTATTGTTTTACCGCTTCAAGTGAGCATTCTTCCTACTCTTCTTTCTTTCTTTCTCCTCCTCTCCTCTCTCTCCTCTCTCTCCTCCTCTGGTCTATTCGTATTTTCCTTCCTCGTCCGTTGAAACGGATCGTCAGACTTCCAACTACAACATCGACATTGAGTGCATCACTGCGCCATGATAATGAGAAAATAATTATTGTATCCTCGGCACTCGAGCTGCAAACCGAGCCGTTTTGATAAGCATCGTTGCCATTCTGGCTGTTGATCAGTGTGCTTTTTGATCAAAATACTTCATGTATTTGCATACTTTTTGTATAGCCATGGTTTATGGTATCTTGAAAAGTCTTTGAATATTCTTGATTTTATTTTTTGTTTTTCATATGCTTGAATATCCTTGCATTTTGTCGAAGTCGTCAAATGTACTTGAAAATCCTTGAAAACAACCGGCTTGAGCTTGTCAGCTCATCATTTTGTCGATAGTTTTGTTTTTGTGCCTGAGGAATGTCCTGTCTTTTTTGTTGCGAAGTCGCAAATAAGAATGCAAATGCCAACAGACACTTTTGTCTATCTTTTGTTTTTTACTTTCTCGCTCCTCCTCCCCCCCCCCCCCCCTCCAAAGGAGAGAAAGTATTGTCATCATGAAAAATTTCGAAGTTGGGGTTTTTCCATATCTTGGCATTTCAGGTCCCCCTGAACTCAAAAATCATATTCCCAAAAAATGTCTGTCCGTCCGTCTGCACAGTAAAAACGGAAAAAAACACTTTGGTCGCGCTGACAAAACCTTTGGTAGAAAAATGACCCAGCAAAAGACTTTAGTTGGGCCAACCAAATTTTTTATTCACTCAGCAAAATCTCTTTAGTTAAGCGTGAAGAACCTTTGGTTGGCTCAACTTAAGTCTTTTGCTGGGTCATTTTTCTACCAAAGGTTTTGTCAGCGCTACCAAAGTGTTTTTTTCTGTTTTTTCTATGTGTCCGTCCTACATCATAACTTCTAACCTATGGGTCCATTAGCATCCAAATTTTTTGTTCACTGTTTTCCTCAGGTTAGTGCACCCTTAAGTGAGAATCACCATGTGGTTTTTCTGCCTCTGGAATATTGGTAAAAAAAAAAAAAACAAAAAAAAAAAACTACTACTACGTTTTTGCCTGTTGAACGTTCTTGAAATCCTGTGAAAAGTCCTCGAAAAGTCCTTGAAAATCCTTGATTTATTTAAAAAAAAAATCTGCCATGAGCCATGATAGCTAAGTTTAAGTGTATTGATTTCAAATCAATCTTGTATCCTTTTAGTGCTAAAAATCAACGGAAGAAACGAACTATTGACGATTTGACGTATTAAAGAAACGAGTGGAACCAGTGGCGTCGCGTGCCATCTGGCAACAATGCAACTGCTCTATTTCAACTCATTAAATATATCGAATTTTCCTTGTGCACTGTGCACCCCCTGAATTCGATCTTTTACATGAGTTTAAATGGATAGAATACATTGTTGCCAAATTGCACGCGACGCCACTGAGTGGAACCAACGGGAAAATGCTGGAAATACGGATAAAATAATTTTTGTGCTGAGGTTTCGGCCCAAATCGCCGCCACAAACACTTAAACTTAAAACCTGGAACAAAAAACTAAAACAAATAAAATAATAAAATAATAGAAAAAATCAATGTACAAATAATTTCTAAATGTAGAGAAAGCCACTACTACGACTAGAAACTACTTTGTAAACACAAGATCAAGAACACCTCCTGTGTTTAGTGTGTAGGAGTACGATTAGTCTTCGCTTTGACCTTTTACGTGTGTTTAAATGGACACAAGGCAACGTTGCCAAATGGGGATCTCGCAAAATTTTGCTATAAGCAAATAAATGGTCTAATCTGATGTAATGACCAGCAGATATCACTTAAATCACACCGAAAAAGTCTAAAATTCAGTAATAAAATTAACTCACACAACTGCTTTAACCCTTAACTGCGCCGTGGCACCCCTGAGGCACATAATATATTTCCTCCATTTTGAACTCTTAAAGTTAAAATATCATTTTTTTCTATGTCGTCATCCCGCCGGCACATATCGAGGAAAAGTTTCGATTTTTCACCGAAGTCTGAAAAAGCAAGGCCCCACGTTGGGCGTCATCTGAGCATTAGGAAACATATTTAACCGTTTAACCTTGATTTTCTCCCTATACTGGCCCATGTTAAATTTAGTACTTTGCAGATCTCTTGGGCGCAAGAATTAATGCTAGGAATTTTTTCACTATTTTTCCCTTTCATTTTGAGTCAAAATCAATTGAAAAATCATGTTTTCGAACGAAAAAAAAATCGCGCAGTAAAGGGTTAACGGAAAGATCGTAATGGCGGTTAAACGCAGGTATCATAGGAGATTCCTGTCTATTGTGTCACTCTCTCTACGGAAACACAGAGATATGTCTCATTTTAGATAGGAATCTCCCATGATACCTGCTTTGAACCGCCATTATGCTCGAGTCTGAGAGTGAATTTCGTGATTTTTCAGTGTACTCATCGTCATTTTTACAGGTTTTTATGCAAGAATCAACTCTTCAATCCCCCGTAGCAAAAGTTTGCAAGAGCCCCCATTGCACGCTACTCCACTGACGATAACATTATACTCTGTTCAGGATAAGAAGGCGGGTGAGAATTCAGGTAGTAATGCACTATTTAGCAACAGTGCGGCTATACCGGCTACTCCAACCCTTCGCAGTGGCCGTTGTTCTCCCGAACTCTCTCTTGGCACGGAGGATTTCCAAGAACCGACAGACTCAATCATTTACACACGTCTAGTAAAAATTGCGAACGGTCAAAAATACGAAAAAACGGACGAAATTTTCGCCCTAAAGGGCCAAAACTCGGCAAAAATAGTCGACTTTGAATATTGATGACGCTTATAAATTCGATATTAGACGAAATATCCTGAATTTAATTCGGACTGAAAAATACGAATTTCTGAGAGGCATCAATATTGAAAGTCGACTATTTTTGTCGAGTTTTGGCCCTTTAGGGCGAAAATTTCGTCCGTTTTTTCGTATTTTTGACCGTTCGCAATTTTTACTAGACGTGTGTAAATGATTGAGTCTGTCGGTTCTTGGAAATCCTCCGTGCCAAGAGAGAGTTCGGGAGAACAACGGCCACTGCGAAGGGTTGGAGTAGCCGGTATAGCCGCACTGTTGCTAAATAGTGCATTACTACCTGAATTCTCACCCGCCTTCTTATCGCGAACAGAGTATAGTAACGTATCCTAGATTTAAACTTACCGAACATTTAGCTATGCAAACCAAACCTAACGCAGAATTATTATTAGCAAAATAGTGGACAGAGCTAAACGGAAAATAATTCAAGTTTTCTTAAATACCTTTCGTGCGTTGCATAGGGTCAAGACAAGCGAAATCAGTGCACTGTATGGTGCCTCGCACCTAGTTTCGTTACGGTAGACTGCATACGCGTAGAGTCGGGCTTATCATGTAGAAGACGCCGGAAACCAGGCAGACCGCATATTTATAAAGATCGTCTAAATTTCTCTACTGCGATGGCAGCAGTAGTGTGGCCAGAAATTTTTCTCTGGGGGGGGGGGGGTTTCAAAAATCCAAAATGCGTCATAATTCCCCGGAAAACGCGAATAAGTACCGTTTTTAGGGAAAGTATTTAAATGTCGAGGGGATGATCCCTTGATCGAGAAAATTTTACAACAAAGGCGGATCCAGCAATCTGACAACCATGAATTCTTCCCATTTGAATGTATAATTAAGAATCGATTACCAATCGATTGTTTCTCATGCAATCAAATGGGAAGAATACGTTGTCGTCAGCTTTACGTTGTTGCAAGATTGGGGGGAGCAAGTCCTGAACCGACTCTGTTTTTTTGTTTATTTCGTCATTATTCAAATCAGCAAATCAAGAATTGGTTACTTTAGTACACAAGCCGCCGATTTTTTCAAATTATTTCATCAACACATCGCGAGCTGATTAACGCTCTTGATGTAACGATTTCCTTGCTTCTCGCTCGAAGTTTGTATTCGCGGTATGTTTTATTTTATTTTGTGTGTCAATTTTACTTTGATCTTATACCGCATTTGTCTTTCTCTGTTGCAGATAACTGGGACAGAGTTTACTTAGGATACAGTGGTAAGTCCATTTTACTGCAGATTTTATGAAGGTAGAAACCAAAGAGTAAACAAGAGTCGCAAATTGAATGGAAGGCCTGCGTGGTCAACGTAGATAAGGGATCCGAACGCGGGTTGGCCTCTGATTGGCTGCAACGGGTGGAGCAAAAATGACTCGGGGTATATAGGGAAAATAACACGGGATTTTCGTTCCGGGACGTTTATCTCGAAACCTAAGCAAAATAGTATCTAAACAATTTATACTAGTCGATTTAGCAGATTTTTCCGAACAATTTGATAGGTCATAAGTGCCACTTTATTGCAAATTCGAAAAGACTGTTTCAGTTGAAAAGTACTCACAATAGTGAGTTACTCAAACACTGCTCAAACACACACCAAGCATGTAATCACACTATTGTGCGTACTTTTAAACTGAAACAGTCTTTTCGAATTTGTAATAAAGTGACACTTATGACCTATCAAATTGTTCGGAAAAATCTGCTGAATCGACTCGTATAAATTTTTTACATACTATTTTGCTTAGGTTTTGAGATAAACGCCCCGGAACGAAAATCCCGTGTTATTTTCCCTATATCCCGAGTCATTTTTGCTCCACCCGTTGCAGCCAATCAGAGGCCAGCCCGCGTTCGGATCCCTTATCTACGTTGACCACGCAGGCCTTCCATTCAATTGCGACTCTTGTTTACTCTTTGGTAGAAACAAGGGCTGAAGTCACGTAACAATTCCTATCTCCATTTTTTTTCTAACACACGTGTTCAAATCAGTGGCGGCTCGTGCGATTTGGCAACAGTGTTTTTATCCCATTTAAATACATGGAAAACAATCGAAACTCGAGGAGGCTGCCAGCCTCCGCTTGAATCGATTTTTTACCCAAGTTTAAGTGGGAAAAATGCATGGTTGCCAAATCTCACGGGCCGCTACTGGTTCAAATGGGTGAAGAGAGAGGAAGACAAATTCCTGGCTACGTCTGTATTGTTTCAGAAGAGTTTAGGCGCAGCTCACCGATAATCTTTGACGAATTTATTTTCATTCTTCATTTCTTCAAATCAAAAGAAAACTTGCTTTCGACTTTGAGCTTTTGGTCACACAGCGTTCCTCAAAAGGAACGCTACCTTTCAATCACTCAAATTTTCATCAATGGGGCTATTGCACACTTTTGCTATGAGCGATTTAATAGTCGATTATGGCGTAAAAACCTAAAAAAATAACGATGGCGGCACTAAAGACTTCCAACATCCACTCCTAAACTCAATAAACGCAGTCATTTGCGCGAGCGTAATGGTGGCCGAAGGCACTAACAATGCGAGATTCCTATCTTAATTTCGTCACTCTTTCTATGCTGACAAGGATGATTCACAGAGTGATTAGTCATCAAAGTGATGATCCACATCCGATGAATGGTACCGCAACACCAAGTGACACCGGTGTCAAATGAAAGTAGTCTCTTATTGGTCACTTCTTGATGGAGTTTCAGAATTGTTAGATGGGAATCCCCCATTGTTAGTGCCTTCGGCCACCATTACGCTCCCGCAAATAAATGCGTTTATTGAGTTTAGGAGTGGATTTTGGAAGTTTTTAGTGCCGCCACCGTTATTTCTTGAGGTTTTTACGCCATAATCGACTATTAAATCGCTTATAGCAAAAGTGTGCAATAGCCCCATTTTAATCTTGTAAAATGATATGAGAAATATTACGTTGGAAAATTATATCGTCGGTTTAGGTGCGCCTACACCTCTGAAATGACGCATCTACTTCGCTAAAATCGTGGGTCGCACTTTGGTAGTTAAGTGTACTTACACTATTCAGGACTTTTTATCATTTATGTCAGGTGCGAATTAACCTCTTTACTATACCAAGTTGAAGTTACCGGAAGAAAGCAATGTTACAACTCGCTCAAATTCAGGGGGTAGTTAAATGTTCGTACTCCACGGTGTTTATTTTGCCTATCCCGGTAATTGAAGGCTCTCGCTGAAGCAGTGTTTTGAAAGTGTTCACAATTTGAATTAGCTTTTACTGTCCATGAGAAATAGAGATATAACGAAATCAAATAATTCGGGTGTGGTATTGAAAGTGTGAAGCTTTACTTGCGCACAGCGCTTATCCCAATCGAAAGTTTGATCAGTCGGCCTCCGTGGTCTAGTGGTCAGCGCAACTGGTCACTAACTCAGAGGTCCCGGGTTCGAATTCCGGCCGAGATGACAAAAATTTTACGATTTCAGGAAGGACGTGGGTATACCTTTTCTCTCTAGCATCTTTCCTTCTTCTTCTCTTTTCCATTTCGTCTGTTGGGCCTTAGTTGGCGAAAGAGGACACTTAAACTTCCCCCCAAAAAAACAAAGAAACAAAAATTAGGTTATGTGAAGACAACCCGTGCCGAACCAAAGTGGGCCCCGGAACTGTCTCAGTCTTCTTTGCGTCTGATATGCAGTTCCTAAGTTGGACTGCGTTCCACCTGAAAAAAAAAGAGAAAAAAATTAAATACGTTTAAAGAGCAACTAGACAACATTGTTGACACTAGTAGCAGACCGGAGAAGCGGTACTGTAAACATAGAACAGTGTCACTAGTTTCTGCACTCCGATTGATGGAGGAAACTGAAATGAATTGCAGCTTTATTTTTATCGGTCTCTGTCCCCGTCCCCGCGTGCCCCCCCCCCCCCCCGTTCCCTCGCCGTAATGAGTTTCTCTAGGAAGAAAAAATAAAAGAAAAGGAACAAAAGAACTTCATCCCATTTTTTTCCCTCTCTTTCTCTCTCGGATGAATAATGCGGTCTTTTAATCCAGTGGCAGCTCTTTGCGATCATAAATCTGTCTCCTGCCTCGATACACAGCGGCCACGAGGCTTTGGTCTCGAGTCTGTCTTGGCATGGTCAGAATGTCCCGACGACAGTGTTGGGATTTGAACTCAGAACTTTGTGGTCTATTGACACTGGAATATCACTGGATGGAGGATATCAGACGCAAGAGCTACTCGCTTACTGACCTACCTCTAGCTCTCGTGGTCGACTTGTCCGTTATCGTTGTCTAGATGTAATCTACAAGATCTCTTGTTGACCTTTTCTCTTCAGAAACTTTTTTGGTACAAGATATGTCACTTTCAATGTTGCGTGTTTTTTTTTTTTTTTTTATTATTTTTTTTTTATTATTTTTTGTTTGTTACCTTATTGCTCCAAAATTGACGGTAAACGGATTGTATCGCATTGTCACGAAGCGATTTTCTTTCGATGGAACACGAAATACCCAGTTTGTATGGTCCGAAACAACTCATTTTTTGTGTGTGGTGAAGGAGTCTCGCAGCGAGTCTCGTAAACTCGCTGCTGTAATCTCTAAAGGGTAAAACACCCATGTCGTATGGGTGCTCAGTGGAAATGTCCTATTTTAAATGTCCAACAAGAAATGCCAAATGCAACAATGTCCGCTCTGAAATGTCCAATGCAGAATTGGTCCATGCTACATAAATATTCATAAAGAAGAATGTCCTGTAGTAGATTTTGCCCATGAAACTAGAACACTCAGGGTGCTTAATGCCCCAAAGGAAGCGGCTACAATTAGAAATGACCGAGAGATTCAAAAGCAGGAATGAACATAATTTTTGACAAAGCTGCGCAAATCTGGCCTTGCACACCTTACAAAATTGGTTACAAACCATACGTTGCTATCTTGTTCAAAACAGCTGAGACTGTAATGACTTCGTATTTCATACTTTGTTTACAACTTGAGGTAAAATTTATAACTTGTGGACTTTTTTTTTGGTCGCCACTAGTCGCTTTTTGGGAAAGTCGTGTTTTTGGCGTTTTAAACTGAAACCATAGATAAAACGCAAAATCCAATAACGTCAGCACCTGCAACATTTTTTTATGGATTTTTTGAGCCCAAAATGAGCCAAATTGGTTCAAAATTAAAGCCGTAAATGATGAAACTCGTTTTGCTATAAGCTTAGTGAGTAAGAGTGAGCGCGAGTGATGATAAGTCTATCTGCCTCACTCACACTCATTGCGACTTACGGGAAGTTTCGTTTTTCATAATTTCCGGCTTTATTTTTGAGTGTTTCAGTCTGAAACTTTCAGGGTATATCTTCCTGAAGTATGCTCGCAGGTGCTAACGTACCTCAAATTTGTGTTTTTAGCGTGAATTCGTAAAATTTAGCACAAAACTGTTGACTTTTTGAGCAACGCGACGTGGTGTCCAAAGTTGGAACTAATCGACCCTGAAATCACCTTAAATAGGACATTTCCACCTGTCACCGTCGTAGGGCTTTCTCAATACTTGGGGCAGTTAAATATTGGACGTATCCGTCAAGATTTGAACATAGGACGATTCCTGCTCTCTTGTCTTTGGATTGGTAGGCGTGCCCCCCCCCCCCCCCCTCACCCGCATAATTACTTACGGTGTACTTCTTTGGGTCCTCTTACACCCTCTGTCTTAACCATCAATATAAATGACTCGTGACCAAGGAGCCTGCTTTTTCTGAGTGCACCTCGCCCTGGTTTGCTCCGGCCCTCTTATCGAATTCTCTTCCAACACACCCATTCACCCAAACCTCTCGAGCTCAACTGCTCAACCCCTTGTGCTTATATCTAGGCCTGGCATTGAATTCACGGTCTATGAGTTATCTTTGTGTGTTCGTTATATAGGTATTTTATGTGAGAAGAAATAAAGGCAGCCATGTTTTCTTTCGGGCCTGTAAAATGATTATCTTTATTGTCTTATTGTACGTTTTAACGGGTCGATGTTGCCACATCGCAGCAGGAGGAGAATGTTCTGCAGCTTTGAGAACTTCTCGACCGCGTATAGATCCGAACTGTGTATTTTTTTATTTATGGTCTTTTTAGAGTTTAATGGGGCTCTTGCGAACTTTTGCCACACGGGATTGAAAAGTCGATTCTTGCATAAAAACCCGTAAAAATGACGATGATAGAAGAAAAACTATCCTAAAAATTACTAGAGTTCCGATAAAAAGGTCCCGAAAAGAAATGATTGGTTTTATGATAAGAATGGGGCAGTTGCAAGGGTCTGAATGGGGCTCTTGCGAACTTTTGCTACTCGGGATTGAAGAGTTGATTCTTGCATGAAAACCTGTAAAAATGACGACGAGTACACTAAAAAATCACGAAATTCACTTTCAGAATCGGGCTTAATGGCGGTTCGATGCAGGTATCATGGGAGATTCCTATCTAAATTGAGACATACCTCTGTGTTTCCAAAGAGAAAGTGGCATATTAGATAGGAATCTTCCATGATACCTGCGTCGAACCGCCATTACGATCTTACCATTTATGTAGTTATGTAGGGTTATCACTGAATTTTAAACTTTCTCAGTGTGATTTTCGTGATTTTTGCCGGTTTTGCATCAGAATGGACTATTCATTTGCTCACAGCAAAAGTTTGCAAGAGCCCCATTATCCTTTTAGGGCAATGCTATAAAAATATATTGAAACTCATCACAACCCTTTTACGCGTACTTTTGTTTTTAAGGATATCAGAAATTTCGGAGGATTCCTTTGAATAAGTGCGTCTTTCTGTTTGACCTGGATAGCACAAATTGTTTACTTTCTGTTCGTCCTTTCAGTGTCATCGCGATATTATTCGCTTTCTCTTCTCGACAGAGTTGAGCTAAAATGGGGGGTGGTAATCAGTTACACAATTACCGATTAATTGTAATCGGTTTGTTTGCCTTTAATTTTTAAGCTTTAAATTTGGGAAAAAAAAGAAAAAAGAAAAAAAATTTGACAGTTATTATTCCACTTGAACTTGTTTTTAAACGAGAATGCAAGTGTCATAGAGCGGTTATCTGGACATAGAAATTGATGTATACATAACCTTTTCTTTCCGAAGGATTTGCACCATGAATAAACTAACGCATGAAAGAAACAAGCAAAGTTTTCTCACCCGGATAGTTCTATTAGGATTTTGTGTCCAGGTAACCACTCTAAAACACTTGCGCTTTCGTTTAAAACCAATTTCCCCTGAAGTAACTACAATTGTTGATTTTAGGTTCTAAGGTTCAAAATATGAGGCGAAGAAACTAGAATCAAATCGCATACACGGAAAAAAAACTACGGTGAAAATAACCGTACGGATACCTGATTTTGGCACCTCCTAGATGTTATGGTAATGGGTCATTCCAGATTAAAAGGGAACAGAGGGTCAAAATTTAAATTTCAAGGAAAACTGTTTCTGTTAACATTTTTAGACTCAGCAGAACTTCAAGTTTCCGAAAATATATAGTTTTCATACCTTAAAAAAAATTTAAGACCGTTTTGTAGCTTATTTTGTACCTATCCAGATTCTGTGAATCACTCGCGATTTACAGTGGAAAATTGGCAACACTGTATTCTGGGTTTGTTTACAATTAAAAGTTTTGAGGTTTTGTGTGATAACAAAAGCATGCTCCAGAAACGTGGTCTCTGAGGTCCCAATTAAATCTGGTAAGTATTTCTTTATTTCATTGTACTTTAAAGATTTGGTGTGCTTGGTGTAACCTCCGTTACAATTATTAACGTTTTTTTAGATTATCTAAGAGAATAAAAATTTGTTTAAAGATGATTTTTGTATTCACTGCAAGAATATGATTTCCTAACCTCCTGAATTTTTGTAGATTTTTCCCCCTATTTTAAAGCAGGAAAAAAGTGTAACGGAGGTTACATGTAACGGAGGTTACATGCAACTGAACTTTCATGTAACCTCCGTGAAAGGTAGCCATATGACTCAGAGAGCTTACACAATTGATATTATTTGTTCTTAAATGAATTAATCTGATCTAAGTGATAAAATCAAGCATGATATCACTTAGATCAGATTAATTCTGTGTAAGCTCTCTGAGTCATATGGTTACCTGTCACGGAGGTTACATGAAAGTTCAGTTGCATGTAACCTCCGTTACACTTTTTTCCTGCTTTAAAATGGGGGGAAAAATCTACAAAAATTCGGAAGTTAGGAAATCATATTCTTGCAGTTAATACAAAAATCATCTATAAACAAATTTTTATTCTCTTAGATAATCTAAAAAAACGTTAATAATTGTAACGGAGGTTACACTAAGCACACCAAATCTTTAAAGTACAATGAAATAAAGAAATACTTACCAGATTTAATTGGGACCTCAGAGACCACGTTTCTGGAGCATGCCTTTGTTATCACACAAAACCTCAAAGCTTTTAATTGTAAACAAACACAGAATACAGTGTTGCCAACTTTCCACTGTAAATCCCGAGTGATTCACAGAATCTGAATAGGTACAAAATAAGCTACAAAACTGTCTAAATACTTTATCCTGAACTTAAACTACTGCTTAATTTTAGGGGAGAGGGAGAGACTAAATTAGAGTCAAAATAATCAATTTTGGGGGAAAATTTAAAAAAAAAACTTTCAGAGTTGACGTATGCAATTAAAACCTTTATTTCCTGAATTTTGAGTTAAAAAACGAAATATATTAATGGAAAATTATATGCCCAGCTACTGGGACATGCTAAAGTTATAATTCATGCAAGGAATGCCGGTACAATTTGATTTAGAATGAGAAACCAATGTATAGGCTTACTGTGTAACCTCCGTTACAAATGGTTGTAACCTCCGTTACAAAATAAATAATTTTTTTTGGCCCAAGTTTCAAGTTTTTACAGAATTCTAGGTATGTGAGGTCAAAGCACATATTGTTGGGTTTCACTCTAATTTTTTTCAGAACTCTATCTCTTCATAGAGAACTGAGTTTTGCAATTGATTACTGGAATCCGAAACCCACTTCCATCTGAGGTAACCTCCGTTACACACTTTGATCGAGTTTTTCATGAAGAAGAAACAAAATAACCTGGATTTGAAACCATGCAAAAAATTGCTCTTACTTGCCTGCTTAGTTTCATGCTATTAAAAAATGTATTTAGTGAAAAGAAAGTAATTAAAACTTGATTTTTAGGTGTACGACTGTAACCTCCGTTAATCTGGAATGACCCTAATGTAAACCAGAAGTATACTATGTTTTGACTAGGTACTAGGTGATGTTACCTGATTGCATGTCGAATTTACTCAAAGTATCGGTAAATGTACCATACTTCTGGCCAAGTTTACCATAACATCTAGCAGGTGCCAAAATCAGGTATCCGTACGGTTATTTTCACTAATCTTTTTTTTTTCGTGTATGCTGTCTCACTCTGAGATAGGACTGACAACATGTACTATATCACTACTAATCTATGCAGTCATATAAGAACCTACAGTTGCAGTGTTGCCAGATTGAAATGAAAAAGCCGTACGTTTTACATTGATTTAAATGGGGACGATATACGGCTTTTTACCCTCGATCTGGCAACACTGTACAGTTGTGTGTGTGGGGGGGGGGGTCAGATTTTTTTTTTTTTTTTTTCAGCTAGATATCAGCCCCTCTATACGTACTGCTATTCCATGTTGATTCCGTTGAGTTTTTCTTTCTTTGAGCCTAAGTTGGTACTCTTTACAGCCGTACGTATACATGTATCTTTATGTCCGTCAATCACGGCGTGTATGTGTGCGTTGAGGGGGGGGGGGGTGTCTGTCGCTGCTCTTAAAAAAATAGGTATGTGGGTGGTTTTCTTTCGTTTACTTTGGCAACATTGAAGTATTTTTTTTTGTTTGCCTTACTTACGTTCCATTTTGTGTTTACTCATTCGTTTCTCTTTGTCCGTTTTGATTTTTCGATTCCTTGCATGTTTGACTGGGGCGCCGGCCGCCGCACCTCGGAGGGGCATCATGGAGAGGGCGCATAAAGTGTGCCCCCCGCCCAAAAGTCTACACATACTCTGATAGGCATGGGAGTTTCCGGTCTGTTGCTTGACGCCCGAACCGGTTTTTCGCTGCAATCTGCTTGGTAATCAGAACAGATACCGCAGTCGGCGGCGGTTGCGTCTCACTCTGCAGTGTGAAGATCACGCGGTGGAAAGCTTAATTTGAATTTCGGTGGGAAAAGTTCATGGATTTTAAAAAAAACATCGCTTTCGATCGCTGAATTTGTTTAAGTGGGAGTGTGCAAATACGTCTGTCTGTATTATAATAACAGCAACCATTTTTATTGCATGCACCGAAAAACAAGTCGTAAATATAGAAATGTTTCCCGCGTTTGAAATAAATGTTTATCTCTCGCAATGTATAGTTGTCGATTTATTTTTATTTCGTAAAGGAAACGCCTGAGAGCAAGGCTGCCATTTTGCGTTTAACGTTTCACTATACGTATTTTTTCCATTCGACGTAACGTAGACTTTTTGAATTTCCCGCTAAATTCGGCAACGCTTTGAGGTGAGGAATGAAGTTTGTTTTTGGTTGCAGTCTTGCATTTTCATAGCAATCCTTATTGGCTCGCGGCCTTCAACTTTTCGGATTTATCGGTGCCAAATGACTTTTAGAAATTAACGCAGGTCATGAATCGAATCGGGCGCGTACGTTGTGAAATAATGAGGAAAGGTTACGTTATTGCGTAAGTTGCAACACTGAGGTATTGCATTCGTTGACTGTGGTTCTTGAGGTTTCAGCAGGTTATGCGGTCTAGTCGTCCGGTCGGATTTCTTATATTATTGTTATGTTCAATAGTGTCGCGTGCCATCTGGCAACAATGCAACTGCTCCATTTAAAATCATTAAATATATCGAGTTTTCCTTGTGCACTGTGCACCCCCTGAATTCGATCTTTTACATGAGTTTAAATGGATAGAATACATTGTTGCCAAATAGCACGCGACGCCACTGGTTATGTTTTAAGTTGCGAATGCTCTCAACTAGTGGCGTCATTTCAGGGCTGGGGGGGGGGGGGGGATCTGATTATCTTTTTTTTTTTTTTTTTTGCTTCTCAGGCATATTTGGTCCCTGACGGTCTGACCTTCGAGGTCTGTGATGATCTTAATGGCCGTATGGACTTACTATCAGGGCAAATATTGGGAGGGGGGGACACATTTTTGTCCACATCTTTTCGAGAAATTTCAAGCTTTTTCAACCTTCGTACTAAACTTGACAACCCAACTAAATGACGCTACTGCTATCAACGTCAGCAGACTCCGCACTATGTCACTTTGAACTTAGTTCGAGTCTATTGCGGTTTCCCTTCTGTAATTTTGCTTCCTCTATAAGTTAGCCCATCGCACTGAAACAACACAAACAAGCAAAAAACAAACAAAAACAAAAAACAAAAAAAAAAAAAAAAAAAAACCAGAAGCACAACGATGTAAGGTAAGGGATGACACCGTTTTCATAATTACAGTGTTTGTACAATGGATTTTGATTTTTTTTTTTTTTTTTTTTTTTCCCCCCCCGGAAATTCTGGTACTGTGAGGCTTATGAGAGTTTCCGATGCAATAACGATGCACAATGCACATTCACTTACGGCGGTGGCGCATGGCGTCACTCGGAAAACAGTGGCGTAGCGTGTAATGTGGCAACGTTGTACTGTGTCCATTTAAACCCATGTAAAAAGTCGAATGCGAAGGTGTTCACCGAACACCCAATAGTTCGATCTTTTTCGCAGGTTTGAATGGACAAGCTGTAACGTTGCCAAATCGCACCCTAAGCCACTGTAATGGATAACTAAAATTTTATTTGAATGAAAATGAAAATATCAGGCCGAATGAACGTGTCCGAACCGTCGCTGAAACCGCAGATCGGCATTGAAAGAGCGAGGGAGAGATGTATAGAGAGGGGGAGAGGAAGAAGACGAGGGGAGAGAGAGAGAGAGAGAGAGAGAGAGAGAGAGAGAGAAGAGAGAGAAGAGAGAGAAGAGAGAGAAGAGAGAGAAGAGAGAGAAGAGAGAGGAGAGAGAAGAGAGAGAAGAGAGGAGAGAGGAGAGAGAGAAGAGAGAGAGAGAGAGAGAGAGAAGAGAGGAGAGGAGGAGGAGAGAGAGAGAGAGAAGAGAGAGAAGAGAGAGGAGGAGAAGAGAGAGAGAAGAGAGAAGAGACAGAAGAGAGAGAAGAGAGAGAAGAGAGAGAAGAGAGAGAAGAGAGAGAAGAGAGAGAAGAGAGAGAAGAGAGAGAAGAGAGAAGAGGAGAGAGAGAGAGAGAGAGAAGAGAGAGAAGAGAGAGAAGAGAGAGAAGAGAGAGAAGAGAGAGAAGAGGGAGAGAGAGAGAGAGAGGGAGGAGAGAGGAGAGAGAATAGAGAGAGAGGGAGAGAGAGAGAGAGAAACAGAGAGAGACAGAGAGACAGAGAGAGATGTTGCTAGATTATCATCACCATTCGTTCGAGCGTTTCCTTACGGAATGATTTCGAAACGTTTTCATTCTCGTGCCCGGTGCGGCGCGGCAAAAAGAATGCAAAGATACAAATCATGCACCTCGTGAAAAGTGGACTTATGGGCTCCCATAAATGGAGGAGGAACATTGCTCCCCCCCCCTCCACCATCTCCCGCCGACGCCCGTCGCGTCGCTTCGACATGTGCTATATCGCGGCGGGACTGCAATAAAAGCGGAGGAGTGAGGGCACCGGGCTGGACGGCTGGACGTCTGGACGCGCGAGTATATACATATAGACGCGGACGCTCGCTGAGTTGGTCAAACAACTCGTTGACGTCTGATCAGCGGCGGCAGATTTGACGCGAATACGCGATTGACGAAGCTGTAGAGCGTCTGTTCGCACGCTGAAGGAGATGTTGCCACATTGAACCCATCGAACTCGTGGCGAAGTGTGCAAGAGCCATTTACATGGTTCGTGGCGCCTTGAAAAGTCCTCGAATATCCTTGATTTATTTTGTCGTTTTTCATATGCTTGAATATCCTTTAATTTTGATGAATTCGTCAAATGTTCTTGAAAATCCTTGAAAATAACCGGCTTCTTAGCTCGCTGTTTTGTTGATAGTTTTGTCTATGCTCCTGAGGAATGTCCTGTCCTTTTGGTTGCAAAGTCGTGAAAAAGAATGCAGGGAGTTAAAAGGAACTTTTTTCTCTCTTTTATTTTTTTGTTCACTGTTCTTCTCTAATTAGTTCATTATGTGAGAATCAACTTCAGTTTTTCTGCCTGTGGCAAATTGGCGTGAAAAATTCTACGATTTTGCTTGTCAGAAGTCCTTGAAACCCCTGCGAAAAGGCCTTGAAAAGTCCTTGAAAATCCTTGATTTCTCTTTAAAAAATCTGCCATGAACCATGGTTTAAACTATCAAAACCCCATGGAAAAGTTCGGATTCGAAGTATTCTACCACGTAGCCGCCGATACCAGCGAATTGATAGTTCGATCTTTTACATAGGTTTGGATGGACAAAGTACATAATTGCCAAATTTCTCGATGCGTTGCAATGGGGCTGTGGCACAATTTTGCTATCAGCTATTGAATAGTCGATTCTGGTGTATGAAACTCCTAAAATAACGATTGCAGCGCTAAAAACTTCCAAAATCCTCTCCTAAACTCAATGAACGCTTTTACTTGCGCGAGCGTAATGGTGGCTTAGAGCAGTAATAATGGGAGATTACCAACTAACAATACTGTAACTCCATCAAGAAGTGACCAATAAGAGACGAATTTCATTTGACACCGGTGTCACTAGATGTCACGGTGCCACTCATCGGACGTGGATCACTACTCTGCATGATGACTAATTATTATTCTTTGAATCATCCTTGTTAGCATAAATTGAGTGACGAAATTAAGATAGAAATCCCCCAGTAATACTGCCCTATGCCACTATTACGCTCGCTCTAATAAAAGCGTTTATTGAGTTCAATGATGGATTTCGGAAGTTCTTATTGCTGCCATCGTTATTTTTGGAAGTTTTTACACCAGAATCGACAATTGAATTGCTTATAGCAAAAGTGTGCAACAGCCCGGGCGCATAACCGAGAGCATGCCCATTCCGACAACAACAACAACGATTGAGAAGGTAATAAGTTAACTCGAAGCTTTCAACAGGTGGACCAGACAATACAAAGCATCAAGAGACGACCACGAGGACTACATAGAGCGAGCGCGTTGTGTATATTTTCGCCGTATATGCAGCCCGCAGTTCATCGCGGTCCAAATCGCATCGGTCACGCAATCGTTCATCAATCACCTAAATCAATTCCCGCGGAGGAGCTGCTCAGTGTTTAAAGCCCCGCTTCGATGGTTCCGATAGAGTATTCCAATTCCCAATTGCTTTTCAATCAGCGTTCATCAAATAAACATGTGTTTGTTGCGTTTCGCTGTATACGCGAGTGGCGAGCGGCTGTATGTACTAGCGCGAGCACGCTTCCATGCCACTTGTTTGTATAGCCGTAGACAGTGCGCAGGTCCAGTCTAGTGCCCTAAATACTCTGACGTCGTCGAGTCGCGCCGCGCAATGTGTCAAGTCGCGGTCAACATCCTCTTATGGAAAGAAAGTCGTGCGCCAAGTTGAGTTCCTGCACAAATCGAAGGAGGGATGAGAGATAGAGGGACGAGGGGCGGGGGGGGGGGGGGTTGTGGAGGGAGTGAGGCTGGGGGGGGGGGTTAAAAGAGGCAGGAAGAGGTCGTGTAAACATAGCTTCAAATGGACCTGTTGCAATGGGTCTGTTGCACACTTCGGCTACAGCATTTTAAAGTATCAATTCCTACGTAAAAAGCCGAGAAAATAACAATGGCAGCATCAGAAAACACTAAAATTAAGTATTAAACTCACAAATTGCGAAAAACACTAGACACTATTCACCCCTGTATCTTTCCACCACGTGCACGATATTTCGCGAAATTAGCGCGGCACATTCAAATAATCACGGCTGACTGTCATCACAGCTGACTTCATAAACAAATAAACAGTAAACACTGACGGAGTCTGTTCGAATTCTTACGTTTCAATATCCTCAATTCCTCATAAACGGTTGTGAAAGGTACGGAAACCGACATTTGTGTCGAAAACTTTTCAAAATGAAACAATAACTCACAGGAGTTCTAAAGATGATGATTGAAGTTGGAATCATACTTGGAACTCCTGTGTGTAATTGTTTCATTTTGATAAGTTTTCGACACAAATGTCGGTTTCCGTACCTTTCACAACCTTTTGTGAGGAATTGAGGATATTGAAACGTAAGAATTCGAGCAGACACCGTCAGTGTTTACTGTTTATTTGTTTATGAAGTCAGCTGTGATGATAGTCGGCCGTGATTATTTGAATGTGCCGCGCTAATTTCGCGAAATATCGTGCACGTGGTGGAAAGATACAGGGGTGAATAGTGTCTAGTGTTTTACGCAATTTGTGAGTTTAATACTGAATTTTAGTGTTTTCTGATGCTGCCATTGTTATTTTCTCGGCTTTTTACATAGGAATTGATACTTTAAAACGCTGTAGCCGAAGTGTGCAACTGACCCATTCTGATTGTAGAAATCAGAAGCGAATAGCAACCGGGGGGGGGGGGGGGGGGAGCAGGCGACGAGGCATCACTTCGTATAGAAACTTTTTCAGAGAGGATAAATGAGTTAGTTATTTTCTGTTAGCCTCTAGCGGGGACAAATAATGGGGCTCTAATCTTGCAAACTTTTGCTACAAGGGATCGAAGAGTTGATTCTTGCATAAAAACCTGTAAAAATGACGATGAGTACACACAAAAAAAAAATCACGAAATTCACTCTCAGAATCGGGCTGAATGGCGGAAAGACGCAGATATCATGGGGGATTCCTATCTAAATTGAGACATATCTCTGTGTTTCCCTAGAGAACGTGACCAATTAGACAGGAATCTCTCATGATTCCTGCGTTAAACCGCCATTACGAACTTGACGTTTTAGCAGTTATGTGAGTTTATTACTGAATTTTAGACTTTTTTAGTGCGATTTTCGTGATTTTCACTGGTTTTTAAATCAGATTGGACTATTCATTTTCCCACAGCAAAAGATTGTAAGAGCCCCATTTGTCTGCGATGGCCAGAGTATGCAATAAGCAACTCACAAAGTACCTCGCAAGTCGCAACACACGTGTTAAGTTTGTTGCGGGTTGCATTTGTTGCTATGTTGGTCTAATATCTTTGTCCCCATTAGAATTATACAAACGGCGGAATTGGAAAAAAAAACAAACGTCAGTCAACTCCCTAGATTATGGTTCAGATTGATCACCTGCAATGCTTGATGTCATTGCAACGTTGGCTTTTAAGTTTTAAAGTTACTAACTGTCCAATACAAAAGGGACCTTTGGTTCCACCTATGCAAAAACACATTGAGGAACAAAGATCCCTTTCCATAATTTCGACCCGCTCTCACTAAAGTGCTTTGTTTTGCTCGTGGCCGAAAAATGAACTAACATCTCAGAAGCTTACTCTCGAGGCTTCCAAAGAGATTGGTGTCCAAAAACTCAATGGGTCTGTTGCAAACATTTGCTACAACGAATAAGAGTGTTTAATCTAATGTAAAATCGCCAGAAAAGTCCATTGGTGGCAACAGAAAGTCATAAAATGCAAAAATAAACTCACAAGAGGCTTTAAATGAAATCCAAGATGGCGGATAAATATCGAGCAATTTGTATGCATGCACCACGAACATCCAAGGATAGCCAACCTCACAATATCGATCACAACCAATCATAACGGAAACAAACACATAACCTCTACCTGCAGTGACGTTGTCAAAGTTGGCCCTCCTTGGATGTTCAAGGTGCATGCATACAGATTGCTCGATATTTATCCGCCATCTTGGAATTCATTAAACGCCTCTTGTGAGTTTATTAATGCATTTAATGACTTACTGGTGCCACCAATGGACTTTTTAGGCGATTTTACATTGGATTATACACTCTTGATCGTTGTAGCAAAAGTTTGCAACAGACCCATTCCGCATTTTTCGACCCTAGTCGCTAAAAATTGCTCTCCTGAAAACTTTGTCTCCGGGAACTAAGGTCCCTTTCTCCGTGCGTGGTCACTTTAAATTTTTTGAGGCTCAAGTTTATTTGCGAGCAACAGGGCCAATATTTTTCGAGTAATTTAAGCCCTTGCCTAGAACACAAGCAAAGCGTATGGCGGTGGGTGGCGGGTGGCTGACCAAATTGCCCCGTAACAATGCCACATAAGGACCATACGCTACACGTTGTGCATTCTGATTAACCAGGAAACCGTTGTCGTAGAAATCGTATAGCCGTGTAATAACAGTAGTTCTATCGGTTGTCGTGCCTTGTATACGTTTTACATTTCATCGACGATAAGTCTACAGTTTCAGTTTCAGCTGAGCTAAGGATGTCTCCTTGATCCGCAATTTACTTGCAATCGATTCGAACTCGACTGTCAGCGATTTCGAACACCAAACAATGCCTTCCGTCTCAGCATTTGTGACACTGGCGCAGTAGCGCACCGAGAGTTTCTTCATCTCTCTCTTTTCTCCATTAAGAAACGTATGTTAGACAAGGATGGACAAGGGGATAAAACCCCCTCCTTCTGTCCTTTTCCTACTCATACATTCAAATGGGAAATGAGAGAGATGGAAGATATCCTGGTTGCTCCAGTGCACTGGCGGATGGCGGATCCAGTGGATTGTCTTTCTCTCTCTTTCTCTCTGTCCATTAGAACGCGTGCGTTTGAAAAGGAAAGAAGAGGGGGCGAAAGTCACGTGACTGCCCTTTATCTGTCCTTTTCTAACACATACACTATCAAATGGCCAAAGAGAGAGAGAAGGGAAATTCCTGGGTCTGCTAGTGATTTGTGACTCCACGCGCTGGAAGTGCGCGTGCGAGCTCAATTTGATACAATGCAATGATGATACATGTGTTTACGTAAATAAAAAGATTATGTGCTCCTCTGTCATACTGACTCGTTTTTAATCGAAACTTTGTATATCTACCATCGTTATTCTTGAAAATGGAGCTGTTGCAAACTTTTGCTACAGGCTTATTAATAGTTGATTATGGGGTAATACCCTGTAAAAATGACGATTAGCGCACTAAAAAATCACGAAATCTACTCCTAAACTCAGAAAATGCTTTTAAACGTGAGACCGTAATGGCGGCCGTGGCCGCGGTTTCCATTGGGCTTCCCTATCTTCAATCAGCGCCATCTACAGGAGGTAGTCTCGCAACACCACACAAGAAGAAGAAGAAGCACACAATTGCCATCAGAAAACCGCGGCCTCGGCCGCCATTACGGTCTCGCGTTTAAAAGCATTTTGTGAGTTTAGGAGTGGATTTCGTGATTTTTTAGTGCGCTTATCGTTATTTTTCCAGGGTATTACCCCATTATTATCTAATAATAAGCCTGTAGCAAAAGTTTGCGACAGCTCCATTTGGAGGAAGTTCTGGTACCATGACCAGACTCTGATGGTAACCAGACTTTTCCGATTAACCCTTTACTGCATGATTTTTTTTTTTTTTTTTTTCCAATAAAATAATTTATTTTTAGTACAATTTAGATCCTTGAGACAGGGAAAAATAGTGAAAAAATTCTTTCCATTATATTACAATGGTAAAGAGCCTGAATATTAATTGTTCCAAATATGGCCTTACCCGCATTTAGGTATCCATGCAACTGAAAATAAAGTTTTCAGGCTAAAAAAAAAAAAAAAAAAAATTAAAGTAGTGAAAAATAAGTTAGTAAGTTTCAATAGTTGTTTTTTTTTGTATATGGTACCCCTGCGTTACTCCCAGCGGCGGCTCGTGCAATGTGGCAACAATGGATTTCCTCCATTTAAAACTGTGTAAAATAATCGATTACTTGGTGAGGCGCAGCGCCTCACCTAGTATCGATTTTTTTGCCTACGTTTAAATGGCAAAAGTGCACGGTTGCCAGATTGCACGAGCCGCCACTGGTTACTCCCAAACATAACAATGAAAATCGGAAAATCTCTATCAGATTTTCAGTAAGCTATTTTCAACCACTCTGCACGTTCTCTATCCTGTGCTGCGCGCTCTAGGACAAAATCGACAATTTTTACTCGTTTAGTATCTGTTCCACTTGTGACCCACCATGCAGCGACAGTACAACTCAAGTCCCCTACTTTTAGATAAGGTTTCAAAGTAATTGTTCCAGATCTGGGCTCATCTGCAGTTAAGGGTTAAAGTTCTAGAAATCCCTTTGTTGACACTTCGTTGAGCTCCTGACTCCTGGCACTAAGACTTCCAAAGAAAGTATCCTGGTAAGACATTTTTGTGACACACAACGAGTGCCTATATTGCCTATAATCACCCTATAACTAATGCGTTGTTAGTGACCACTCCGTATTAGGTGGTTGTTGTACAAAGAAAAGCGTTTAAAGTGAATATTCAGCGTTTAGTGCCGCTTTGTGCCACCATAGAGCGCTACCTTTCGATTAAAGTCGAATTACAGGCCGAAAATAATTTATTTTTAAGAAAACGGAGTTTCAGTTGCTAGATAATCATCTGAAGAGTGTTTCTACAAAAAGCCTTATTCTTGACGTTATTGACGAGATTTTTTGGAGAGACACTCTTCAGATGATTATCTAGTAACTGACTCTCCGTTTTCTTAAAAGAAAATTACTTTCGGCCTGTAATTCGACTTTAATCGAACGGTAGCGCTCTGGTGGCAGAAATCGGCACTAAACGCTGAAGAATCACCTTAATTGCTACTGCCCCATTGATAATAAATCACCTGAAAACCTTTTATGCAATTTCCATTTATGAAACTCCAGGTGTTCTCTCGAGTCGAGATTCCAGAACTTTGATTTTAATGTTTTAGTAAAGAGAGCACCTCATGCTTTAAAAAGCTTTCTGGCGCCCGAACCGCGGCTTCAATTTGAAATGAGATGCAATGTCAGCGTGACAAATTATGTAAGTTTTTTTTTTTTTTTTTCTCGTCTCAAGTATATTGTAGAGTCTAAATCTTATAAACTTGCGTGCGCTGCTCCAGTCATCCGAGTATAATAAGACGCGTTACATACATATTCGCATACTTTTTCGCTTATTAGCCGAGCAATATGCTGGGCCCCACCCACTATATACCCAGGCCCCAAGCCGCCCGGCCCGTCCCGTCCCGGCTCACTGGAGCACATTCGCCCGAGAAGAGGATCGTCGCACGATAGTCTGAGTTTTTTCAGAAAGTGACTAAAAATCAGGGAAGTCGATTTATCATCAAATTTATCAATGAGGCTATTACACACGTTTGCTATAAGCGATTTAATAGTCGATTACGGCGTAAAAACCTCAAAAAATAACGATGGCGGCACTAAAAACTTCCAAAATCCACTCCTAAACTCAATATCCGCAGTTATTTGCGCGAGCGTAATGGTGGCCGAAGGCACTAACGATGGGAGATTCCCATCTAACAATTCTGAAACTCCATCAAGAAGTGACCAATAAGAGACTACTTTCATTTGATACCGGTGTCACTAGGTGTTGCGGCACCATACATCGGATGTGGATCATCACTCTGATGACTAATTACTCCTTGTCCTAATCCTTGTCAACATAGAAAGAGTGACGAAATTAAGATAGGAATCTCCCTTTGTTAGCGCCTTCGGCCACCATTACGCTCGCGCAAATAACTGCGTTTATTGAGTTTAGGAGTGGATTTTGGAAGTTTTTAGTGCCGCCATCGTTATTTTTTGAGGTTTTTACGCCATAATGGACTATTCAATCGCTTATAGCAAAAGTGTGCAATAGCCCCATTATAAACTTTCAAGACCAATTTGAGTCATAGAGAACACTTGTTACAAGTAATGTAAACCTATAAGTGTCACTGGAAAGTTTTGAATTAAGCTTAAAAGGCCGAAAACAATTGTGTTTGATAACTTTTTTCGGACTGATTTTTGGCAATTTTTTTCTTTCGATCTTATAGACCATTGTGCGGCAGTCGTCGTTGCGACCCACCTTGCGTCGTATGTTTGTATACCATCCCGACCACACGATTGGTATTTCCTCCGGATGCATTCGATTTTGCAACATTGTAATCCAGTATTTTTCTCCTTCTTCTTTTTATCGTGCCATGTTTTATGGCGCATCGCGCAGTCGCCGGATCTTACCAAAACAAAAGAAAAAAAGAAAGAAAAAAAAAGAAAAACTATTTTATAACTATAGTTTTGTATCCCGCAGTTTTTTATACATGTTGTGTTTAGATGTGAATGAAAGGGGTGTATAAAAAGGTCTCTTTAGACGATTAAATTGTATCCTCGAAGTAGCTGCCTAGAGTCCCTATATGTAGAGAGTTAAGACAAGAGGGTAGTCAACTTCTGATTGGTTGATGAATTTTAGGCTCTACGGACGCCGCCATTGGATGCGATTTTGCACTTTCGTTTTGTTTACCAACGGTCTTTTACAGATAAAAGAGTTAATTTGCGATGAATCTGTTAATTTTAATCATAATGCACCACAAGAATGTCCATAAATCTCAAAAGAATCATTAAAAAGCGTTAATACATGTCGATCAACAAAAGCAGGGAAAGATTACATCGTTACAAACTTAGCGGAACTGTAATCTTTGCAGTGGGACAAAACACATCAACGGCCTCAGAATGTAAACAAATGTGCAAAATCGCATCCAATGGCGGCGCCCATGATTTCACTTGTCTTAACTCTCTACATATAGGGACTCTACCTCAAAGTAGCTGCCGAGTGAAGCATTCGGTGATAGGTGCGCATCATGCATCATTTTCAAATTCGTGCGAATAAAAAACATTCGACGCCGAAACTTTCTAATGTTGTGTATTTTTGATGAGAAATGAAGCCGTGCCATGATTGCTTATGATATCCTACAGCATGGATGACAGTCAAAGGTTTGCGGGCGCCAAACAATGATTGTGGATGGTGCGCACCAATCACCAAAAATGATCACTTAAAGGGCTACTTTGTGGATCAGCTTTTTGAAATCTTTTACGAATATCATCATCCGATATTTTCTCTTCAGTTTCTCACGTGCTTGGGCAAATGGGGCTCTTGCAAACTTTTGCTGTAGGGGATTAAAGATTTGATTCTTGCATAAAAACCTGTAAAAATGACGATGAGTACACGCAAAAAAAAAAAATCACGAAATTCACTCTCAGAATCGGGCTGAATGGCGAAAAGACGCAGGTATCATGGAAGATTCCTATCTAAATTGAGACATCTCTCTGCATGTGTTTTCGTAGAGAAAGTGACATAATAGACAGGAATCTCCCATGATACCTGCGTCGAACCGCCATTACCATCTTGCCGTTAAAGCAGTTATGTGAGTTTATTACTGAATTTTAGACTTTCTTAGTGTGATTTTCGTGATTTTTGCTGGTCTCTACAAAAGATTGGACTATTTATTTGCTTATAGCAAAAGTTTGCAAAAGCTTTATTATATAAGGACGAGAAGGTTCCTATTCTCTACCTGGATCAGACTCCTGGTTTTCATCAGATTTTGGAAATATTTTACGGATCATCCGATATTTTCTCTTCAGTTTCTCACGTGGTGGGGCAAATTCTTCAGAGGATCTCCGACAACGCTGCTAGAAGAGAATTCTTTTCTCTCGATTCTTCCACGCCCTCGAGTGCAGACCAGGATTGCAAAATGACTTAAAAAAATTTGCTCACTTTCCGTTTGGATCAATTTAAAAAAGTCTAATTTGTCTCACAATCCGACAACGCTGTTTTGCCCTCGCGGGTGCAAACCATCCTAGATTCCCACCCAACCTAGAAGCGCTGCACGCACGTCTCGCTAGTTCCCTTATAATACTTTTCCTTTCGGTCTCTCTTTCTCTTTCTCTTCTTCTGTTTCTCTTCTCTTTTCGATCCCATCCGGACCTATCGCAAGCGAGCTGAACTACCCGAGCACCAAGGTTAGGTTATGTTGTTATGTCTACCTGCCTAACTGGGTATGACAGG
This sequence comes from Trialeurodes vaporariorum, assembly GCA_011764245.1. Classification (NCBI taxonomy): domain Eukaryota; kingdom Metazoa; phylum Arthropoda; class Insecta; order Hemiptera; family Aleyrodidae; genus Trialeurodes; species Trialeurodes vaporariorum. The sequence goes on along the minus strand of VMOF01000024.1, from coordinate 61,559,194 downwards.
TGGATACACGTGTTCGTGCTCTACAGTGTTGCCATTTTTTCGGATAAATGTCCGATTTTTCTCATTTGATTCAAGGTAAAAAAATTGGTATTTTGTCCGAAAATCCAACGAGCTATATACATTTATCTTGAGTGGTAGTTTTGGTAGTCTAATGGGTAACCTATGCGTAACCAACATGGGGGATTTTTAGGTTAGGTTTAAACGTATGTAATTTTGTCCATTCACTTCCATGTATTTTTATGCAACAAATAGATAGAGGGTGGAACAGGTTTCGTTCCACTGTGCGTCGCACCAAAATATATGGGAATAAATGGACGAAATGGGTCTGTTGCAGACTTTTGCTACATTGATAAAGAGTGTTTCATCATATGTAAAATCGCCCGAAAAGTCCATTGGTGGCATCAGAAAGTCATGAAATGCAATAATAAACTCACTAGAGACGTTTAATGAAATCCAAGATGGCGGTAAAATATCGAGCAATCTGTATGCATGCAACTTTAACATCCAAGGATTGCCAACGTTGACAACCTCACAGCTTCAGAGGGTATGTGTTTATTTACATTGTGATTGGGTGTGATCAATATTGTGAGGTTGGCTATACTTGGATGTTCGTGGTGCATGCATACAAATTGCTCAATATTTTACCGCCATCTTGGATTTCATTAAACGCCTCTTGTGAGTTTATTATTACGTTTTACGACTTTCTGATGCCACCAATGGACTTTTTAGGTGATTTTACATCTTAGTAACACTCTTAATCGTTGTAGCAAAAGTTTGCAACAGACCCATTACACGATTTTTACGCCTTAACGATATAGTGTGTACTATCAGTCAATTAAAGATTGGGACTAAAATATGCGGCTCGAAATGTGCGCGCCCGCTTATCTGACTCGATTTGCTCAGAATCTAGAGCGGTGTTGCCATTCCCAAGTAAATGTGCGAAAAAGCCGAATCAATTGAGGTGGGCTATAACTGAACAGTTACAGGGGGAGATAACAACGCACCGCAAACCTTCTCGCATGAGGAGCCAATTCTCCGCCGCTCGCCGCCGCGCCGCCCGCAGCCGCGTCCATTCACTAAAATCTTATTCTCTCACAATCAGCTCATCGAGATTCGGTGGTCGGTTCTCTCTCCCCTACCTTCTTCCCCCTTCCTATTGGCCCTGCCTCACTTTATCACTCATGCAGTCATGCCACTTTTCGTTCGACACTTGACATTTTAAACGTTTTCCTCCGGACCATGTTTCTTTCACCGTTTGCCTAAAAATGAATGAAGAGCTTCCCGAATAGGAGCATATTGTAAAAATAGGGTAGTCAACTTCTGATTGGTCGATGAATTTTAGGCTCTACGGACGCCGCCATTGGATGCGATTTTGCACTTTTGTTTTGTTTACTAACGGTCTTTTACAGATAAAAGAGTTAATTTGCGATGAATCTGTTAATTTTAATCATGATGCACCAAAAGAATGTCTATAAATCTCAAAAGAATCATTAAAAGCGTTAATACAAGTCGATCAACAAAAGCAGGGAAAGATTACATCGTTACGAACTTAGCGGATCTGTAATCTTTGCAGTGGAGCAAAACACAACAACGGCCTCAGAATGTAAACAAATGTGCAAAATCGCATCCAATGGCGGCGCCCATGATTTCACTTGTCTTAACTCTCTACATATAGGGACTCTAGTTATGACAAGACAGGGGCGGATCCAGAAAAGTCTCAAAGGGGAGGCCATTTTTGTAACGTGAAGGGGGGGGGGGGGAGTGGGGCCCCCCCATAAAATTTTGAAAATTTTAGCTTCTCTTAAGCCAATTTGAGGCATCTTTTAACGGTTCACTCATCATTTTTATACTACCTCATTTCAATTTTTGTTAGTAAAAGGGGGAAAAGTGTAAAAGTTTGGAACGGCTGATATTTTACATCATTGACCTCTCAATCAACATAAAACTATTTAATCAGCGACCCCCCCCCAACTCCCCCCAATTATATTGTTCTTATGAGCTCGAGTAAACTTTTCCTTCCTCCTCACTAGGTTTGCTCCCGGCTCCCACTTTACATTCAAATTTTGGAATGCCAGCTACCTATTTTTTTTGCATTTTCGTGGAAAATGGATGTCTAGTGAATGAAATTAAGACCCTATTCTCCCCCCCCTCAAAACCTAGTCTAATATACCTACGGTTACTTAAAGGCTTTTGTTTTTCTCTTCTCTTCTTCTTTTGCTTTTCCCTCTCTTTCTCTTCCTCTAACTGCTTTTTTTGGGGTCCAAGGGGGGGGGGGGCATGCCGCCGTGGCCCCCTCTCTGGATCCGCCCATGAGACAAGAAGGTAGTCAACTTCTGATTGGTCGATGAATTTTAGGCTCTACGGTCGCCGCCATTGGATGCGATTTTGCACTTTTGTTTTGTTTACTAACGGTCTTTTACAGATAAAAGCTAGCTAGTTAATTTGCGATGAATCTGTTAATTTTAATCATGAATGTCAATAAGAATGTCTATAAATCTCAAAAGAATCATTAAAAGCGTTAAGTGCAGTTTAGTGTATGAGATAGTAATGCACGAATATATTCGTAGTCGCATCTGTAATCTTTCCTCGACCGGTGGGGTCGTCGATGACTTAAAAAAACTTGCGGATATTTTAATTAATTTACGGCGTTTCCACCGATTGAAAAAATATTACGGATCCAAGTATTTTTGTGCAGTGCAGTCATACACTGCACTGAACTGTGTAATCTTTTTTCAACTGGTGGAATCATCGGTGACTTGAAAATTGGCATTAATTACACGCAAAACGGCAGCTCTGCCTCATATTCAGGGACTCTAATTTTCTCTTAATTCGATTTACTCTCAATTTTTTATATGCCAAGGAGGGGTGTGGGGGGTGTGTTTCACGGGCTCTCTTTGGACTTCCATGATCTTGAATAATGCAGATTCTCATTTCTTCAGAAGGTAATGAAAGATGGGTGGTATATCGATTGCAATTAATTATTTTAAAGCAACACATCTAGCCCTCGCGAACGGGGGGGGGGGGGGGATCTGGGGAATTACGCCCCCGATGATCCCCTTTTCCTTTCTCTCTCTTTTCCCTTTCCCTCCCTTCTCCCTCTTTTCCCCTTTTTTGGCTGAACGGAGGGTGGGGGGAGGGGGCACACCCCTTTCCCCCAGTATTCGCCAATGATTGTCTTCGTAAGCGCCGAAACCTTTCCTCTTTTAAATGATTTAACTCATTTGAGACTAATAATAAAGCTTATACTTTCAGAGGCAGCTTTTGAGGCGGGGGGGGGTCTTGCCTCGGGCGGCATTATGTTATGATCTATAATCTTTGACAAACTGGGTTTATCGATTTCTTTCATCGATCACTTTTCACAAGTAATCGAGGTGGATTTCAGCCTTAATCAGGTGTTCCGATTTCATTGAACTTATGATGAAATTCAAAATACAATCAATGTAATTCATCAAAACACGATTAGTTCCATTGAATTCAGCACCCCTAAAAACTCCCACCCCAACCCATATCTAAGAGGTTTGAAAATCAACCCTGATGTGAGGAAGCGATTACCATTTACCTTGCCCACCTCTGCTTTAAACCCCTCCTCCCTCCCTGAAGTTGATTAATGGGTTCTGGTGAATATTTATGCAAGTAGGAGAAAGAAATGCTTTGTTAGAGGGGCGAATACGATTTAGTCGATTTTAGGGCGAATACGATTTAGATCGAGAAGACGAGTTTCCTGCAGTCAACAATTGACAGTTAAAATCAAAGGAGAAAACTAAACTGGGTCATGAATTTTGAGACGGGAAAAAATTAGGTCCTGATAAAACTGCAACCTCAAAAATTGAAAAAATATTCTCCATGAAAAATTTGAGTAAAAGTTTTACGAAAGGCAATGCTAATTTCTACTCCATAGTCCACCTGCCTGTTAATTACGTTTGTTTTTATCATTTATGACCCAAAATGTCCTTCGGTAACATGTCTTACAAGGGGACCTTACGGTGACTCCGCCTCCGATTTTGATCAAATTTTCAGGGATGGTAGTTCATGACAAAATATTAGACCCATATTTTTCACTTTTTGTGAATAGGCCTTAGTTTCGTCGCAAAAAAATTTTTAAAGTTTCGGAAAAATTACGACGAAATCGTCACCGAGACAGCGCGCAGCGTTAAGTTGGGCAATTTCGGCTGTGACACTCAACTGCCGCGGTGGGGCGGTCGGTAGCGTCTCTGACCGTCTTATTGTTGGTCGCCGGTTCGAATCCCGCGACTATTGATAGTTTTTGACTTTTTTAATCACACTTATATTAAAAAAAAACGACACCACCACCACTAACAACAACAACAACAAGATTGACGCCGAAAGTCTCAAATAATAATAATAGAACGCATGTTTGATATTTTATGAATTTGGAAATACAAACTCACCAAAGTAATGTAGTTTAAAGCATTCATTCTATAGAATATTCGCCGTCCAATTAAAAGCATACATTCAACCATTCATTGAAAACCACAGCTATCCCACCATCCAATGAAAGCCGTTTCATCCATTTCAGGCCACTGTTTCGTGCAAACTTCGGTGTTCTTTTTTTTTTTTTTTTTTTTTTTTTTTTAATAACACAAATTAAATCCAAAAAATAAATTAACGAAGAAATTTACTTCAAGAATTTAAATTGTGTTATTAAAAAAAAAAAAAAAAAAAAAAAAAAGAACACCGAAGTTTGCACGAAACAGTGGCCTGAAATATATGAAACGGCTTTCATTGGATGGTGGGATAGCTGTGGTTTTCAATGAATGGTTGAATGTATGCTTTTAATTGGACGGCGAATATTCTATAGAATGAATGCTTTAAACTACATTACTTTGGTGAGTTTGTATTTCCATTCATAAAATATCAAACATGTGTTCTATTATTATTATTTGAGACTTTCGGCGTCAATCTTGTTGTTGTTGTTGTTGTTAGTGGTGGTGTTGTTTTTTTTTTAATATAAGTGTGCTTAAAATAGTTAAAAACTAGCAGTAGTCGCGAGATTCGAACCGGCGACCACCAATTAGATGGTCAGAGACGCCACCGACCGCGCCACCGCGGGAGTTGAGTGTCGCAGCCGAAATTGCCCAACTTAACGCTGCGCGCTGTCTCGGTGACGATTTCGTCGTAATTTTTCCGAAACTTTGAAAATTTTTTGCGACGAAACTAAGGCCTATTCACAAAAAGTGAAAAATATGGGTCTAATATTTTGTCATGAACTACCATCCCTGAAAATTTGATCAAAATCGGAGGCGGAGTCACCGTAAGGTCCCCTTGTTAGAGGAGTTTTTGATATTGAATGTAAGCGCTTGACTTAAACTTAAAAATTCAAATGAGCTTTGAAACCCATGGATCAAAGCAAAAGAAAAAAAATGGATAAACTTTCTTTTCCGCTGAAATCACTTCCCTTCCATGCTTCAAAACGTGACAAGTTATTGCTGTCCCTTTGCAGAAATTCTATCTCATTGTTAATTTGCCTTCGGTCCAGATGATCAACTGCACTTGAAGTATGAAAAGAAGGTATCAAAAGCTAAACCCTTGATGAGTAAAAAGTTATATTTGTTAGTACTGATGAGGCTAATTTTTTAACCGGAACAAACCGGAATTTTTTAATCGGAACAACGCTCATTGTTAATCTGCCTTCGGTCCAGATGATCAACTGCACTTGAAGATGAGTAAAAAGTTGTATTTGTTAGTACTGATGAGGCTAATTTTTTAATCGGAACAAACCGGAATTTTTTAATCGGAACAAACCGGAATTTTTTAATCGGAACAACGGAACACTCCCGTCTTTTTATTGTGGTTAGTCAATGCGGTTCGAGTGTTCCATCAAAACAGAACGGAACACTAACCATGTTAACCAGCAACGAGTCGATCCATCGATCAAGCGCAGTTTTTTGCGTTCTACTGAGATTTAACTTTAAACACGTAAGTTTCGCTGTAATCCTGGGTTTCTTGACCTGGTGTTTTTTTTAACGAGTCCCAAAACGATGATCAAAGTCCAGTATTTTGTCGCTATGATAGTATTTTTTTTCCGTGTGATGTCAGGGGAGGGGGGGCACTAGAAGGGAACTAACGAGAGGGGAGAATGGTGGCGGCGAGCGTGTCTGCTCCGGAAACCCTTAAAAGTCGCCCTTACTTAATAGAAAATTGCCAAAATATTCTTTCAAAGACACTACAAATTTCAAAATCTAGAGGGGTGATCTCCTCCCTCCCCCAGGAAATCTTCTGGGTCCGCCACAATTGCTGCTCCAAATTAAATTCTGAATGATACTTTGAACGTCTCTGATAATTAAAAAAGTTTCCCGGGCAACAGATCATAATGTGTCAACAGTCATCAGCCTAATGAAAGATCCACATAATTTTTCTGAAGGGCGAGGGGGGGGGGGGCACGTTTTAGACATGGCAGTTTTTAGCGTCCAAAAAGCATTTCAAGATCATTATACGATAGAAAAGGGCAATTTTTAACGCTTTTTGAGAATGGGGAAGGGGGGAAGCACATGCCCTCGTGCCTCCTGGATCCACGCAATATCATCATCGACGGAAGCGCAACCCAACATATATAGTCTTTCTATAGTCTTAAGGGAGGATTTGTCCCAAAAATTGTCGGCACTGACTCAATGATATTTGTGTTGTGAAGGAGGGGAGCCATCATCGCTGAAAACCAATTTTTACAACAAACGAGTAACGAGTCACTGAAAGTCTATTGAATGAAAAGAAGAAATAATGAGTTGAACTGACAATGAGAGTTGAAGCAGCGTGGAAGGAGTAGGGGAGGGGGAGGAGGGGTTGACGACAGTGCGACTGTGTCGTTTGGACACGATGGCCAGCTTTTAGGTGAAACTGCACTGGTCGGAAAAGAGACGGCGCAGATCGGAGACGGATAGCTGCTCTCGACGAGGCACGCTTATCTGCTCGCTCATATTTGTTATGAGTGAAGGCCCTGCGGCTTATATTCCACTCTCCTTGCTACCCCACCCTTATCGCTCACCGTTAGCACAAGCTGGCAACACTGCTGCGAATTTCCGAGAGTTTCTCCCCTTATCGCTAATTCCTCGAGCGCCGAGTGTCGGAGCCCAAATAGTTTAGTCCCAATCTTTAATTGACTGATAGTACGGTTGTTATGGTCGCAAAACCGCAGGTTTCCTCATCATAAGATACCTCTTTCTCACCCTTCAAGCAAGATTTCTCATGTAATTTGACCCTCTTATTTCCAATTTGGCCTTAGTTTTTACTCAAAACTCATATTTTTTCCAGAATTCCGAATTTTCTGCTAAGAACGCATAATTTCGAATTTACGTAAAATCTAGGCCAATTTAATGAAAACTGATAGCATTTTTGAAATTAGCGTCTCAAAATACGTAAGATAGCGATGCTGAAGTGAAATTGTATGCGGAGAATTATTCTAAAACACTAAAAATTAGTAAAAGTAACACTGATGGATGGTGAATGTCGCGGACACTTGTCGTTTTGGATGCTTACTTAAATGACTCGCTTTAACCTAATCTAAAAATCCCCCATGTTGGTTACCAACGAGCTATAAGGAATTGAGAGGCTGAGTTTGTTTGCCTCAATTTTTTTTTAACCTTAAATCAAAAGTTGTTATTAATTCAGTGGAAATTGGTTTTAAACGAAAGTGCAAGTGTTTAAGTTTCCATTATGTGTCTGTTTATTTATCTTGCAATCCTTCCGTAGAAGAAACAGTTAAATCGATTTCTGTTTCCATGCAGACAACCTCTCTAAAACCCTTGCACTCTCGTAAGTACAGAATCATTTTCAAATGTATTTGTCACAACCTTTTTTATATATATATATATATATATATATATATATATATATATATATATATATATATATATATATATATATATATATATATATATATATATATATATATATATATATATATATATAAAAATAAAATCCAAGGTTGAAAAATATGAGACAAACGAATCGAGCCTATGTAAAAAACGTCCATAAGATTTTTCCATCGTGGCTACCCTCATGGAGTTTCAATATCACGCCTCACAAATCCTCTCTATCGCTATAGCTAGTTGGTGGTTCCTATGTGGTACTATGTCTTTCAAAAGAAAGTCCTCTCACTGAAATTTTTCTTGGTGAATTTTTTTTTTATTTTCCATCGTTTTAAATTTTTTGAGGCATGATGTCACAAGTGGCAATAGCAGTGTGAGACTCTGAAATTAAGTACTTGAAAGCCGTAAAAATTTGCAAATTGATTGAGAAATAAAAAAATGATAATTTCCATGAGGATACTTTCTTTTGAAAGCCATTTAGTACATAGATAAATAATGTTCTTTTGAAAGTTATAGTACCTATTAGACTGCCTCTCTAGATAAATAACTTATGTATGTATAGCTCGTTCGGAAAGTCTGGCAACAATGGTGCTCCGTCCGTCCGTGAGACTCGTCCCATTTAACAGATTTGGGTTTTTTAAATGTCTTGGAGAGGGGACTTCCAAGCTACTTTTTTTTTTCTTCTTCAACCCCTCTGATGAAACGCTTCATCGAGCCCTTATTACCTTACCTTACCCTTACCGCACTGACCCGTGTCCTTGATTAATATGCAGTCTTCGGGAAAAGGGCCCGTAAAATATGAGGTGTGCTCTTCTGAGGAAATCAGATCTCCATCACCCTAATCCCGGTTTCTTAGATATAGCACACCTCGTGTTTTATGGACTCCTTTGCCATCAGAGACAGTCTGATTATTTTGATTTCGACCCCTGTTTTGTCAGGTACCGCGTGTTTATCGTCCGTAGCATCTGTGTTCTCACAGCTTGTTAATGTATCTCTGTATAATAGATTCTTTTATCTTTAATCGATGGATCTTATTTAACTCTTTTGGGATCATTTCTCATTGACAGAGATGGTTATCGTGTTAGGTAAATTAATGTTAGATTTACTATCCTATGTAGTTAATTGTAAAGCTACTATGTGTGTAGAAAGAATGTACACTGAAAAAAAAGATTGCCAGAAGCATGACAATATGTGAACCTATGTAAGATTACTAGAATTCTAGTGTCTATGCCATAGTTCTTGACATTTTTTAGGAAATTCTAGTTTCTAGTCAAAGTACCAGACTTTCTGTCGTTCACTTATTGTTGTACTTCTGGTAGAGCTTGTTCCAGAAGTGCGTAGGCGCACCTAGACCATAATTTTTGGTGAATTTTCAATTTTCCTTTCTTCAAATCAAAATAAAACTTGCCTCTGACTTTATAAACTTTTGATTTCATAGCGTCCTTTAATGAAAAGCTAACGCTCCAATTCATTTTCATTAGTTTTCATTTTATAATATGAAAAATAATGTTGGCAAATTCCAAAGATTATCGGTCTAGGAGCGCCTACACTTCTGAAACGACATCTAATATGACTAGAATCTGGTATTTATTATGACTATCGCTTTTTTCAGTGTAAGAATATGCCTCTCATTCACCGCAATCTTGCTCGAGAAAATGAAATGGGGGGGGGGGGGAAATCGTGTTTAATCCTGTGGCAGTATTTTTGTGAAAAAACTTGAATTAGTCTTTCCAGACCCCACCCAATTGGCTCATTTGTACTTGAACCAGCCTCTGATTGGTGGAGAGTCACTTTTTAAATCATCGGGTAATAAAACCGTCTATTCCCACACGCAATCGCGACTTAAAGTATAAGCTACCAATTAGCCCGCCCTCGAAATTAATAAACTTTAATAAGCGCCTCCCGATGCATTTTGCTTCACCCGCATACAGTTTTATGTGGAATGTGGCACCTGGAAAGTTTTGCCCTAACCTCCATATCGTGTAGAAAGAGATTTTTCTCACCATTTCATTATGGCAAGCAATGTGTGACTTTTAATTATTTTCGTGTCTTCATCGAGATCATTAACTTCTTGTTACGAGGGTACAACTTGTTGCTGAGTGCTTTCGTCGCTTTATGCTCGGAACATGAATTCGGCATCCGTTGTTTTATTGAATGTGTGTGTCCGCATTTATAATCTTCCTCTTCTCTATCTCCCTCTCCCACATTCTTATCTTGATTTATTTTCTCTCTCTGTTGCAGAAACTGGGACTGTGTGGACATAGGATACAGTGGTAAGTGGAATAATCGTTGATATATTGAAGTTTTGTAATAGTGATGCACTCATTCAAAAGCGATAATAGTAATACCATCAAAAGAGCAACGATATGTCAACCAGAGAATTTCTAGAACCTCTGCCAGAGTTCTAGCACACGAAAAAAAAAAAAAAAAAAAAAAAAAAAAAAAAAAAAAAAAAAAAAAAAAAAAAAAAAAACTGGTAGAATTTACCATCTGCGTAGCTGATTTTGGCGTCTGCTAGAAAGTTTGGTAAATGCAAAGTATACCATGCGGTAATTCAAGTTAAACTGTTGGTACATTCTACCATAATCTAGTGAAATTTACCAGCCTTTCTGGCGGACTCCAAAATCAGCTATGCCGAAGGTAAATTCTACCAGTCTTTTTTTCCGTGTATCGTCACGAATTCTGGTATTCGTATACTATACTTCTCGATTTTCAGGAAATTTTGGGATTGTGGCTGAATTCTAACGGAAACACCGACATTTTCTGGTGAAAGCTCAAGAAATACCTTGGTTGATGTATCGGTCAGCTTCTGGAATATTATTAGAATTCAAGAGTTATTTTCTTTTATAGTGAAACGCCACTAGCGGATACGCATTGTGCGGTTGGGTGAAAACTGAAAAAAGACTAAAACATTGGAATTCACCAACTTTATCATCGAGAGAGTTAATTTTCTTCCTCAGGAGTGCCGAAGAAGAACTCTATAGGTGTAAATTGTATATACTTTTGGAAATACATCGGTTTTTGTATGAGAACCTTTAAAGTATCCTTTCTCTATACGCATTTTCTTCAGTTTAAATCGAAAATAGGTTTTAGTGACCATTACCGTCATTCTTTCCATAGATTTTAAACGATCATCGACCATGTACGAATGTACGATTCCGTGATCGAGCATTTTCTGCACTCCTGATAAGTGGCGTCGCGTGCCTTCTGGCAACAATGTAACTGCTCCATTTAAACTCACTAAAGATATCGATTTTTCCTTGTGCTCTGTGAACACCCTGAATCTGATATTTTACATGAGTTTAAATGAATAGAATACATCGTTGCCGAATTGCACGCGACACCACTCTGTTCCTGATGAACCTCTTGCCTCTTTGATAATACATGGAGTGTCTAGGGGTCAAAGATGGGGAAGGAAGGAATGACCGTCAAGGTCAATCTCACGCAGAGCTGCCGATTTGCGTAGATTTAATGGCATTTTGAAATTCACCGAAGATTCCACCGGTTGAGAAAAGATTACAGAGTTTAGTTCAGTGTATGACTGTAATGCACGAAAATACTAGCGTCTTTTATATTTTCTCAACCGGTATATTTGAATTAATTAACGGCGTTTCCACCGATTGAGAAAAGATTACAGATCCGAGTATTTTCGTGCATTACAGTCATACATTGAACTGAACTATGTAATCTTTTCTCAACCGGTGGAATCTTCGGTGAATTTCAAAATGTCATTAAATCTACGCTAATCGGCAGCTCTGATCTCTTTGTTTTACATACGGGAGCTCTGTAGCTCAAACTAGTCCAAGTTTGATGCCCATCACTGAAATCTGAATCTAATTTTTTTCGTTATTTTGGATACGCGGGTCACGGATACAACAGGAGTTTGTCTTTCTCTCTTTCTTCCCATTTGAACGAATGCGGTGAAAAAGGACGGTAGTAGGAGCTAAAGTCACTTGATGGCCCCCTGTACCATCCTTTTCTAACACATGCGTTTAAACGGTCAAAGAGAGAGAAAGACTAATTCATGCGTATCCGTCCATGCTCGCTCGGATGCTAATTTGCAGTTGACGAATGAACAAGACTGCTTTTTTATGCGACTTTCAGTTTCACTTGTCAGTCCCCCGTCGCGCATCACAACATGGTCTGAGACCGAAAGAAAGTGGGAAAAAAATAAGGAAGATAAAGTACCTCATAAAAAATCAACGTTTTAGACTTTGTAAGCTTTATTTAAAACTTTCTAGTGATATTTCAAGGTTTAAATTACTCATTTTAAATTTTTTTTTTTGAAAAAAATTAAAAATGAAAAAAAAAATTGAAAAATTAAAATTAAATTAAAATTTAATAAAATAATTTTTTAATTATTTCATTTTTTTAATTTTTAAAAAAATTAGAAATTCATAAATAATAAAGTGATGAGAAAGTACCTTATTCAAAATCGGTGTTTTTCGCTCTGAGAGTATATAAATCGTGTGATATTTTAGGCGAATTTTCGCGACGAATATATTCGACAACAACATTGCCAACCTACGCATGACAACAGTGAATGACACGAAACTAGATCGTGTTTTTCGAACTTTTTCGGTGGTTTCAGTCATCGATGGCATCAATGGGTCTGTTGCAAACTTTTGCTACAGCGCTATAGAGTGTGCAATCTACTGTAAAATCGCCTGAAAAGTCCAATGATGGCATCAGAAAGCAATGAAATGCAACAATAAACTCACAAAATGCGTTTAATGAAATCCAAGATGGCGGCAAAATATCGAGCAATCTGTATGCATGCACCACGAACATCCAAGGATAGCCAACCTCACAATATCCATCACAACCAATCACAACGTAAATAAACACATAACCTCTACCTGCAGTGAGGTTGTCAAAGTTGGCAATCCTTGGATGATCACGGTGCATACATTCAGATTCCTCGATATTTTGCCGCCATCTTGGATTTCGATAAACGCCTCTTGTGAGTTTAATGTTGTATTTATTGACTTTATGATGCCACCAATGGACTTTTCAGGCGATTTTACATTGGAGTAAATACTTTTTATCGCTGTAGCAAAAGTTTGCAACAGACCCATTCGATTTTGAATTCAAGTCCGGAGGTGAATTCGAAATCGAATTGATATGCCATCGATGCCCCGAAAACACATCGAAAAACACAATTAAGTTTCCTCGAACATGTAGTTAGGTTGGTATTGTTTATGATATTCGATCGCGAAAATTCGCCTTTTATTTTTCAGGGTGGATCATCTGAGGCGTCTAAATCCAGGCCGTTTTTTTTTTTTTCTTACTTAGGCTTCATGAAAAAGCTTTGAAATTATCTTACGATTCACTCTCTATGGGCGGATAACACCGATTTTGAATAAGCTCCTATACTTTCTGATTTTTGGCCGGTTTTTGACGATCTTATAGACCATAGTGCGCCGGTCGGAAAAATTTGAACATTTCGTCAAAATGTCACTAATTAATCATGTTGACCTGAATATATCTTATAATCAGCCGAATTTGATCCGTCCTCGGATTTTGACGTCTTGTTTTACCCACTTATTGCCGGTTCCGATTTTAATTACTTTCCGCACTCTCGCTCGTTTTGTTATGAATGAAATTCCTCTGCACTATCCGTTTTGAAGTCTCACTCCTCAAACAGAAGCTTGAGATTTTTCAGTGGAAAGGAGGAGAGGGGGTAATTAATTAACATAAATATAATTAAATGCATTATTAATATCAACAAACTTTGATGCATCTTGCTTCAATGTTCACCTCCTCCTCCGACCACCTTGCTTACCGCATGCAATTGGAATGTTATCCCAGGCGTGTAACTATTTAACTCGATAGAAAAATATTTTGGTCCATCTAATTTGCATGCTGTCCCAGATCCTTTCTTCAATATTTATTTTATTTAATCAAACCTGCTTCACCAAGTAGGACGTCTCTGGAAAGTTGCCGAATAAGGAAAGTAGGAAAGGACACTCCCGCTTAGTATAAGTTTGTGTATTTATAGACCGCGGAGGTCGTTGACCTTTATATGTTGATGTTGCCCTAACAGAGTGTCCAAAAATAAATAAACTGTAGGGAATACCCCTCGAACTTTTTCTCACATCAACCTTAATCTGGGGGGCCCCCTAGACCCCCTTACATTTTCTAGGGGAAATCCCCAGACCCCTCTCTAATATTCTGGTGTAGACCCCCAGACACCGACCCCTAAAGGGGTTAATTTTACATTAGGCTGGTTGCAGAATGTCTTTGCGAATTTTAATTAAAATTCAAGCAGCTATATTTGAAATATAATACATGAAAAAATTGGGTGTACCGCTTAGAGTTCGTACCCGGTTTTAATTTATTGGTACCGAGTACCAATTTATTGGTTGGAGTCATGGAGTGCATAATTTATTTGGGTAATGACAACCAATACATTTGATTGCGCAAATTTCTCTAATCTAATTAGTTGGACAAACCAATTCTTTTTTTTCCTGTGTAGAGGTTAGTTTTTATACTTCCCTCTTCCCTCGCGTTTCAAATACCACCTGCGCACGATCATTTGTGCGGTGCCGCGCCGCCGCCGGCTGTCATTAAACAGTCAAAGTCTTAAACCCCAATAGCCGCGCGCTAATTGAGTGTTTAATTACCCGGTAGACTCAACTTGAACGTGCCGCATAAGCAATTTAAAAGGAATAAATGTGATTGAGATGAAGTAATCAGATAAATCAGGACTTTCTAAAGATTCGTCTGATTGAACTGACGACGGCTCACGCTAGGCGCCGCGCCACTCCGCGGATCAGTCAGTCATGCTGCCTGCTGTTTGCGTAGGAACTTATTGTTAGTAGTGAGCTAAGTGGATTAAAGAGTATAAAACGCCCTTTTATCTCTGATCAGTGGCGTAGCGTGCAATTTGGCAACATTGTAGCTGTCCATTTAAACCCACAAGATAGGTCGAATGCGAAGGTGTTCACCGAACACCCAAGACTTCGATATTTTTCATGAGTTTAAATGGACGAACTGCAACGTTGCCAAATTGCATGCTACGCCACTGTCTCTGATCACTCACTTTCTGCAATAAATAAATTGGTCCTATTCAAAATTGTCTAAGGGCGACATAGGCAATAGACTGTTTTAGTAGAGCGATATATCGTATCGATTGCCGTCCGAGGGCCTCTGGTTCCAAACAAACTCTGGTTCAATGTAATTTCCCCATAAGCGGATTTTTGAACGGAAATTTAGGGTATTAAATCAAACAATTTATGCGACCTTTTTGCGATTATGAATTCCCCGTCCTCGAAAATGCTTAATTTTGTCTGGTTCCACCCGTAAAACTGCCGAAATCAACAAGATATTACAGATTAAACGATGCGTTTGGAGGTTGGAATCACCCAAATGTTATTGTTGTTGTTGTGGAATTGGCGGGATTTCGGGCGATTCTAACCTACAAATGCAACATTTAATCTGTAATTGATTTTGGCAGTATTAGTCAAGAAACCAGGCATAATTAAGCATTTTCGAGGACGTAGAATTCATAATCGCAACAAGGTCGCATTAATTGTTTGATTTAATACCCTAAATTTCCGTTCAAAAGTTCGCTTATGGGGAAATTACATTGAACCAGAGTTTGTTTGGAACCAGAGGCCCTCAGACGGCAATCGATACGATATATCGCTCTACTAAAACAGTCTATAGATATTAAATAATTTGCGACGGATATTCTTTGATGGTTAAACGTCAGTGTTAAGGTGTTTTTCTTCCCCTTGTTGTGCTTAGTAGTCAAACGAAACGTGCAGTGTTGCGGACACAAAGAACATCAGACGATTTGTTACTTTTCGGCTTGGGTAGGCCACCTGCTTTGCTTAAATTCTTTGAGTTAAGTATCGCGGGTAGCCTACCTTCATGAGTCGTCTGCGTTATTGTTTTTGTCCCCGAGGCGAATGTACAGCATTGACGGATCCAGCAATCTGACAACAGTTTATTCTTTCCCATTTGACTGCATGATAAATAATCGATTAGTCACAGGGCTATAAGCCCCTTCAAGAATCGTTTGTTAATCATACATTCAAATGGGAGGAACGCGCAGTTGCCAGATTGCGATTGCTGGATCCGCCTATGATGTACAGTCGGCGAATTAAATAATGTCGGGCGACGCCTTACATTTTGGCACAGGTAGGCCACTTGCTATGCCTAAATTTGCTATTAAATGTATTGCAGCATGCCTATCTCAGCCAAAATCCAAGGCGTCGTCCGACATATGCTTTTATTCGTCGACTGTAAATACCAATGTTTCATTATCTCTTCTGCGTGTACAAGACATACCATCTTATGCACACATAGTGTACAGTCGAGGACAAAAAGAATGTCAGATATTTCCTTGAAGTAGGCCACCCGCAATACTCATCTCTATGAATTTAAGTATGGCAGTTGGCCTAATTCAAGGAGTCGTCTGACATTATTTCTGTCCCCGACTGTACACCATTACCTCATTACGAAACGAAATGCCTTATTTTCCCCTGTTTCATCAGTTGTTCACTTTGAAAGTGTTAATCTCAGATAATTTTGATTTTCTTTCCTCAGAGTTGAGTTGTCTCCGAAACTATATAATTAATACAGTAATTTCAGGTTTACATGAAACCCCACGTGCACGTCATGGCACGTATGACCAAAGGCAAATCTGAAATCACGCATTCATAATTCTACGTTGCCGTTTTCCAGTTTAAGGATTCTTAAGAGCAATTTAAGCGTGAATACCTCAATTCCATTTCAATTGCCTTAGTCTCTTTTTCTCTCTAATTTTATTGAGGTGCGTTCTGATAGTTATCTCTACCTTCGGTCCGACTGGAAAAAAAAAAAAAAAACAAAAAAAAAACATTAGCTCCGCTCCACTGTTTGATCGAAGAAATTATACGTCTGGTTCGATGAAACTTTCGGTTTGTGACAGCTTATGGTCAATCCTTCCAATAACGATTATATGGTTTTTTTCCTTCTCTCAGGCGATCGCACGGCACGATTATTACGGATTCGTATAATACCAACTCGTCCATTAAGATGCCTTATCCTTGTTTACTTTTATTATCTATTATCGACACCGCGTCACAGCATCGGACGGGGGACGGTCCGAAGGCCCATTTTATGGACTTACTGGACCGTTGAGAATATCAAGAATCAACACACGAGCTGTCAATAATAAAAATAACTAAACTGTCCCAGCCTCGCTGGCTTTCAACGCAGCTTTGCCACTTTCTCTATCTCTTCTTTCTTACCACCTCCCTCGCTATCCCCCCCCCAGATCCCCCCTCACAGGGTGTTCGCAAACTCGTCTGACTCCTGGTGACATTTTTCTGCGCTCCATAAACTAAAGCTCTGTGTACCTTGAGAAGGTGTCATACACTGGAGGGGGGGGGGAGATTACCAGAAGCTATGTGAAGCAATGTAAAGTATAAGGTAAGTGACCCAAAGGTCGCCATACCTATGCTTGGGGCCAATATGCACGTATAAGTCGTGAGAGACAAAAACAAAACTAAATATGTCAATTTACTATTAAGACAGTTGGCTATCATATGTTAATTTCATTTTTTTTAAATTTGCTTGTTTTTGAGGTTTTCTTCGCGTTTGAAAAAAAGTAGGGTTTTGCCATCGCGCAAAACATGCACCTAAGGTGGCCACCCCTAATATTTTTGCTGCGCCTAAAGATGAACACCCCCTTTTTAATCTCATTAATAAGTGTTTAAATGCTATTTTATAGTTCAAAAAAGGAATCTAGACCCTAGTTACACCAGAAATAATAATGATTATGATGAATTGAAAGTCAAAGGTGGAATCAATTTAAGGGCTTAGCTTTTACGATTGTTTACTTCCATGAAAATTAGCTGAAGACCTGCGAAAATGGACGTTTCACTGTTTCGCGTCGACTGAATCCCCCGATGCTCTTGATTTTTGGAGTGGGAGAAGCGATAGCATCCTGCTACTCAGCACTAACGCCATCTATCGTCAATTCGTGTAATTAACTGAAATAAGCTGTGGTGGGCCACCTTAAGAGGCGGCCACCTTTGGGTCACACACCTTAGTACAATTACCATAATTCTAGTGTTTGTACCGTGGCTCTTAAAAATGTTGAGGAAATTCTAGGTGTATAACCATATTCCGGTATTAACACTAGAAATATCGTTGGGCTTCTGGTAATATTACTAGAATTCAGGACTTATTTTTTTCAGTGTATAGCATCTGAGCTACAGGCCCGCGGGACAAAATCTGACGTCACCAGAGTCTGGTGGCCAAACCAGTACGTATGCACGGATAATAAATAATCTACCGAAGAAAGGCCGGAATTTTGATGAAAAGTTCCCGAAAAGAAATTTTGGAATTTCAGGAGAATGCGGGTCTTTGTTGACTAGGATTCCGGCCATTTCCGGAAAAATATCAGAATTCCAGCGAGAAAAGACTGAAATCCTCCTGAAAACTCCCATGTAAATACGTATTCATTTTCGGGAACTTATAATTAGAATTCTTACCATTTTTATGAGAACATTTTTCTTAGTGCATTCGTACCCAAGCCATGTATAAAATCACCATAAAATCACTGAGACCGGCTCTATTCGAATGCTACACCACACAGGTTTAAATGAAGAACGGGGGGAGGGGGGGGGGGCGTTCATTGATTCTGCAAATACCACCACGAGTCGGATGCGTTTAAGAACACCCTGTACACCTCATCGTATAAATTATGACTCTCTCGAGGCATTTAATATCCGCTGATCTTCGCATCCGTCGCGTCGCATTCGGTTGCGCGCGCAGCTTACTCCGCGAGCTCTCACTTTGAAACGTGCTAGCTGCAAAATAATTATCTTAATTATGAGTTTACTCCTGTGATGTGAGAAAAAAAAGAAATGACGTGGGGGGAGGGGGAGGGGGAGAGAGAAAAACCGACTGTCGAATAACAATGTGTAAATCATAATACTATGAGAGGATCACTGAGAGCTTCGGATTCGCGGCGTGAAAGCTCCCTTTTGTACCCTATCTATGCTATGGGCGGGTCCGCTCTGTACTCATGTCAGTGCTCACTGTCAGCGAGCTTTTAAAGCTCCGGGAACGAGCTCACTGGTAATAGCAGAAATTAAAAGCTCGCGCGTTTTGAGAATCGACAAGTTCCGCGATCGTGCGATTCGGATTTCGCGCGTGCGGCGCGGCCCCGCGGCCCGCGCGTGCGTTTTGCGACGATCTGAGAATTTTGAAATTGAGAGCCCCATAATGGATGTCGCGCGAGAAGTTTATGAAAGTGCGTCCCGCGGGAATGGTGCTGTTGCATATTTTTGCTACATGCGATTTGAAGGTCAATTCAGATGTTAAAACCTCAAAACTAACAATGGGTCTGTTACAAACTTTTGCTACAACGATTAAGAGTGTTTAATGTAATGTAAAATCGCCTGAAAAGTCCATTGGTGGCATCAGAAAGCCATAAAATGCAATAATAAGCTCACAAGAGGCGTTTAATGAAATCTGAGATGGGGGATAAATATCGAGCAATCTGTTTGCATCAGAGACAAATAGAGACGGAGCACTACGCTAAAATACATAGGGAAGATTCGAGGCACACTGAATTTTCGGGGATTCAACAGAATAACATGTAAAACAACAGTCAACACCTTGTGACGTCGCCTGTTGTTGAACGGTGACATTCGGAAAACACGGGGGGGTGGGCGGGAAGTGAAGAAGAGGGTGCTCACCATTCAACACCATGCGACGTTGTTGACTGTTGTTTTGTTGAATCCGCGAGAATTCAGAGTGCCTCTGCTGCAGCCAGTTGGTGCTCCGTCTCTATTTGTCTCTGGTATGCATGCACCGTGAACATCCAAGGATGGCCAACTTTGACATCCTCACTGGAGGTAGAGGTTATGTGTTTGTTTACGTTGATGTTTACGTTGATGTCGATGTTTACGTTGATGTTGATGTTTACGTTTGTTACGTTGTGATTGGTTGTGATCGATACTGTGAGGTTAGTTAGTAGGACAATTTCTTGGATCCGCCGCACCAGTGCCGTTCGTCTTTGTTTGGCCGTAACAAATTATAGCTGCCTTGCATTGTCGTTCGCTAGTTGGATCAAAATCAGCGTTGCCGGGCTCTGGGTGGAAATCAGTCAGTATATTATATAAAGGAAAATCCTTGTATTTTCTTTTACAGTGAAGTCGCGAAAAATCGCGATAATTCGAACATTTTACTTGTATTTTGGCCCCCTCGTTAATTCGAAATTTTTAGAGTCAACTGTACTTTTAAACGCGCGACTGTAATGGCGGCTTTGCGGGCCGCACTAATAATAGGAGATCCCCATCTAATATAAAATCATTTGTCATTCCATCAAGATAAGGCCAATAAGAGACTAGTTTCTTGTGGCACTAATTGTGTCATCAGATGTCATTCGCCTTGCGATCGGCTCTTAATCACTCCTCTGGTAATGACTATTTACTCTGTGAATTTTCCTTCCCTGCGCATAGAAAGAGTGACGAAATTAAGATGGGAATCTTCCATTATTAGTGCCCGCGAAGTTACGATCGTGAATTTAAAAGAATGTTTGGAGTTTACAGGAGTGGATTTCGTTTGGAATGGAAGTTTTTACGTCTGAATCAACCCTATATTGCCTGTAGCAAAAGTGTGCATTCAGCCCCATTGCTTATCATGAAATCGCATGTTTATTTTCTCTAAATTTCTGGTACGGAAACATCTGGCAACGCATACTTCGAAATAATTTTTTCAGTTATACTGTTGATGCATCGGCAGGCATCGTTGTGAAGATGCGCGCGCATCGATGCTCATTGCACATCACACTCAGCACGTCATCGTCATGTCGAGTCAATCATAATGTAATTGGTGGAGGTCCCATTACGATATGCAATTCGTCTCGGCTCTGTCTAGCGTCTAGCGTCCAGGTTATTGTGTACAGTGTGTTTAGAGTGTTTTGTGTGTCCTTTTATAATAGCTCGCTTTGACATCACGCAATGCTAACACGCTAACACGTTTGACTCAGACATTGAGCATCGCGACGCGCGCGCGCTCGGCGGGATAAGACGCGCGCGCGCGCGTGTGACGCTGCGTCTATGACTCGTCTCTTGCCGCTGCGCTGTCTAAACGTATTCTCTTCTTCACCGTAAACAAATAAATCGACTCATCTGATCCGAGCACGAATTAACCTCGAATTATCCCTCCCTCCCCCCCCTTTCCAGTCACCCCCCCCCCTCCCCACCACTCGTTACGTAACCTCTTCTTACTCGCGCCTCACCTCACCTCGCGATGTGCTTACTTACTTTCTTCAGGCACCCCGTCCACCAATCATCTGAGTTGCCGGATTTATGTTTGCAAGCGGTTTTTCTTTGTTTTTTTTCCTTGCTTTTTTTGTTTGTTTTGTTTTTGTTTTGTTTTTGCTTTTGTTTTTTTTTTTTTTCGCGAATGATCTTGTGGATCACGCTTATACGATAACACGAATTATTTTGGCCCGATCCAACGTTTTTTCGGGGCTCATCATTCTGAGTGCATGATGAATGGTGAGTTTCATTATAAACGCCGAGGTTTTCCTATGCCTACACTAGA
This sequence comes from Trialeurodes vaporariorum, assembly GCA_011764245.1. Taxonomy (NCBI): domain Eukaryota; kingdom Metazoa; phylum Arthropoda; class Insecta; order Hemiptera; family Aleyrodidae; genus Trialeurodes; species Trialeurodes vaporariorum. The sequence goes on along the minus strand of VMOF01000024.1, from coordinate 61,537,814 downwards.
AAAAAAAAAAAAAAAAAAAAAAAAAAAAAAAAAAAAAAAAAAAAAAAAAGATTACCAGAAGCATGACAATATGTGAACCTTTGTAAGGGATAGTACAATTATCAGAATTCTGGTGTTTTTACCATTGTTCTTGAAAATTTTTAGGAAATTCGGCTATAGTTGATGATCATATTTTGGTTTTCATCATTCTTGGTTATTCGTCAAGAAGATAGGTAAGTGAGAAATTAGGACACAGGGAATTTACACGCCACTTCACAATGGGTCGGTTGCAAACTTTTGCTAAGCGACGGTTAAGAGTGTTTCATTGTAAGTAAAATCGTCCGAAAAGTCCATTGGTGGCATCAGAAAGTCATGAAATGCGATAATAAAGATGGCGGTAAAATATCGAGCAATCTGTATGCATGCACCTTTAACATCCAAGGATTGCCAACGTTGACAACCTCGAAGCGTCAGAGGTTATGTGTTTATTTACGTTGTGATTGGTTGTGATTGATACACGGAAAAAAAACTACGGTGAAAATAACCATACGGATATCTGATTTTGGCACCTGCTAGATGTTATGGTAATGTTAACCAGAAGTATACTATGTTTTGACTAGGTAATAGGTGATGTTACCTGATTGCATGTCGAATTTACTCAAAGTATCGGTAAATGTACCATACTTCTGGTCAAGTTTACCATAACATCTAGCAGGTGCCAAAATCAGATATCCGTATGGTTATTTTCACTGATTTTTTTTCCCGTTTATTGTGAGGTTGGCTATCCTTGGACGTTCGTTGTGCATGCATACAGGTTGCTCAATATTTTACCGCCATCTTGGATTTAATTAAACGTCTCTGGTGAGTTTTACACTGCATTTTATGACTTTCTGGTGCCACCAATGGACTTTTCACGCGATTTTACGGGGGGTTGAACATTCTAGTAGCAAGATTTTGCAACTGATCCATTTTGTTTTCGTAATTTTTACAGTTTGGAGACGAAACGGCTGGCCGGCCGGTATGACGGCAACTATGTTTTGTGTTAGCTGTCTGTCTGGTCTGAGTTTGACGGCGCGCTTTGTGCGTCCACTCTCCCACCCACCCCCGCCTATACTTCGCCCGCTCCGGTCTTGTTTGTGGTTTATGGAGCCTTAAAAATTACTCCTCATTTAACGCTCATGATTGCTGCCCGTAATAAAATTTACCCAACTTCGCGCAATTGATTTAAACAGATTATGGAGTTACTAAATTGGTTTTTTTTTCTTCTTCAGGTGATTCCTCCTCGCCTGTTTGAAGTGAGATTCTGGCTCAATCGATAGCGTTACTAGTCACTCACTGAGAGCTCGAGTTTCAGGGATTATTTATTATTTTTTTTCTTTTTCTGAAAGCATTAATTGAAAATAGGAACTGCGTATAACTTTTTACTACATTTTTTAGGCTTTTCAGCAATATTTCATCTTAGGTTGACGGATAAATCGCAAGCACCGAATTTTTGGCAAAATTTTACGCTTTGTGGGGGGGGGGTGTTGAATCTATGATTTATTAATGAATTTTTCACTCATTAGAGGAAATTATGCAACGGCGCTATCCTAGAACCATATAATATTTTTACGTGTTTTGTTTCCGCTGTTGGTAAAATCTTGACGGGCCCTTGGCCCTTGGCCCTGGCTAGACTTTTAGCAGTCCGAGAATCCCCTTCGTTCAGCGCTCTTGCTGACACTCTCTCTCTAATTATGTAAGCCCGGTTAAGCAGTGTGTATTTTCTTGAATAAAATGTTTACTCTAACCTAACAAAGTGTCGCCGTATTATATTTTCAATTCAACAGGTGCCGGGGGGGGGGGGGGGGGGTATTACGCATGACAAAACGCTACAGAGCCTAATATTTTGCCAGAATTTTGGTGTCAATCTAGGATCAAAACAAGTGGTATGAAACTACGCAGCCCTTGCAAAAATGGCCCATACAGGTCCTTAAGGTCCCTAACCAATTCTCTAAACAGAGTATGTATGTGTATGGATCCAAATGGATGTGTATAATGTATGGATCTGTAAGGACATCTACACGTATACCTACGATATCCATACATATCCATATTCTGTGTAGGGGATGGGTTATGGACCTTATGGACCTGTATGGACCATTTTTGCCAGGGAGTTCCTTTTGGGACAACCATTTCGATTAATTCCTTCAGAAAAAAAAAGTATAAGCCTTTAAAATCGATTTCTGAATTAGTGACTTCTGACCAAAGAGTAAACAAGAGTCGCAATTGAATGGAAGGCCTGCGTGGTCAACGTAGATAAGGGATCCGAACGCGGGCTGGCCTCTGATTGGCTGCAACGGGTGGAGCAAAAATGACTCGGGGTATAGGGAAAATAACACGGGATTTTCGTTCCGGGGCGTTTATCTCAAAACCTAAGCAAAATAGTATCTAAACAATTTATACGAGTCGATTCAGCAGATTTTTCCGAACAATTTGATAGGTCATAAGTGCCACTTTATTGCAAATTCGAAAATACTGTTTCAGTTTAAAAGTACGCACAATAGTGTGATTACATGCTTGGCGTGTGTTTGAGCAGTGTTTGAGTAACTCACTATTGTGAGTACTTTTAAACTGAAACAGTATTTTCGAATTTGCAATAAAGTGGCACTTATGACCTATCAAATTGTTCGGAAAAATCTGCTGAATCGACTCGTATAAATTGTTTAGATACTATTTTGCTTAGGTTTCGAGATAAACGCCCCGGAACGAAAATCCCGTGTTATTTTCCCTATACCCCGAGTCATTTTTGCTCCACCCGTTGCAGCCAATCAGAGGCCAGCCCGCGTTCGGATCCCTTATCTACGTTGACCACGCAGGCCTTCCATTCAATTGCGACTCTTGTTTACTCTTTCTGACGCTATTTATTGAGCTAGAATCTCTCCTCGGACAGGTGAGGAATCACCTTCCAGTTAAAATCATCGATTAATTTGGCAACGGCGCAAGCGCGGGCACTCAAGTGACTTGCATCCTCTGCCTTGACGTCACGAAAAGTCCCGATTGCCCTTGCACGCCCCGTGCCAGAAATGGACGACTAAACGCCCGCGATTCTTATGCAACGGACGAAAAAGAAGGATTCCTTGTTTCGATCGACATAATTCTGTAAGATTGAGGCCTCACGAAAATCAGCATATAACCCGGTTCATGACTTCACGGTTTGTTTGTTTGTTTGTTTTTTTTTTTTTGTTTTTGTTTTTTTTTTTTTCCCTTTCCGAAATCATGATCGTCCGCGCCCGAGCTCTGGAAAATTGGAGATAGTCTCCTAAAATTTGTTACGTCCCGAAAGACGTGTGTTACGAAAAACGAACGTAATCACTCAAGATGTCACGTGCTTCTTCTAAATCTTTGAAAATACCCATCCACACCGATTCGAACAGACCTCATTGAATTTATTTTGCGGCTCCGTTTCGACGTTTCGAATGGAATTGGGTTTGTTTTTTCTGTCTTCTCTGGTGGGGGGGGGGGTGTACGGGGGGATTTTACCCATTTATTTTTTATTTAATTACCACTTGTTGAAACACTCTTGGTATGGGACACCCTATGGGATTTTATACCATTAAATATCAGTTTTATTTTAATGAATCTCAGTATCACAAAGACGAATTGAGACTATGGGTTCATTTTTGTTCAGGGGCTCAACAAGATCAACAGCCAATAGTCGCCTACTGATGCGTGGTGAACATTGACTCAACTGTACGCTTTGAAGTCAAAATTTCAATTGATTTAAGCATACTTATAATTTTGAAATAGTTAATCAGAAACCGTTATTTTGTATGGAAAAAAAGAAATGTCAATTTAAACCATGAAGGAAACATAACCTATGTTCGCATCACTCAACAGTCAACAGTATGTGACTGCGCTGTTGGCTGTTGTTTCGATGAGTTGAATCCCGACCGAAATTGAGCTTAAAAATTGGAAACCTCTGTTGAAAGATTTTCGCTGGGTCTCTCTCATTGTCCCTGCTCAAAATGCAGGCGGACATTTTGGAGGTTAAAAAAAGGCTCGAGACCAGGGACCAATGAATATTCACTACAGACGGTCCCCGAAAGACGTTGGATGGTAAGCGTTTAAGTGTGGTTTTAGATTGCCGTACGTGCTCACCAATCATCTGGGAACAGGACCGTCGCATCAGTACCGAACATTTATTGGTCCCAGAATTCATCTTTTGCCCATCTCGTGTGCCCCCCCCCTTCACAAGTATATAACGTGTAGTTTTGAAAAATAAAGCAGTGATAACCCCTTAAAGTGAAAACCACCTAGCCAAAAGAGTCAGAGTCGGCTAATTTGGCCAATGTTGATAATTTTCAGCACTAAAAATCTGCACGTAATGACAATAACTCTGAGAAGTCTCGTTGGTTTAAGATGTTGATTGTTAAGGCCCTTCAATTCTCGTCGGCATCCCTCAAACCGAATCTGTTATTTTATGAAACCTCTATAATTACAGGTTAGATTTGGAACTGATTACACCCAAAACAAATCTCCCCTTAGTTCTGTCTCTGTCGCACTTTCTTTTTCCTGGCGCGGATTTCAAGTTTAAATGAACTCCCTCCCTTCCTCACGACCTCCCACCCCTCCCCTCAGATATGTAAAATGTCCTAAAGCCTGTAATCATCCCTTTTTGTTGTAAGTACCTCTCAGGTTACGTTTAGTTGGTTGTCCTTTTCTTTTTTGTAGCAATAGCGGATCCATGATATTGTCATCCTTGTCTAACACGCGCGCATTTTAATGGGAGGTGAGAGATGGACAAATTCCTGGATCCGCCAATGCCGGTGTATTGTTAAAATTATCGACGCTCTCTCTCTCTCTCTCCTCTCTCTCTCTCTCTCTCCCCTCTCTCTCTCTCTCCCTCTTCTCTCTCTCCTCGTCCTCTCTCTCACTGCCCCTGTCTGTATCCCTCCTCCTTTTCCCCTTTCTCACTCCCTCCCCTCTTTCCTCCTCTCTTCCCTCTCTTCTCTCTCTCTCTCTCTCTCTTCCCTTTTCCCCCTCCT
>VMOF01000024.1:61501168-61532311 GCA_011764245.1 Trialeurodes vaporariorum | reverse complement strand
AACAGTCATCACTTTTTAGTCCTTCAACAATCAACGTATATGGCGTGCTCATGACTCAAACAAACCGGTCATCAAATCCTGCATGCACGCTGCAACGATTATTGTATACTCTTCTTACCTATTCTGTGAATCGCGATCTCCTTGACTTGTCCTCCTCATAATCAAATGTTTGTAGTTACAGTGTGATCGAAAAGTCAACGGCCCCGGTCTACCTTTTGAACGGTTGCTGATAAGGAAACCGCAATTCACACATGATCTATTATGTTGCGTTACGAAAATCTTAATCATGCTCCAAAATGCCTTTTTCTGTTCAAAGATTATGTGTGAATGGGTCTGTTGCAAACTTTTGCTATAACGATTAAGAGAGTTAAACTAATGTAAAATCACCTGAAAAGTTCATTGGTGGCATCAGAAAGTCATAAAATGCAATAATAAACTCACAAGAGGCTTTTAATGAAATCCAAGATGGCGGAGAAATATTGAGCAATTTGTATGCATGCACTGTGAACATCCAAGGATTGCCAACTTTGACAACCTCACTGGAGGTAGAGGTTATGTGTTTGTTTACGTTGTGATTGGTTGTGATTGATATTGTGAGGTTGGCTATCCTTGGATGTTCGTGCATGCATACAAATTGCTCGATATTTCTCCGCCATCTTGGATTCTATTAAACGCCTCTTGTGACTTTATTACTGCATTTTATGACTTTCTGATGCCACCCATGGACTTTTCAGGCGGTTTTACATAAGATTAGACTCTCTTAATTGTTGTAGCAAAAGTTTGCGACAGACCCATTGTGACCTTTTTTCAATTCAAATGTTTATGGACAGGAGGAATTCACTTTTCAATCACTCTGTACAATGTACATACGTATGTTTTCTCACCTACGCGCGTCTCCTTCGTGAGATTTGACTTCGCTCTGCGCGGTAACAAAGGAGCTCGTTTCGTATTTTTGTTTGTTTGTTTGTATATCCATCGCGCCTGTGCTCTTGAGCCAGTGGAACAGCGTATCGCTATGCCGTATCATGTGACTCAAAATTGGCACAATTACGATCGCTCCCCGGGAAGTTAAGTTTCGGACAATGTGCTTGACTGTGAGCTCGAACCGTGCCCCGCAGTGACATTGACATGTATGATTGTAATGTGAGCACTTGCATGAATGTCATTGTGCTTCTATTCTATTCTAAGCTCATATATACTTACTCTTGATTAAAGCGATCTATTTCTATATCGATTTACGGCTAAAATTTGTAGGTACCTTTTGGCTTTAAAGACTTTAAAAAAGGACAAACACAGTGAGTTCTATCCAGGAAAAACTCCAAGTGGAGGAGCTAAATTAATCTATGGGGCGGAGGAGTTCAATTTTCGTCTGTTTTTTTTTTTTTTTACTTTCTCTGACAGTTTACCTCATATCCCTCTTTTATTTTCGCTCTTCCCATAGACTAAGGAGCAAGCTCCCCTCCTTGCCCACAAGTCACGTTGCGTTTACTATACTCTCAACTGCAGTAGGCGCCAAAATCTCTGATGCACATGTTTTTAATCGTGTACCATACTTTTTTCCGTATTCAAGAAACTGAGGAATTATCTTTTTGCCCACGTTTCTAATGGTATACATAGATAGATAAGAGTCGTTAGTTCAAGCAGCATAAGTCAAAATATTGTGAATTTCATGAATAAAAAGTCACTATGCTCTTCGTGAGTTCGGAGAGATAACACACTCCGCAAAATGATGGTCATGATTGAGAACTGAAATCTTCATTTTAAGAGAACTGATGCCCAGTTTGATCTGTGCAAAAATAAATGAGTATGTTCGGTAATGGAGCTGTTGCAAACTTTTGCTACAAGCTTATTAAGAGTTGAAAATGAGATAATATCCTGTAAAAATAACGATTAGCACACTAAAAAATCACGAAATCCACTCCTAAACTCACAAAATGCTTTTAAATGCGAGACCGTAATGGCGGCCGAGGCCGCGGTTTTCTTATGGCAATTGTATGCTTCTTCTTCTTCTTGTGTGGTGTTGCGAGAACACCTCGTGTAGATGGCGCTGATTGAAGATAGGGAGCCCCGATGAAAACCGCGGCCCCGGCCGCCATTACGGTCTCGCGTTTAAAAGCATTTTGTGAGTTTAGGAGTGGATTTCGTGATTTTTTAGTGCGCAAATCGTTATTTTTACTGGGTATTACTCCATAATCAACTATTAATAAGCCTGTAGCAAAAGTTTGCAACAGCTCCATTGTAGGATAGGGTAATATTAGTTTTATTAATACCTCGGCACTAGGTATATCGTAGTTCCGGTAGAGATTACAACGACTTCGCGGCTTCGCCAGTGCTGCCGTGATTACAGTAGTGGCTAGAGCTTGTTTCAGAAGTGTAGGGGCACCTAAACCATAATCTTTGGCGAATTTTCAACTCTAATTCCTTCAAATCAAAACCGAACTTGCCTCTGACGTTATTATTTGGCTTTTAAAGTGTTCCTCGTTGAAAAGTGAACTCACAATTTCATTGTCATTCATTTTTATTGAGTAATATCATAAATAATGTTGACAAATTCCAAAGATTATCGGTCAGTAGTGTGTACCATTGCTGTTTCTGCCATTCGCAGAGACTTCAAAATTTGAGGTTTGCGTCACCGTAACTTCAGTAGCCACAACTGATTTATTTTATTTTATCCCCCCCCCCCCCCCGAAGCCCGTTGGTATAATTACGACTGAGAAATTTTTCTCGGTGTACCAGTCTGATCAGCGAAAATACAATCTCAATTTCGCTTTCATTTCCTCGTCAGTCGAGACGTGCTTTCTTCCACCCATGAAAAGAGCTGCCAACAGTCGGGAGGAAATAAGGAGAAGACACATTCGAAGACATTAGAAGAGTCTGCGGTTTCAATAAACTGCGAGGATTGTTAAATCGACACGAAAAATTATGCGCGCGCTGAAGACCGCGGCAACCTGAGCGTATCGAAAAACTTGAGAGGAAGAGATTCTATGCGTGGGTGGAAGATGAGTGAGAGAGAGTAAGAGAAAGAGAGAGGGGGAGAAAGACAACCATGATCCAGGAATAGCGGCCCGAAAAAGGAGAAAAGGAATCAAGGAAGGGAGTGAAGAAGAGAGGAAGAGAGGAAGAAGAGGAAGAAGAGGGTATGTAGTACAGTAACTGAATAAACACAGTGTGATCACAATGTATTCTTATAGTTTTTGATGTAGCTTCTTACAAGACTTGCGGTACAATATTGGTTTTGGTAGCTACAGCTAGTGTTTGCCACTTGTCATTTTTATCCCCCGTTCAAAAAAATTAGTTGTTTATCAGCGAGAAAGTCCTCTTGATTCTTATTTGCTTCTCTCTACAGCAAACAGAAAGTTGCATTGGTTAGATTGGATAGATCTTTTTTGTTTGCATCTGTGTTTAAAAATATGGCAAATTTCCTAACCTCTTCCACCTAAATCGTACCATAATTTTCAAAAGAAAGTATCCTGGTAGAAATTTTCATCCTCCCACTCCGCGACTAGTTTTAAACATGTTTGAAATTTTCAGGTGTTGCAGAGTCTAACAGCATTGCCCCTTGAAAGTATGCCTTAAAAAAATTTGAAACTTTTTGAAAAATAATGGGTCTGTTGCAAACTTTTGCTACAACGATTAAGAGTGTATAATCTAACGTAAAACCGCCTGAAAAGTCCTTTGGTGGCATCAGAAAGTCATAAAATGCAACAATAAACTCACATTAGGCGTTTAATGACATCCAAGATGGCGGATAAATATCGAGCAATCTGTATGCATGCACCGTGAACATGCAAGGATGGCCACTTTTGACCTCACTGGAGGTAGAGGTTGTGTGTTTGTTTACGTTGTGATTGGTTGTGATGGATATTGTGAGGTTGGCTATCCTTGGATTTTCTTGGTGCATGCATACAAATTGCTCGTTATTTCTCCGCCCTATTGGATTTCATTAAACGCCTCGTGTGAGTTTATTATCACATTTTATGACTTTCTGATGCCACCAATGGACTTTTCAGGCGATTTTACATTAGATTGTACACTCCTAATCGTTGTAGCAATAGTTTGCAACAGACCCATTGGCAACACAATCAAGGACCGTTTCGACAAGGAACTTTCTTTTGAAGGTCATATAGTACAACCGGGGTTGACAGAATCGCTTCGATAGACCGATGAGGATAGATCCAATTTATGCCCAATCTAGATGGATTCGTGCGGATGGGAAAAGAAACGTATCTAGGTTGACTACCCTCTTCACTTAACTCTCTCGCAGAGCTGCCGTTTTGCGTATAATCAATGCTATTTTTCTATTCACCGATGATTTCACCAGTTGAGAAAAGATTACGCACATTTCAGTTCAGTGCATGACTGTACTGCACGAAAATACTCTGATCTGTAATCTTTCCTTAATCGGTGGAAACTCCGTTACTTAATTAAAATATCCGCAAGTTTTTTAAAGTCATCGACGACTCAACCTCGGTTGAGAAAAGATTACAGATGCGAGTATTTTGGTTCATTACAGTAATACACTGAATTGAACTGTGCAATCTTTTCTCAACCCGGTGAAATCATCGGTGAATAGAAAAATAGAATTGATTATACGCAAAACGGCAGCCCTGCTCTCTCATATGTATACGGACTATATGCGTTGCAAATGGTGACGCTTGGCTTTTTTTTTTTTTTTTTTTCATGATCACACTGTAGTATAATAGAGCGTCTGTATTATAAAGGAGAGAAATGGTAAGAGGCTAATGACTTATGGACTGTGACCAAGTTTAAGTCAGTGATTCTGAATTGGGTAAATAGACCAATTCTAAGAGACGACGAGACGAAAGAAGCGCATACCTAATTGTACGCTCCGCATCGGAGCGCAGTGCGCAGGCGCAACAGCCAGCAGCAGCAGCAGCGTCCGCACTTGGCATATTCCGCATCCGCTGTCGCCGTTGTCGCGGACTCGCAGGATCCTCCCGCGTCCGCGTGGTCCGCGCATCCTCTTCCGACAGCATTCTCGTCGCGCCGCTCATCCAGAAGATCATCCTTCCCATGAGAATGGAGCTCTTGCAAGGTTTTGCTGAAGACAAATGGCGTATCAATTCTGATGGAAAATGCTGCGCTAATAACGATGAGACCATTAAAAAAGTCTAAAACTCACGCCTCGCAGAGAAATCTTAACTTGAAATGGGTCTGTTGCAAACTTTTGCTACAGCGGTAAAAAGTGTTTAATCTAGTGTAAAATCGCCTGAAAAGTCCATTGGTGGCATCATAAAGTCAATAAATACAATATTAAACTCACAAGAGGCGTTTATCGAAATCCAAGATGGCGGCCAAATATCGAGGAATCTGAATGTATGCACCGTGATCATCCAAGGATTGCCAACGTTTACAACCTCATTGGAGGTAGAGGTTATGTGTTTATTTACGTTGTGATTGGTTGTGATGGATATTGTGAGGTTGGCTATCCTTGGATAACCGTGGTGCATGCATACAGATTGCTCGATATTTTGCCGCCATCTTGGATTTCATTAAACGCATTTTTGTGAGTTTATTGTTGCATTTCATTGCTTTCTGATGCCATCATTGGACTTTTCAGGCGGTTTTACATTAGAATGCACACTCTATAGCGCTGTAGCAAAAGTTTGCAACAGACCCATTCTGGTGTAAAATGCTGCGCAAATAACGATGAGACCATTAAAAAAGTCTAAAACTCACTCCTCGCAGAGAAAACTTAACTTGAAATTTCGGGTGACCACCCTTGCATGTATGCACCAACCTCGGGCTCGGTCCCCAAACAAAAGAACATAACCTACGAATTTGAACAATGACATTAATGAATTTGCTTTCAAAAAGTAAATTTGAAGGAAAGAATGGTCCATTTATACACACTTTTTATCATTAGGAGTGCGCTGATAACTACAGAAAAGTTCTACGTTGCGTAATAAACGAGGCGAAGACGGCACTCAATTTCATGTCCTGTTCTTTTGTTTGGGGTCCGAATCCAAGATTGGTGCATACATGCAAGGGTGGTCACCCGAAATTTCAAGTTAAGATTTCTCTGCGAGGAGTGAGTTTTAGACTTTTTTAATGGTCTCATCGTTATTTTCACAGCATTTCACATTGAAATTGATACTCCACTTGCCTACAGCAAAACCGTGCAAGAGCTCCATTATTCGGGTCTAGAGTTTCAGAAGTGTGCGAATTTTCAATTTTCATTTCTTCAAATCGTAACATAACTTGCCTGCGACTTAGGGCCGCTTTTAAGATATTCGTGAAATATGGATGTTAAACTGACTGACAGTTATACATTACAGACAGTTTAACAAGTAGTTCTCTTTTACGACCGCTAGTTAACTGTCAGTCAGCACTGTACTAGCCGTTATACATAATTTCAGTGATTCAACAGGATTCAGCCAATCAGAGCCGACCATCAAATGACCTTCGGAGCGCGCTCTGCCGACCGGAGATGGTAACGCCTTGAACATAACCTAAAAGTAGCAATGGCGCCTCGGCACTTCGGGAGCTCTCGGCTCATCTCGGCTTTCATCGGCACTCGGCGCCCGCTCTGATTGGTCCGATTGCCTGAACATCCACTTGCTAAATTTTAACAGGCACAAAATCTACCCTCTATTTTAACTAGCAATTAAACGATGAACTGGCAGTCTTAATTTCGCAATTCGCCCGCTAAACGAGAACATCCACCTCCTAAACGTTTAACAGACGGTCTTGAAAGCGGCCCTTAAAGTGATCCCTCAGATGTCGGAAGTTAGGTTAGGCCTTCGTACACGCTCAAAGTAGGATCGTCAAATTGACATTGGTGAGCTGAAATCCACCGCAAACAGTAAAATTGCCAACCTGACATTTCTAAAATTCAAACATAACCTTGACCGAAACACCTTCAAAGCCAATGAGCTATAACTTTAGAGTGGCACATCAAGGAACGTTCCGCTGGTTCATTGTTGTCACCTAGGGCGCCACCATCTTGCCGTAAAAATCGATTTTGCGGTTAAGTTTTGTAGGTTGTTTCCGGTCGTTTCGTAAACAAACTCGGGCATCGCCGGAAACGACCTACGAATCTGCCGTCCAAATTCCCGCCAAATTCCGAACGACCTACACAATTTAACCTCAAAATTCGGAATCTGCCGTCCAAATTCCGCTTTTTCCCGGGATTCCTTCTACCCTGTGTGGCACAAGGTGGACCAGCCCGCTGCCACTCTAAAGTTATAGCTCATTGTTCAAAGCTGGTTTGTTGATTTTGTTGACTGTGGATTGATGATCAGATAACACACCATCCATCGTCAATTTGAGTAAAAATGGAGTAAAAATATCACGCTGCAGTTCCTGTCGGGACGCCCCTTTCAATTAATATATGCTTCCAGAAAAAAAAAGAAAAAAAATGTATAAAAGCCTTTTAAAGTTGATTTCTTAATCAGAGACTCCTGACGCTATCTATTGAGCTCGAATCTCACTGCAGGCAGGTGAGAAATCACCTTAAAGAGTATCAATGAATTAGATGGCCGATGGCCCCTTTAACAGCAGTTTCGCAAGCTTCACAATTCTGTTTTGGGCCAACAACCCACCCTCTTCGTCACCCCTGGTCCTATCATAAGTAATACCAAAGAGTCAAGAAGCACCCTGTAAATTACTCATTTATTCATATTTTTTTTTTTTTTTTACCCGCAAATAATTTTATGAATCGACCTGTACGCACTCTAACTACGATCACCGTGTGTGATATATTGCGTCACAGAGGTTATCATTCTCGTTCGTCTATGTTTGGAAGAGGATGATGCATTGTGGGAAACTTTGCGCGTATTCCATAATCGGCAACCTCGACTCGTCTTCTGGACCGGTGGGAGGGAGTGCGGACCGGACTGGGCCACCGATCACCAATTCTTCCATCCGTTAGTTTGTCATTGTGCCGTCTCCTTCTCAAATTGCCGTGCTTCAGATACGCCGCCGCGCCTCCCCCGTTATTTTTACAACTGGGACCATTTCTTCTTCTTCTTCTCCTTCTTCTTCCCTTTCTTCCATACCCATACCTCATCATTATTCATTGCTATCCAGTGTTGCCAGATCGAGGGTAAAAAGCCGTATCGTCCCCATTTAAATCAATGTAAAAAGTACGGCTTTTTCACCCCAATCTGGCAACACTGTCGCTATCCTTTTTTTTTTGTCACTCGCGCCGCTGCATCGCGTCGCATCGTTTTGCTGAGAAATCGTAATTTCCGTGATTACCGCAATAACACTTCTCCGCGCTCCCTCTGCAGGGTTGCCGCATCGTTTGATGTATAAATCGTTTTATTAAGGTGAATATTCAGCGTTTAGTGCCGATTTCTGCCATCAGAGCGCTACCGTTCGATTAAAGTCGAATTACAGGCCGAAAGTAATTTATTTTTAAGGAAACGGAGTGTCAGTTACTATAGATAATCATCTGAAGAGTGTCTCTGCAAAAAATCTCGTCAATAACTTCCAAAATAAGGCTGAAAGTACCAAAAAATGAATTTTCGCATTTCGATGCAAGAATCGATTTGCGATATTTCATTTTTCGGTACTTTCAGCCTTATTTTTGAACTTGTTGACGAGATTTTTTTTCAGAGACACTCTTCAGATGATTATCTAGTAACCGACTCTCCGTTTTCTTAAAAAAAAAAAAAAAAAAAAAAAAATCGGCCTGTAATTCGACTTTAACCGAACGGTAGCGCTCTGGTGGCAGAAATCGGCACTTAACGCTGAAGATTCACCTTAACTTCCATGCGTTTATAGTGCTGACGTCATACACGGTAACGACTTTTTTTCTCTTTTTTTCCCCTCTCCTTTGTGGGTTTACTGGCTTATGCTCCTGATCGGAGCCTACAGCCAGACAAATCGAAAGAAAGGAAAGTTATTTTCTTTCTTTTTTTAATTTGTTTGTTTATTGACAGAAGACACCAGGGTCCAGGAACCAAATGATGTTAGGTCCCGAGCATTGAATTGCGTGCGGTTTCGACCAATCAGAGAGCTTACGCACGGTCATGTGACCGTGCGTAAGTTACGCTCGGGGCCTAACATTATTTGGTCCCAGAGACTTGAAACATCCATGCTCTAAGCACTCGTTATTCCCAATGTAAGGTAACAACTTCATTGCTTCGATTGTAATCAAATCAAAAGACGTAACCTCCAAATCGGCTAACTGATGGTTGAAACAACGAGCTATAGAGATAGAGGGGCTATTACATGTTAAAAGTCCTATCTCATAGGGTGACAGCATGAACGATCTGAGGTTCTGGGTTGTTTGCGTCATTTTTTATAACTTTAAGTCAAAAATTGTATTATTTCACTTTGTAACATGAAAAATTAAGATTATCAGTCTAGGTGCGTCTACACTTCTGAAACGACCTCTATATGTATGGGGACTCTAGTTCTCTTTAGGTTAAAGATGCACGGAAAAAAGACTGGTAAAGAATTTACCGTGTGACATATTTTTCTGTATCATCTCACAAAGTGACAACCACGCCTCGCCGAAAGGAATCTCGATCTTTTCTGGTAGACGAATTTGCATCTTTTCACTCAACGTTTCTTTCAATAAAATCTATCTCTCATCTCTCTCGCTCCCCCTCCCCTTTCCTAGGTCTACTCTACCACGGCTCTTTCACTCTCATGACTGTGTCTCATACCGTTATTGTACTCCTCTTTTCTGTGTGCGAGTGTGCGTGTGATTATTGCACGTAAACTCGTGACTTTACCGGCCTCCTCTTTGATCCTTGGTCATTGGTGCGATGGTCAGTGAAATCAGGCACCAGCGGATCCACCCACAAGAGGAATAGAGGAACGGTTACCCGCTTACTCTTTCGAAACCGTCAAAATATTTTAAATTCTAACAAGAAGAACAAGACTGATTATTCCTGTAAGGAAGTAACAACAACTTCAGTGGCGGCTCGTGCAATGGGTCTGTTGCACACTTCGGCTGCAGCGTTTTAAAGTATCAATTCCGATGTAAAAAGCCGAGAAAATAACAATGGCAGCATCAGAAAACACTAAAATTCAGTAATAAACTCACAAATTGCGAAAAACACTATAGACACTATTCACCCCTGTATCTTTCCACCACGTGCACGATATTTCGCGAAATTAGCGCGGCACATTCAAATAATCACGGCTGACTGTCATCACAGCTGACTTCATAAACAAATAAACAGTTAAAACTGATGGCGTCTGCTCGAATTCTTACGTTTCAATGTCCTCAATTCTTCACAAAAGGTTGTGAAAGGTACGGAAACCGATATTTGTGTCGAAAACTTATCAAAGTGAAACAATAACACTCAGGAGTTCCAAGGATGATGATTGAAGCTGGATTCATCCTTGGAACTCCTGTGTGTTATTGTTTCACTTTGATAAGTTTTCGACACAAATATCGATTTCCGTACCTTTCACAACCATTTGTGAGGAATTGAGGACATTAAAACGTAAGAATTCGAGCAGACGCCATCAGTGTTAACGGTTTCTTTGTTTATGAAGTCAGCTGTGATGACAGTCAGCCGTGATTATTTAAATGTGCCGCGCTAATTTCGCGAAATATTGTGCACGTGGTGGAAAGATACAGGGGTGAATAGTGTCTAGTGTTTTTCGCAATTTGTGAGTTTATTACTGAATTTTAGTGTTTTCTGATGCTGCCATTGTTATTTTCTCGGCTTTTTACATAGGAATTGATACTTTAAAACGCTGTAGCCGAAGTGTGCAACAGACCCATTAGGCAACCACGCTTATTTTTCATTCAAACTTATGTAAAAGTATCGATATAAGTAAGATAGATTGTTTTACGAAGGTTTTAAAAGAAGAGGATACGTTGTTGCCACATTGCACGAAGTGTCACTGATGGACTCGGATGTAGACCGCGCGAGCGCGCAGGTATACCTTCAGACGAATAACAGGTTCAAAGAGTGCAACTCTTAGACTCTACGAAAAAACCTCCTTGAGATGGCCTTGGCTCGAGAATTCCTTGAGATTTTTCCATTCTAACAATGTATAAAGATGCAGGATAATTTACCCAGGAGAATCATCAAATTATGATTTTCGGAGCCATGTTTCCAAGGCAGATCGTCAGCTACCTTGGCAAAAAGTCTCCAAATAGTCCAAAACGCATCACTAGACGATTCTCCGACGAGTGCCTCTACACCTCTTATACACTGGGTAAGTGTGTAAATCTGAAGGAATTTTTAAACCAAGGCCATCCCAATGATATTTATTTTCTGAGTCTCTGACTTGCACCCTACGTATCCCACTTTATGCTGTAAGGGACAAAAATGAAAAAATCGCTCCAGTAAGATAACTGATTAGTGCTTAGCCCAGGACCGTTCAAAAGTAGAATAAGCGACGCTTACGGAACCGTTATTTTCACGTAACACGCTATAAGAAAATCGAAAACACTAAATGATTCAGACAGTTTATATCTATCTTGTTGGTTGAAAAGAGAAGATAAAAGTATTGCTTTATAGATCTTGGCGAAGAACGTTAAAAATTAAATCCTTTATGTGTATTCTTTGAACGATATTCTTCGAAAATGACCCTATACACTATCGATACATCATGTCCAATTTTTGAAGGTATGAAAATCTGAACAATCTTTCTTTATTTGCGTTTTATTGCGAGAAACCCCTTCTTCGCTGTGTTTCTCTCTCTATCTGTCAACAATTGTTTTTCTAAAAAGGTCAAGAGAATGTTTAATGTGTGTTCAGAATCGATGCATGAGTTAATAATAGACTCACTGTGTTTTGTGTACATACCTACTTATTTTGAAGAGGATAAGCTGCTGCTTAAAAATGTGTTATTTGTATTTACATAGACGGAGAGATGGTAAGTTTGCCCGTTTATCATGTCGAAAACAGACTTACGACCAGACCTGTCGTTTTGGTAGGCTTTTAACCGTTGACAAGGCGTAGGGCTCATCAAAACGTCCCCTCTGCTCTTCCCGGGCTTCGCCAATGTTATTTTAAATGGGAAAACAGACTTACGAGCAGACCTGTCATTTTGGTGGGCTTTTAATCGGTGACTAGGCGCGGGGCTCATCAAAACGGCCCCTCTGCTCTTCCGGGGCACCGCCAATGTTATTTTAAATGGGAAAACAGACTTACGAGCAGACCTGTCGTTTTGGTGGGCTTTTAACCGTTGACAGGGCGCAGGGCTCATCAAAACGTCCCCTCTGCTCTTCCGGGGCACCGCTAATGTTATTTTAAATGGTAAAACAGACTTACGAGCAAACCTGTCGTTTTGGTGGGCTTTTAATCGTTGATTGGGCGCAGGGCTCATCAAAACGTCTCTTCTGCTCTTCCGGGGCACCGCCAATCTTATTTTAAATGGGAAAACAGACTTACGAGCAGACCTGTCATTTTGGTGGGCTTTTAATCGTTAACAGGGCTCAGGGCTCATCAAAACGTCCCCTCTGCTCTTCCGGGGCACCGCCAATGTTATTTTAAATGGGAAAACAGACTAACGACCAGATCTGTCATTCTGGTGGGCTTTTAATCGTTGACAAGGCGCAGGGCTCATCAAAACGTCCCCTCTGCTCTTCCCGGGCACCGCCATTGTTATTTTAAATGGGAAAACAGACTTACGAGCAGACCTGTCATTTTGGTGGGCTTTTAATCGTTAACAGGGCGCAGGGCTCATCAAAACGTCCCGGCTGCTCTTCCGGGGCACCGCCAATGTTATTTTAAATCGGAAAACAGACTTACGAGCAGACCTGTCGTTTTGGTGGGCTTTTAACCGTTGACAGGGCGCAGGGCTCATCAAAACGTCCCCTCTGCTCTTCCGGGGCACCGCTAATGTTATTTTAAATGGTAAAACAGACTTACGAGCAAACCTGTCGTTTTGGTGGGCTTTTAATCGTTGATTGGGCGCAGGGCTCATCAAAACGTCTCTTCTGCTCTTCCGGGGCACCGCCAATCTTATTTTAAATGGGAAAACAGACTTACGAGCAGACCTGTCATTTTGGTGGGCTTTTAATCGTTAACAGGGCTCAGGGCTCATCAAAACGTCCCCTCTGCTCTTCCGGGGCACCGCCAATGTTATTTTAAATGGGAAAACAGACTAACGACCAGATCTGTCATTCTGGTGGGCTTTTAATCGTTGACAAGGCGCAGGGCTCATCAAAACGTCCCCTCTGCTCTTCCCGGGCACCGCCATTGTTATTTTAAATGGGAAAACAGACTTACGAGCAGACCTGTCATTTTGGTGGGCTTTTAATCGTTAACAGGGCGCAGGGCTCATCAAAACGTCCCCTCTGCTCTTCCGGGGCACCGCCAATGTTATTTTAAATGGGAAAACAGACTTACGAGCAGACCTGTCGTTTTGGGGGGCTTTTAACCGTTGACAGGGCGCAGGGCTCATAAAAACGTCCCCTCTGCTCTTCCGGGGCACCGCTAATGTTTTTTTAAATGGTAAAACAGACTTACGAGCAGACCTGTCTTTTTGGGGGCTTTTAATCGTTGTTTGGGCGCAGGGCTCATCAAAACGTCTCTTCTGCTCTTCCGGGGCCCCGCTAATGTTTTTTTAAAATGGGAAACAGACTTACGAGCAGACCTGTCGTTTTTGTGGATTTTAAACGTTGACTAGGCGCAGGGCTCATCAAAACGCCCCCTCTGCTCTTCCCGGGCACCGCCAATGTTATTCTGAATGGGAAAGCAGACTTACGAGCAGACCTGTCATTGTGGGGGGCTTTTAATTGTTAAGGGGGCGCGGGGCCCATCAAAACGTCCCCTCTGCTTTTCCCGGGGGCACCGCCAATGTTATTTTAAATGGGAAAACAGACTTACGAGCAGACCTGTCATTCTGGGGGGCTTTTAATCGTTAACGGGGCGCAGGGCTCATCAAAACGTCCCCTCCGCTCTTCCGGGCACCGCCAATGTCATTTTAATGGGAAAATATTCTTACGAGCAGACTTGCCATTTTGGTGGGCTTTTAATCGGTGACTAGGCGCAGGGCTCATTAGATCTTTCCCCTCTGCTCTTCTGGGGCACCGCCAATGTTATTTTAAAGGGGAAAAACAGACTTACGAGCAGACAGTAGTATAGCTAGCTGAGCGTGTGCTCCCTCCCCCGCCAATTCGAATGCTGCGCCCCTCTTTTTTAAGGAAAAATCGACCGCTTCCGTGGAGCTTCCCCCCCCCCGTCAAATCCGCACAAGTTGGAGTCTCTATCGGAAAAAGACCTTTCTTGTAAAATTATTGTAAATTAATGAGGAAAATTTGGTTTATTTATTCACAATGATAAAACTTAAAAAATATATCATTTGGGGAAAAGAAAGATCAAGCGCGAAATGTTTTAAAAATTGCACCGAAAAAAATCGCGTTTGAGGCACCGTAACTGAGGTCCGACTGTCATGATATTTCGACTCGTAAGAAAGCTGGGGGCAATACTGAAGAAATGTTCGATTCTTCAAGGAGTATAGCTTCTATTTTTCTCAATCTCTTCTCTTTTCATTCCTGTTCTCCTTTTCCTTTCCTTTTTTTCCAATTTTCCTTTTCTTTTCTACTTTTCGCTCTTCCTCCTCCTCTTCTCAAAATTTTAGGGCCCCCCTCGAAAAGTTGCGCCCTCCCGCCCGGCGGGGGCAGCGGGGGCCCGAACTTGAACTTTTAGAAGGATTGTTTTATTCACCACTGAAGGTAGGCTATTTGGAGCTCAAAATCAACATGGCATACCTCTGAAAAAGTGAATTCTTTTGAAATGTGACAAGATTAGGGCAAAAAGCAATGAAAGGCTGGAAAGAGGAAGATCTGAGGAACAATTTGATGCCATTTAGAGCGTGTAGTGTATTTTTTAAAACTTTACTCGGACTTTAAGAAGTAATTGTTTCATTTACTACTGAACGTAGTCCATTCGGAGCTCAAAATCAACACGACATACCTCTTAAAAAGTGAAAAAATATTGAAATGTGGCAAGATGTGGCAAAAAGCAATAGAAGGCCTGGAAAAAGGAAGATCTAAGGAACATTTTGACGTCATGTAGAGCGTGTAATGTAGTGTAGCTTTTTTAAAACTTTACTTGAACTTTTAGAAGTAATCGTTTCATTAATTACTGAAGGTAGTCCATTCGGAGCTTACAGTCAAGAGTAAAAAATCAAAATTGATAAATGGGACTAAGTAAAATGGAAAGCCCTTGCTTTTAGCTTCAAGATACATGTCGAATAATTATTCTAACATACTTCAATCAGCTGCTGTGAAACTTTCAAAATAAATGACACATAACCGACGTTGACGCGTTCAGTTACTTACCTGCGAGGTGCGCACCTTTGCGACGACGGAATCGCCGACGAGCGCCACTGAAAAAATTATACTATGGCCATTCTAGATACATCAGATGATGTAGATTACGATACAAACAACCGGAAACATGTTTTCCGAAAGTCATTTTTCCCATTTTAGGCCAGAAATACGGGTTTCCAGACCATAGTGCAGCGCCAAAGGATGTTCAATCTCATGTAAAATCGCGTGAAAAGTCCATTGGTGGCATCAGAAAGTCATAAAATGCAGTAATAAACTCACAAGAGATGTTTAATGAAATCCAAGATGGCGGTAAAATATTGAGCAACCTGTATGCATGCACCACGAACATCCAAGGATAGCCAACCTCACAATATCGATCACACCCAATCACAACGTAAATAAACACATATAACCTCTGAAGCTGCGAGGTTGTCAACGTCGGCAATCCTTGGATGTTAAAGGTGGATACATACAGATTGCTCGATATTTTACCGTCATCTTGGATTTCATTAAACGCCTCTTGTGAGTTTATTACTGCATTTTATGACTTTCTGATGCCACCAATGTACTTTTCAGGCGATTTTACAATAGATTATATACACTCTCAGTCGTTGTAGCAAAAGTTTGCAACTGACCCATTGTTCGATTTCTTCGAATGAGCACGACTTGTCATTTACATACCAAGACGACTCTTCAACTGATCTGAGACTTGCAGGTATGACTGAAAACATTCATCGCTTAAAATATTAGTTCAGCCAATAGCCATCAGTGTACAGGCCGATGTGATCATTGCTGAAATGAGACGAGCTATGACGGGATATTGCTCCACGTCAACCTGCACTCACCGAGTGGCGAGCAATGCTTATTTCCGTTTGTGTTTTTTTTTTTTTTTTTCAATGGACGATTTGGGTGTGGACTCTGCCTGTAATGTAACAATACATAGGATACAAAGAACACAAAAACCGTCCTCGGCTTAAAATCGAGCGTCTCAGTACTCAAGGCTCTTGTCATCATTGTAAGTACTTACCTCAATCGTTGGGAGTCGACTCACAATCAGCTATAGTCTCGAACGGCCGCGGCACCATGTTTTATTATTTAATCAATGCTTTTTCTTTTTCCTTAAAAATTAGAGTCTGCAATCCAAGCGAAAACTTCTTTCTTGCGTGTAGCCACACAAAATTAGCTAAAGCGGTAGTGCAAGCATGTTTTCTCATACGCGCGAACTACAGAGTACTGCTATTTCTTTAGATTGCATTTTTTCATTTTTCTGACTCACATTTTGCTGTCCCATTTCGAGACTTTTTATAGGTTGTGTATTCAAAATATCTGCTCAAGCTTGCCTCTCACCTCAAAGCAGTGGAGTCAGTGGCGGCGCGTGCAATCTGGCAACAACGTATTATCTCCATTTAAACCTATGTAAAACAATCGATCTTCAGGAGGTGCAATTGCACCCCAAGATATCGATACTTTTGCATGGATTCAAATGGAAAATTAGCATAGTTGCCAAATTGCACGAGCCGCAACTGCGTGGTGTGGCGGCTCGTATTATGTGGCAACAGTGGATTCTCTCCGTTTGAAACAATGTTAATTAATTGATTCTTTAGCGAGACACCAGTTTCATCTTCCGAAATTCCGGTTAGGAAAGTAATAAACAAAATTATCATTAAGAAAACCGTTAATGTATTGCGGAATAACTGAAGAAAAATTCAAAGAGAGAGTCAAATGATTTTAAAGATTTTTTTTTATTTTTATTGTTCTATATATATATATATATATATATATATATATATATATATATATATATATAATAATATATATATATATATATATATATATATATATATATATATATATATATATATATATATATATATATATATATATATATATATATATATATATATATATATTTTTAGGAAATTCCAAAAAAGTATCCAATGGTTTAGTTCCAATGGTATGAAAAACTAAGGAAAGTAATGTATAGTAACTTCTTAGTTAAGAAAGGTGAACAATTAAGCGCTGTACCGGTGTACCCCTTCAACACCTTTCTCCGTGTCAGCCGCGACTGCACCAGACAGACGTCGGTATTTCACCAAAACATAAAGAAGTGCGTGTCACTTTTACCGTGGCTCGCGTGATTGACCTCTATCCCGTCACTCGACACTCGCCAGTCGAGTCGCTCGTGCGTATACGGTGTGAGACTGATTGTGAGAGAAGAAGTATCCTGTATCAGTGTATCCACTAGTATCCAGTGTGTATGAGTATGAGTGTATGAGTGTATGAGTGTATATCAGTATCGGCAGAATTACGAATTACCTCTGGAACGTCCTCGACGCCCGCCCGGCCGCCGCACTATGCTCTGAGATCGTTAAAAATTGGCCAAAAATCTGAAAGTAAACTCACCAATTTCATCGTTTATAAACTTTCAAGATCAATTTGAGTGTTCCGTAGAACGCACACGGCAATTTTAATCATGCACAGGGCAATTTTAATCATGCACAGCGAACACAATCAACGAGTATTTTCTTAAAAGGTCAAACACGATGATTTTTGATGAATTTTTGTTCACTGATTTTTCTCCTTTTTTTTTATTTTTTTTTTCCGATCAGACCACAGTGCTTTGATCTGAGATCGTCAAAAAATGGCAACAAATCTTAAAGTAATTTTCTCACCAATTTTATCATTTTTTTAACTTTTAAGACGAACCTGGGCGTTCAGTAGAACGAACACGGCAATTTTAATCACTGAGAACACATTGAATAAGTATTTTCTTCAAAGGTCGAACACGATGATTTTTGATGAATTATTTTCACTGCGATTGTTCGCCTCTTTTTTTCGATAAATAAATGGCTTTTGGCTTTTTTGGCCAATAAATGGCCAAAAATCAGGAAGCAAATTTCTCACCAATTTTATCATTTATAAACTTTCAATACCAATTTTAATTACAGAGAGCACTTTTAGCATGTAACTAGTTACTAAAGCCTAGAAATGTCACCAGGAAAAGTTTTGAATTAAGCTTAAATGGTCGGAAACGATGATTTTTGATTACTTTTTTTTTCAATGATTTTTTGCCTCTTTTTTTTCGATCTTACAATTGGACCAAAGCGCTACGGTCTGAGATCGGCAGAAAGTGGCCAATAATCAGAAAGTAAATTTCTCAACAGTTTACCATTTATACCATTTTCAAGACCAATTTTAAGCACAGAAAACACTTTTTGCAAGTATTTTAACCCGTTGGATGTCACTCTGGAATAAGTATTAAATTAAGGTTTTATAAGGTCGAAAACGATGATATTATTTTAATGACTTTTTTCCTTTTAGATTTTTTGGCCTCTTTTTTTCGATCCTACAATTAGACCAAAGCGCTATGCTCTGAGATCGTCAGAAAGTGGCCAATAATCAGAAAGTAAATTTCTCAAAAATTTATCATTTATACCGTTTTCAAGACCAATTTTAATCACAGAAATACTTTTTGCAAGTATTTTAACCCGTTGTATGTATGTCACTGGAATAAGTATTAAATTAAGGTTATATAAGGTCGAAAATGATGATATTATTTTAATGACTTTTTTCCATTTCGGATTTTTGGCCTCTTTTTTTACTTCTGAGACCATAGTGCGCCGCGCCGCCCGTCCCCATAGTCCGCATTAGTTTCTCCCCTATGATTTCATTCTTTTTTTTTTGTTACTTTTTTCTTCTCCAAAGACTCTCGCCTTCTTCTTCAGCGTTGATTGTTTCTCAAGCATCGTCGCCCGTATGTGTGCCGTGTGTACCCAGCGAACGCCTCTGTGTGTGTTTACCGGCCGCGGTTGCCAGATTGTTCGAGAAAAATCTTCACGTTAATCATTTTTATCAATATAAAATGTGAATATTTTGCCTGCATAATCAAGCAACCATGAGCTAGACCGACCGTCGTAAAGAAGAGAGTGGAAGCCTAATTGTATTTGTGTGTATGTGCGTGTGTCCAGTGAGTGTCGGAGTATGCCGCTGTATGTTGCCAGATTTATGTGTAAGGAAAACTATCAGGGTTTCGGTTTGATTGCCTCTCGTTTTTTAATGGGATTTTACTATTTCAAGGACATGGTGTTTCCTACTAAAATACTAAACTCTATACACGGTGACTGTATGAAAAAGACCAACCCAGTAAAATAAGTGAAGGCAATTTTCCTGGCAAACAAGAGAGAATGACAGTAACTATTTTTTTTTTTTTTTTTTTTTTTTTTTTTTTTAAAAAAATATAAAAATTGTGCTCTTTGAGGCGTATTGTAAAAATCTCTAGGCTATCATTAAAACATTATACATATTTTAAAATGAGTTTTAAAGTCTTTGAGTGACTCTTTTTTATCGTCACTCTCTATGATCGGGTTTACTTTTTTGAAAAACCACTCGAGATAGTGTCGCTCTCACAATCAGGGTATTTACTAATAAAATCTTATACAAGGTATAACTGTTTGAAAAGGACCCAACCAGAGTTGCTGAAAATAAATAAAAAAAAGTACACTTTTCGTGGCAAACAAGAGAAAACAACGGTGACTGTTTTTCTCATTTTTCCTTAAAACTAGTCATCATTTTCCACTTTTAGGTGTAAAGTAAAAGTATCTGTGCTGCCAAATTGGAATATTGTGATTTTTTTCTCTTTTTTTAAAAGGGTTGTAGCTGTTTTGGTGTCTTTTTTTTTTTTTTTATTTTTTTTTATTTTTTTTTTTTTTTTTTTTTTTTATTGTCACCCTGGATGATCGGGTTTATTTTACTTAAAAAAAAAAAAAAAAAAAAACCACTTGGCACTTCGTATAATGACGCTCTCACATGCAGGGCATATTGAAGGTATAGCTGATTTCATTTTTGGACAATTTTTATTAATCGCTCAATCCCATATATAAAAGAAATATTTTAAAAATATTTAAAAACTTTTTTAAGGAATCAATTTTTGTAAATATTTTGAAATACTTCTGAAATTTTTCTCTAAATCATCGTTTTCAAATATTTGAAAAAAGTTTCTTCAGAAACTTCTTTTTTTTTTCAGAAATATTTTAGAGAGATTTTGGCAAAGTGGGTAAGATTTTGGCAAGAACACACATATTTTTTAAAATCTTGCGTCATATCTGGGATTAAGGTCCTTATATCCGAACGGATAATGTATATGACTTTTTTGTTTTTGTTTTTTTTTTTTGGGACTAATCTGATGCAATCTGGCAACTTTTAATATACTTCACTTCTTCCCTTATGTCTATTATACAGGGTGTTTTTTTTATCTCCCCCCCCCTGGTTTTTTTTCTTGCTAATTGAGATAAAATGTTGCGGTTTGGACTATTCTTCATCATTTTGGCTGAATTTTCTTTTTTTGGGGTCGAAACCCCCCCAGCCCCCCTAGGGGGGCCCCCAGGGGGGCTATCTCAAAAATTTCAAATGGCAACCCCTTCGTTGTGATACATCGTTCGAAAGGGCATAAAATTCTAAGACTTTTGGCGCAAACCGGAAGTTGATATCGCTTTTCCTTTTCGATATATCGAATTTCAAAGTTCGATTTGGACCCATTTTCAAAAAATCATTACTCCACTTTGGAAAGTCGGAATTAAAAAAACTATGGGCCCAAAATACTCTAAAAAGCAAGTACTTTTCAGAAAACGAAATGGTTTTGACATAAAATTAGTCCAAATTTGATTTTAGAGCCCCAAATTTTTTTTAAAAATTTTGCCCCTAAAAGGGGCTATCTTGAAAATTCCCTTCCACGACCCTTATTGAATGATACGTCGATCAAAAAAGCATAAAAAACTGAACATTTTGGCGCAATCCGGATATCGATATCGTTTTTCGTATTCGAGATATCGAATTTTGAAGATAGGCGAAAACTGAACTTTTAATATTCGATATCTCGAATACGAAAAACGATATCGATATCCGGATTGCGCCAAAATGTTCAGTTTTTTATGCTTTTTTGATCGACGTATCATTCAATAAGGGTCGTGGAAGGGAATTTTCAAGATAGCCCCTTTTAGGGGCAAAATTTTTAAAAAAAATTTGGGGCTCTAAAATCAAATTTGGACTAATTTTATGTCAAAACCATTTCGTTTTCTGAAAAGTACTTGCTTTTTAGAGTATTTTGGGCCCATAGTTTTTTTAATTCCGACTTTCCAAAGTGGAGTAATGATTTTTTGAAAATGGGTCCAAATCGAACTTTGAAATTCGATATATCGAAAAGGAAAAGCGATATCAACTTCCGGTTTGCGCCAAAAGTCTTAGAATTTTATGCCCTTTCGAACGATGTATCACAACGAAGGGGTTGCCATTTGAAATTTTTGAGATAGCCCCCCTGGGGGCCCCCCTAGGGGGGCTGGGGGGGTTTCGACCCCAAAAAAAGAAAATTCAGCCAAAATGATGAAGAATAGTCCAAACCGCAACATTTTATCTCAATTAGCAAGAAAAAAAACCAGGGGGGGGAGATAAAAAAAACACCCTGTACAAATAGAAGCGCACGGTGGATGTGCGATTGTGTTCATGTGAGTATGCATGCAAGGTAGTTTCATAGCGTTTGTCGGAGTGTTTGTTTAATGACAGGTAGATTGAGATGAAAATCGAGCCGTCCGCTGATCGAAGCGAAAAGTATGCGCTGGCGTGCGGTCGGCGCCGGGCGCTTCATCGCCTGCCGAACACTTCATCCGCACCGCTAAGTGGGAGAGAATACATCAATAATAAATGGCCAAACATTTAGTCATCCAGACTATTGGGCCGAAATAATGATCTTGAATCTGGCGGTCCCGGGTTCGAATTCCAGTCGGTTTTCAAATCCTCCGAAGTTCGTCGAAAGTTTTTGTGGTACGTTATTATCATCATTGTGTCTCGTCGTCATTGTAACTATTGATTTAACAATTTTTTGGTTATTAACTGTTAAGGGTGTCACAGGGAAAAAACGAATGTTAAAATAGCAAAACATTGCTAAAAATCGGGAATACATTTTACATAGTAAAAATTACTATTCGAAAAATGCTAATTTATCAAAAATTATCGCTGAAACTGCAAATATTATTGCTATTGTAGCTGAAAACATTGCTAGGTTATAAAAAAAAAATTGCTTGTAAAGCAAAAAATATTGCAAAATTAACAATTTTTTTTGTAAAGTAGCATTTCATTAACTGTAATTTTGGCAATGTAAATGTATTCCCGATTTTTAGCAATGTTTTGCTATTTTCACATTAATTTTTTTTTCCTGTGATGCTCCGCTTCTGATCTAATGTGCGATTGTTTCTAAAGCGTCTTCGCTGTTCGGCCTACAGCTGAAAGCTCATTTAAATTTGCATAAACAGCTCACAGCTCAGACCCAATTTTTAATTGTACGCCCTATAGTCTTGTATTGTACAGTTAGCCAAAGAAGCAGAGAGAGACTGCCCATCGCGGCGGGCGGTCGAAGTCTGGCCATTTCTCTTTTATTAACCGTGTCTCGTCCAATATTCATTGACCAACAATGACCGCATCGCGTCCACTTTTTATTGCCGCGTGCAAAGAATGGCTTAACGATGAGCGCCCTTAAACCATCAACCGTTTCCGTTGTTCGACGCTTTGTTACTCGACACGGTTCATCAATTGATTATTGAGCCCGTATCAAAGGACAAGAGGGTGATAATATGTGACCTATTGGGAGCATTATGATAACATCGGAGTGGAGGGAGGGGGTTTATAGATTGATTAATTCGTTTGCTTTTCACACCACTTGTATGTTTTATCTTCCGAACATCCTTGGCACAGAATACTACTGTCAGAATGGAAACTGAGGTTCATTTTGAAAAATTATTTTCTGGTCCTCCATTTTGAAAATTTCCTAACTTTGTCAATTTTTAAGCAACACTGGAAAAAAATAATTCCTAAATTCTAGTATTATAACTCAAAAGCACAACGATTTGTGAACCACAGAACGTCTAGTACTTTGACCAGAAAATGTTAGTGTTAATATCAGAATGTGGTCAAAAGAATTAGAATTTCCTCAACATTTTTAATAACCATGATACAAACACTGGAATTCTTGTAATTGCACCATCCATTACATAGTTTCACATATCGTCATGTTTCTGGCAATCTTTTTTTTTTTTTTTTTTTTTTTTTTTTTTTTTTTTTTTTTTCCTCCAGTGAAAGCGAAAAACAGAGAGAAATATGTCCGCCATCTTGAAAAGTCATCGAAAGAGATCGGAAAAACGTATCCATTGGCTCTTGTGGGAGTTTCCATCTTTGATTGTATTATTCTGTGTCCTCGGTTTGTCGTTAGATTAAACAAAAATGACAGTATGGTGCAGTGTTTTAGAAACTGGATAACAATTTGTTCGACGAAAAAGGCACTGCATGTGCTATAAAAAACGATGTATTTTTAACAACGCATCAAAGGGGTTCATTCAAAATCGGCATTTTTCGCCCACTGCTTGTTTTTGACGAAACTTTGGGGATCGATTTAGGTTACTATTAGTAGTGGATCCTGAAATTTTCGCGACCTAAAACCAATTTTTAGAGGGGGGGCGGGGGGTCAAAGTTGAAACCTTCAAACTCAAATATCTCGCTAACGAATAAAGCTTTTGCAATGTGGTTTGCGCGAAAAAACGCGAAATAAAATTTCCTTTCTTTTGATTACCCACATGTTCGACAAAATTTTGAATAAACACTTGCAATTTGCAATTTTTTTATTGTCAGGCTCAAATTTTTTTACAAATTTTGAAATTCTGAAAAAACGCATTCTTCGATTTTGATCTCTATGAGATATGTTATTCTCTAGAAAATTTGCTACAATTTAGTCTAAACCGCATGTTGGGGAAACTTTTCGTTTCTGAGTTATGAATTTTCAAAGTTTCAAAAATAGAAATTTTAGCGTTCACAGTGACAGCGACGAAACCTAAAAAAAGAATTTCTCCACTTCTAATCAACAAAACTTGATGAAATTTGGGATTTGGGGGTTTTGAAGGTCGTAAAATTCAATTCTGCTATCAGATTTGAAGAATTTTGAAATTCAAGATGGCTGCAAACCCATTTGCCTGATAGCCATCTTGGATTTCAAAATTCTTCAAATCTGATAGCAGAATTGAATTTTACGACCTTCAAAACCCCCAAATCCCAAATTTCATCAAGTTTTGTTGATTAGAAGTGGAGAAATTCTTTTTTTAGGTTTCGTCGCTGTCACTGTGAACGCTAAAATTGCTATTTTTGAAACTTTGAAAATTCATAACTCAGAAACGAAAAGTTTCCCCAACATGCGGTTTAGACTAAATTGTAGCAAATTTTCTAGAGAATAACATATCTCATAGAGATCAAAATCGAAGAATGCGTTTTTTCAGAATTTCAAAATTTGTAAAAAAATTTGAGCCTGACAATAAAAAAATTGCAAATTGCAAGTGTTTATTCAAAATTTTGTCGAACATGTGGGTAATCAAAAGAAAGGAAATTTTATTTCGCGTTTTTTCGCGCAAACCACATTGCAAAAGCTTTATTCGTTAGCGAGATATTTGAGTTTGAAGGTTTCAACTTTGACCCCCCGCCCCCCCTCTAAAAATTGGTTTTAGGTCGCGAAAATTTCAGGATCCACTACTAATAGTAACCTAAATCGATCCCCAAAGTTTCGTCAAAAACAAGCAGTGGGCGAAAAATGCCGATTTTGAATGAACCCCTTTGGTTCCATCAAGGAAGTACATAGAGTATTGAAGTAGCTGTATCAAGCATCAGGGCTAAAGAATCATCGTGTTATCTCTTTAATTTCAAGTTTGAATATTTATTAAATCGATCATGAATTAAAGAACTGGGGCCAGATCAAATTGGCGAAAAGTTGGACTTGACTTGAGCTCACTCTTTTCTCACCAAACGGCATCGATGACCCTCAAGTCAAGCTACAGTGTGGCTGAAGCTTCACTTAAGGTTGATTGGTGCTCATCGGTTGAACTAGGTCGAGATGCAACTTGATCGGGCCCCTACGAGGGATAAAACGAAATTGAAATTTAAGAACCGCCTTCAATTCTCAGAGTATGCAAATTAAATACTGCCAAGCAGGAATAGTTAACTATCTGCAACTCTTTTCTTAATTTTTAATATTCTGTTCAACTTACAATTAGAGCGTGATTCCTCGGCCTTTTTAGTCATTCTAAAGCTTGTAACGGTTTGCTTACCAAGATTATAGTTTTTACTGTTTTAATTTTTCGGTTGCGATTTTTCGTAAATTTTTTGCTGACCCATATCGAATCTGACGGTGTTCTGCGGAGACGCAGACGTGTGTACCCTAACAGATCGACCGACAGTATTGTTATTATTAATCTATCATAGCATCTGTTCTATCGCAACTATTTGCCGTTGAACATAGAAAGTTATTTTTATAATCATTCATGTCTTCGATTAAGATTATACCCTTTATACGATCTAAGAGAAAAACCGTCCTTTCTTTTTTCTCCTTGCCAAGCAAAAAATCAATTTATATTCAGAAATCCAAACGTAATTTAATTTAGTGTGATGTTATATCGAAATTGCACGCTGCGCTGGCGTTGTTGTTTTCGCTTTGACTGCAGGAAAGCGAGTCTTTTCGGTGTTAGTGGTAGAGAAGTGCGTTTGATTCGCATCGAATGACTTCGCGGAGATAATAATTCCCAAATTGCATAATGCGTCTTTCCAGTATTTATTGCCGCCAATAATGCCCACTCATCGAACTTATTACGTTGGATGAACGAAAATCCGCTACTTTTCAAACTACAGCGGGTCAAGTTTCACAACCTGCTGTTCTATACCGCGTCGCACAATGGAACGTGGCAACAAAGATTACTGATACATACAGATATGGCATAACCCCGCATTGTGTTAAGTTGACGCCGGCCGTGATACAGTCGAGCATACAGAGGGGATCATAAAGATTATAGAATTTTGGCTGGCAAAGATTACTTTTTCCATGTTTCTCTGTGACAAGAATGTTCTATGTTCCACGGTTCACTGTTCCATGTTTGTTCTAATTCTGTAAACGAACACTGCAGGAAAAATGGGAAAAGTGGTGTTTTCCTGCCAGAATTCTTTAAGCTTTCTGATCTCCTCTGTATGTCCGGTCCGCAAAGGGGATGCAAAAAATGCCCTATCTGACAACCGCGCGGTTGCGTGAAAATGTGGACCACCCTACGAAATGTGGACGGTTTTGCAAAATGTGGACGCAAGGCATGAAAAATCAGATAAGTGCGGGATTTCGGCATCGTATTTTCGGCTTATTTGAAACTACGCGAGTACGCGGCCGGTCGTAAAGAGGGTTTTAGTAATGGCGACTGCCGGTGATGAGCGTTCCGAACAAAGCCAGTTTGTCTCTCTCGCTCTCACCTAATTACGTTATTTTTCCACCAAAGGTTTTGTCAGCGCTACCAAAAAGTTTTTTCTATTTTTTCTGTGAATAATGAAACTCAGCTCAATGTACGTCGCCGTGTTACCGTAAACTCAAGCGCCTTTTATCCGCTTTACTCACGCGTGTTTTTGTTGCCACTTTAATTCACGAGTATTGTTTCTTTCTTGCTTTTTTGCAGATCTATGGAATTGTTTGCTGACCGCCAGAATCACCGAGGTAAAAATGTCAAGTCATCTCAACTCACACTCTATGCACGCATTTATTTACTTTACTCTTCTCCTCGAACTCATCCTCTCTCTCTCTCTCTATCTCTCTCTCTCTCTTTCTTTCTCTTTCTCTCTCTCTCTCTCTCTCTCTCTCTCTCTCTCTCTCTCTCTCTCTCTCTCTCTCTCTCTCTCTCTCTCTCTCTCTCTCTCTCTCTCTCTCTCTCTCTCTCTCTCTCTCTCTCTCTCTCTCTCTTTCTTTGCAACGTAATTCAAGTCTTCAGTCGTGGAAGTGATCAGTACAGAATCCAAACTCTCGACTTTCTCCTTCGTGCACAATACTTGAGGATGCTTTTAAAAGATATTTAGATTGCTGCTGTACAGAATCATTTAAAGTAATTGAAACTCGCTAATGCGTGATGATACCGGCGATAGTCATTGCAAAACCAGCGGTTTTTTTTTTAATTACCTCTCGTTTAGAGATGTGATTAATGTAAATGGTAGGTTTTATTTATGTATAGTTGTATCCTCTTAATAGTTATAACTTGAATACTTTATTGAAAGGTATCCCGTTTTTAATATCTTCGAGTATTTTCTTCGATTCTTCCGTCTCTGTTTTATATCGCTGGTTTGGGATTGTCGCATTCAAGAGTGCGTAGAAAAGCGAAGAATTGCTCTTATACTCTGAAAAAAAAGAAGGAAAATGTTATCTTTAAGTATTTAATTCTTTAATGTATGGTCAAGACAGAACATTTTTAGTTTTACCATTTAAAATAGTTACATCAATCCCGGGCTGCTAAAAACTATTTTAAATGGTAAAACTAAGAATGTTTTGTCTTGACCGCATATACTTTTAAGAATTAAATACTTAAAGTTCGCAATTTTTTTTCAGTGCACCTCCATTAAAAGCCATCGTGTTTTGATAGAACATGGGGCCTGGGGCCCCCTACCATGATGTGGGCCCCCCCAACGTCCATTCGCACTAATTTTGGGCCCCTCCTTACCAATAAAAGGGCCTAATTGCACTGATACAGACCAGATTATACCTCCCTTTTTTTACTTTTCACTTTTTATTTGAGTACTTATTTCTGTCTATATTTACCTCGTTTTCATCTGAATTATTGCAGCGCGACTCCAATCCAATTTGGGGGGCCTCCGGTCTCCTGCAGTAATTTTGACCGAGTAAAGTTAAGTGGAATGCCCGATTGCCCACCCTCCCGCCGTGGGCCAGTCCGCCCTTGTGCTTTACGAGGAATTCTCTAGCAGTCTTTCTCCTTTCTCCATCAAAACATGTGTATATTAGACAAGGGTAGATAATAAGGGATAAACCACCCCCCCCTTTCCATACTTTTTCATCTTATGTATTCATAGGGGAAATGAGAGAGATAGAAGATATCTTACGCATGCGTCACTGCGTACACTCATTTGACACGGAGACTCGTAATATAACAAACGTAGATTTATCAGGACGAGAAAGACTTACTCCACGTGTTCAGGTGCGAGATGGTTCCAACGATGTGTAATCCGACACACTGCGACGCGAAACTTGCTGCTCATTATTTCAATTTTTAAGCTTCATTTTTTATTTATTTTATTTTTACGAAGTAGACCCCGTTTAATTCTTTGTTTGTTATTCTTCTACCGTCTGACAGCTCCATAATCGGTCTTCACCTTCTGGTTATCTTTTTTTTTTTATACTTAGCGCAAGTCTCGTTGTTTATGCTGGTCTAATGCTGTTTGAGGAGATCTCATCAAATTTGTTGTTGGACATTTTTAATGAAGCTTGTAATTGTTTAAGTGACCGGCATATAAGCGGCCGCTACTCCAGCGGAAATTATAAAAAAAAATCCCGTCCGATTTCGAGTTTGCTCTTTGAAAACAAATTCCAGTTTTGGGTTATGTGTGAGCACGCTGTGCTAT
Organism: Trialeurodes vaporariorum; assembly: GCA_011764245.1. Lineage (NCBI taxonomy): Eukaryota > Metazoa > Arthropoda > Insecta > Hemiptera > Aleyrodidae > Trialeurodes > Trialeurodes vaporariorum. Next base: position 61,503,633 of record VMOF01000024.1, on the reverse strand, counting down.
CTTACGCACCATATACGCCTACTCCAATACATCATGATATGTAGGCACGCAGTGGCGAAGCGTGCTATTTGGCAACATGGCATTTTGTCCATTTGAACCCACAGAAAAGGTCGAATCCATTGGTCTCATTGGCGATTCTTTGGTGATTCGATTATTTTCATGGGGTTTTAATGAGCCAAATGCAACGATGCCACATTACTCGCTTCGTCACTGGCACGTATATTAAATAGAATCAGGAAATATACATTATTTAACGTTTAACGGCACAGTAGAGCTCGTTTCAGAAGTATAGGCGCGCCTAGACCACAATCGTTGGCGAATTTCCGATTGAAACACTGTTAAAAATAACGGAGTGAGAAGAAAAAAGTTCGGAGTTTTATAACCAGTGAAATGAGTTACAATCCGTGAAAGGTTGTTGTTTGTCTTAAAAAGACAAAAAAAAATTCCGAGAGGGCTGAAACCTATCCTGAAAGCGAGTGAAAGTCACCTCCAGAGGCCCGATAAAAACATCGTTCCGCGCGAGGTTGATTCTCACTCGCTGTATCAGAGTTAATCCAGCTCGAAAGAAACTTCGAATCGTCCGTACGCGGACGCAGAGCGTCTCTGAGACACCAAAATACTGTTTCTCATCCCTCGAAAGTGTCGAAAGTCTGGGTCCGGACGGGGTGAAGTTCCATCCACGTCCAAGTCAGAAGTCTTCTCATCCCCTCTCACCCACCCCGCTACTGACCATTAGGAATCAGTCTTGAGTTTTTCTGCCGAGGAGAGGTCGCGTTTTTCGTTGGTTGTGTTTATTTGCGTACGTTTCATTTTCCTCGTTATTCTAAGTTCCCCAGTGTTATGTGTGATTATAATTAGATAGTTTATTCAACATGAAGTGTAGTTTATTCAACATGAAGTGTAGTTTATTCAACATGAAGTGAATGACGACTTGCTGATTCGCATAGTTATAATGTCTGAGGTATTTTTTGGGGGCGAGAAATTTGTTTGAACTTTTGATTTTGAAGATTAATGACACTCTGAATAGAGTTTTCATTTCCTTGAAATCAAGTTCTATATTTCATCGTGGGAACAACGTGAGAATAAACTTGATAGCTCGCATGAAAGGTAGTAGATTGTTACCAGCATACGATTTTTTTTTAGAAATTTACTTGTTTATTTACTATGTTTTTTTACGTCCATGATAAATTTAAATACTTTATGTAACGTTTCTTTGCATTTTCTCTGACATTTCTTGCATTTACAGGTATTTCCTATTTCTTTCGCTTCCCGATCCCAAAGAACTTTACTCAAATCTATTGCGTTTAACTGCATAGGCTTACCGATTCAACAACTCTTTTAGTCTATCAAACCAACTTTTATTTTCAGCGCACGAGACCAATTAAAATTATCGAAATTTGTCGTTCAAGGTGTTTTTTACCGCGATTTTGTACCGTTGCATCATATGATGATTATCATCATCAAGCGATTAATTATTGGCGATAGAATGTGGATGTGTTTATCATAAGTGGGGGTAGCTACACTGTTCTTCAAATTCTGCTGTCTTAAGTTTTATTGCAGTCCAAATAATGACACCGTTGGGTCCCCTCGCAATCGCTGTTTTGTTTGACGTGACTACGTGACTCCTGATTCACATTTCAAGCGGCAATTCTTGAGGTATAAGACTCATTCCTGGAGGGAGCTGCAACGCCTTACATTTTGACTTCCATTGGGAGTGAAAAGCAATCCTCTTTTTTAAACCCATGAGGGACGATTTTCACCCCGCCAGGGAGTGAGAGCTCTCACCCCGATAGGGAGTGAAAAGCAATCCTCTTTTTTAAACCCATGAGGGACGACTTTCACCCCGTCAGGGAGTGAGAGCTCTCACCCCGATAGGGAGTGACACTCAATCCGTCGAATCTCACTCCTTTCATTCCCACTCCGTCAATTCTAACTCCGCTTATTCTCACTCCTTGAATTCTCACTCGGAGTGAATGCTTCGATTATAACGGTGGACGAAGCATGCCTCTCGATCCGTTTTTTTTAACAGTGAACGCATGAAAAATATCGGTCTATCGAAGACGACATATCCAAAATTCCGATCAAATTGATATTTTGCACGGGTTTAAAATGGACGAAATGAAATGCAATGTTTAAGTACTGATTGCATGGGACGCCACTGAAAGATCATCCGATAAACTCAACTTGAGGGATAGGGGAAAATGGTTTACTTCAGATGAATCTATATATAGGGCCAGGACCACTTTAGATTTGTACACAAAATAATATCCTTGCGTATTATTTAATTATCAACTTGAGTTTTTCTCGTTTTTTGCTCAGGAAAATTCACTTTTTCTCCCCCTTTTTTACCCTCAAAGTGATTATCAAGTCCGGTACATACGCGAAGGGAAAACGAGAGAAATAGAAGTTCTTTCAGATGAGTTGACTGATTGAAGTCCGTACTTTATGCATCTGTTTATAGTCTG
>VMOF01000024.1:61426168-61496168 GCA_011764245.1 Trialeurodes vaporariorum | reverse complement strand
GGTTCTTAAGTAGTGTGTTGCATGACGCTTTGCACACTTTTGTGGCGCGTTTCACAGATAAGAGGAAAAACGCTTTGGTAGCACCGATAAAAGCCTTTGGTAAAAAATGACCCTGTGAAGAACTTCAGTAAAGCTAATCAAAGGTTTTGTATGCCTAACCGAACATGCTTTTCTTGGGTGAACCAAATATTTGGTTGGCTCAACTGAAATATTTGGCTGGGTCATTTTTCCACCAAAGGTTTGTCAGCGCCACCTAAGTGTTTTTTCGGTGTTTTTGCAGTTTTTAGTAAATTCAAGCCGTAACAAAGATCGGGCCGAATTTAAGCGATTCGTCATTCTGACGATCTTGATTTCTAAAAGTAATTAAAGAATTTTTCAAACTCCAGTCTATCTCCATGTATGACCGTCTTAGGAAATAGGCAATGCAGATTGCAGCCCCTTAAAAGTATGACGCACTGAAATTTGTTTTCAGAAGTGTACTTACATAGGCAGACCCCGCCTGAAAATCGTTGGAATTTTTCCAACGTTATATTTCTATTATTAACAAAATAAAAAGGAATGAAAATTACTTTGAGCCTTGGCTTTTCATTGAAGGACGCTTTGAAATCATAAGGTCATTGTCGAAGGCAAGTTTTATTTTTATTACAATGATTGAACTGACTGTGTTTCAATCGGGTATCTATTAATTTTAACCCCTTCAATTTCAATATGCATCAAAGTTTGTGTTGAGGAATCGCAGTCTGCAAAACTGTTTCGCTTTCTGTGATGAAGGAACAGGATCGGACGTCCAGAACCTGGCAGGAGAAAGTGGGAAAAAACTCCTGAAATTGTTATCGTCTGTATACATGTATAGAGAGCTTCCTTTAAAAATTAATCACTCCGCAAATTACCTCTGCAGGAACCCCAAAGCGATGAAACTTGCCTGAAAAAAAAGAGAAAAAAAATTAAATTAAATGATAAAGTCTTAACGAAGCGCATTTTAGCTTTCGCTCTCACTTCCAAGAATTTTCGCTGTTTCAAAATAATAACCTCAGAGAGAATTCCGTGGGAAGCGTATAAATGGAATGAGTGATATGTTTCTTCTCTCTCTCTCTCTCTCTCTCTCTCTCTCTCTCTCTCTCTCTCTCTCTCTCTCTCTCTCTCTCTCTCTCTCTCTCTCTCTCTCTCTCTCCCTGTCTCTCATTATTTTCCTTTCGTATCGCCCAGCGCCATATTTTTTAAATTCTTTTACTGGCGACCTTGAAATATTAAAACTTCATCTCGCTTTGTAATTACTTCATCCAGCAAGGCTTTGTGTCAGAGACTCGGATTTAGAAATTCCCGTGTCAGGCCACGCAGCTTCTTCGGAAGATTCCAGATCGGATCGGCGCAGGGGTGATCAAAATCTGCGAGGTTTGCGAATTCATGCTCTCTTTTTAGCCCACTTTAAAAAAGATGAAATGGATCTGTAGGCAACTTTTGCAACATGGAAAAGAACTTTCTACCGAAAATGGCCAGTATTCTGCTTGAAAGTTCCAGAAAAGAAATTTTGACCGTTGACAGGAGAATTCAACGAGCCGATCATTTACTTTATCGTTAAACGTATCTTTAAAACTGTCTACGAGTGATGCTATTGGTCGAAAATTGTAAAACTTGGCCGTTGCTATGGCAACCATCGTTAAGAGTCTCGTTATACAAGGGCTATTCACGAGTAACCTTTAAAACACGGACACTATAACGATGGTTACCATAGCAACGGCTAAGTTTTTTAATATTCGACCAATAGAATCACTCATAGACAATCTTAACGATCGGTTTAACGATAAAGTAAATGATCGGCCTCCAGGCATTGACGGAGACTCTGGACGAGGCCCAAAAATGTTCACGCGTACCTTGCACGCTCGCATCGATCGGATCAGACGATTTAATCGGATTTAATTGTTGCATTGAATTTCTGCGATGATCCTCAAAAGATTCGCGACGGATCTTGGAGCATCACCGTTCAACAAATAAATTGCATCATGCTTGTAGCGGTAATGTCATAATGTACCTATTGAATGCGGATTTGCTGATTAGGGGGCGTAAGCTCTGCTATGTAGCCTCCGTAAAATCGGTTAGAAAGGTTTTTAAATTAAATGGGGCAGTTGCAAGGGTCCGAAATGTTGTGTTTTTTATGAAGGAAATGGAAGTACTTGATGAGCTGAGAACAAAGATGCCTTTGGTTTCTAATTAAGTCCCATTTTTCCGGAGATGAGATTTTGGCCCAAAATACATTGTTTTAAATGGGAATTCCGTGTAATGACGTCACTACACACACGATTTTTTGTAACTTTACACGTAAGTACCTCCAAAACCAAGACACTTAGGAAAAAACCAAAGGCACCATTGTTCTCAGCTTATCAAGTACTATCATTTTCTGTATAAAAAACACAACATTGCAGACCCTTGCAACTGCCCCATTGTGAAACCAAACCAAATTAAATTCGACAGATTTTCGGTGTGAAAGCAACACCACTTCCTTTCATTTGCATTTCAGTGACTAATGTTGCAGAGTTGCTCATTGAAAACGAAACGTGGATTTTCCGGACAAGAAAAACTTCTTCTCTGTGGCATTGAAAACCGTCGGTATTAACGTTTGGAAATCGAAACTATGTTACATCAGTAGCGGCCCGTGAGATTTGGCAACCATGCATTTTTCCCACTTAAACTTAGGTAAAAAATCGATTCAAGCGGAGGCTGGCAGCCTCCTCGAGTTTCGATTGTTTTCCATGTATTTAAATGGGATAAAAACACTGTTGCCAAATCGCACGAGCCGCCACTGTGTTACATCGGACTCATTTTGAGGCTTTCAATTTCGTTTTTATAGTATTTGCTTCTCAATAAAACCTCTTCTTTCTAACCCCGGCCATTTTCGGGTCCTCGGAGAAAAATTTCTGGTTGCAATTGCGGAACGTATTATTAATGATGGGGGTAAAAAGAAATTCCTTTTAAAATAATAAGAATTCTTATTGACCCAACGATTATTTCTTGTGATTCTTCTGAATCATCAAAACGTTCAATTGGACCAATGATAATTCTCGTTGAATCAATAAGAATTCTTATTATTTTGAAAGGAATTTCTTTGTACCCCAAATTCTTCAGACGTTCCGTAATTTCAATCAGAAATTTTTCTCCGTGTTCTCTCTATTTTTTTTTTTTTTTTTTTTTATTTTTTTTTTTTTTACCAATATAGTAATTTTTCCCTGTGTATTACATCAATATAAGACAAAAAGTAAAACATTGGCTATGGTGCGGTGGACAAAATGAGCAATTCGTATGCCGCATCAAAAATTTACTGGTGATGCAACCAAGTATTATGACCTTCAAAAAAAAGTCCTCTGATCGGAACCGCCCTTGATAATTTTTCAAATTTTGTTAATTATTTTCCAAAGAGTTTTAGCTTTCATGAGACATACTTTCAAGTGGTAATTCTGTTAGACTCTGGAATACCTGAAAACTTCAAAATTCTTTAAAACTGGTCAAGACATGGAGGAATGAACATAGGCGGAGCCAGCAATCTGGCAACAGTGTGTTCGTCCCATTTGATTGCATCGCAAATAATCGATTAGTCACGGGGCCTTGGCCCCTCCAAGAATCGATTGTCTATCATACATTCAATAGGGAATAATGCGCAGTTGCCAGATTGCTGGATCCGCCTATGAGAATGAAAATGTTTACCAGGATACTTTTTTTTCGAAAGCCACAGTATTACAAGTTAGATGCGTTCCGAATTCTTTGGGCAAGGCTGGAGACTCCAACTTTCTCAAGCTCACATTATGAAGGAATTCAACTTTAACACGTATCGCATTTCGCAATGAAATTTTAAGGTATTTAAGGGCAGAAAGTCGACTGGTTAGGTCATTTTTGGACCATACACTTCAGCTCATTCTTGAATTGACAAATTCATCGCATATCCAGTATCCACTCGGTTGGGCCACATAATCCTTGTAACCGCGCTATTGTCCATCATTATTTGGTTACGTTGGATCACGTCAACAATTCGCGTCATCGTGGTATAGAGGGATCACGTCATGTTTATCCATCAAGACCGCATCCTACTGCTGCTAATAGCTGATTAGTGCTCATCTTGAAAACCTCTTCTTTCCCCTCCCACCGATCCAACTCTCTCCCCCTTTTTTTTTAATGCCCGCTTATTTATAAAGCTTCGCATGCGTAAAATGAGCGTAATTGAACTCAATAGAATGCGGGGCAGCCGTAGATTCAAACAACGCCCGACAGTTTATACAATTTTTACGCCCCTAAAGCAGTGTTGTCAGATTTAGCGATTGAAGAGCTTCATTGATTTATTCCATGCAAAAAAGGCTTATGTAGCTTGCGGAGAAAATCATATATTCAAACGGTAACCAGCGCAGCGGGCCGATTTTTGAAATCATTAGACAAGGCTATAGACTGGATAAATGAAGCAATGCTATTGGTCCCTTCAAAGTGTTTATCAGAAAGAAGAGCTCTTTAATCAAGTGTCCCTCCGCTACATTCGATAAGCGATCGGGGTGTTTCAAGCGGGAGATAGCTTATCGCACTGGCGCAATCAGGATATCTTCCATCTCTCTCATTTCCCATTTGAATGTATGAGTAGGAAAAGGACAGAAGGAGGGGGTTTTATCCCCTTGTCCATCCTTGTCTAACATACGTTTCTTAATGGAGAAAAGAGAGAGATGAAGAATCTCTCGGTGCGCTACTGGCTTATCGAATGTAGCGGAGGGATACTGATACTTGGTTAAAGATCTCTTCTTGTTGAAAAACACTTTAAAGGGACCAATAGCAGCGTTTCATTTATCCAGTCTATAAGCCTCATCTAATAATTTCAAAGATCGGGCCGCAGAATGTCGATGGACATTTCACAGAATTTAGTTACTATTTCTTGCAGAGGTACTTTTCGGTACCGTCATGTTGGTAATGCTGATAAAATACTTGTAATTTCTTAAAACAAGTAAGTACTCTGTTCTCGAATTCGAGAGAGAGAGAAAGAGTGTGTAGGTATACTCCTGTGAATTAGTTAAATGTCTATATGTTTGCCGTTAAATTAGTTTTACACCGTACACTAGGTGTATTGGTAAGCTAGTGACGTTGTAATTTTTCCACTCTGCTTTTCGTCAATGTAAATCCATGCAAAATATCGATTTGACGGAATCAGTGGCGGCTCGTGCAAGGTGGCAACAATGTATTCTCTCCATTTAAACCTAGGTAACAATCAATGTCCAGGAGGTGCAATTGCATCCCCCAAGATATCGATACTTTTGCATGGGTTCAAATGGCAAACAAGCATGGTTGCCACATGGCATGAGCCACGACTGGATGGATTGTGCGTGCACCCCCAATATAGTTCGACCTAATTCATGCTTTGAATGGACAAAATTCAGCGTTTCCAGACTGCACGCGAAGCCTCTGACTTCAGAGCAATGTGTTAGAAACATGCGTAAAGGCCAAGGTAGATTAAAGAAGGTACACAGAAAAAACAGAAAAAAACACTTTGGTAGCGCTGACAAAACCTTTGGTAAAAAAATGACCCAGCAAAAGACTTTAGTTGAGCCAACTAAAGGTTCTTTACGCTTAACTAAAGAGATTTTGCTGAGTGAATAAAAAATTTGGTTGGCCCAATGCAAGTCTTTTGCTGGGTCATTTTTCTACCAAAGGTTTTGTCAGCGCTACCAAAGTGTTTTTTCCGTTTTTTCTGTGTATGTGCAACACTCGCTCTCGCCGCCCGCAGCCGCTTCAAGCGCTAGCGTTTTTGCAAAAAAAATGACGTCGTGTGGGTGAAATCTAGTGGCGCGCTGTTCAAAAGTGCGTTGGACAGAGGAATCATTCCTTACTGTAAAGGGACATTGTTGAACTTTTAACTCTTAATTTATCAACTCTGAAAACAGAAATCTAAAAATTGACAACTTCTACTATCTTTCGTTCGACACATCCCTAACTAACAAAATTAACACATACATTTCAAACCTCCCGCTTCATGAAATGTGACGTATACTGGGTAAAATCGTTCTGATTGGCTAACAAGTTTTGAAGCGGCTGCGAGCGAGTGTTGCACGCACCTTCTTTAATCTACCTTGCGTAAAGGCTTTGGCTCATGAAGTTTTACTCTTAAAAAAAAAAAAAAAATAATAATTCCTGAATTCTAGTAATATTACCGCAGAAGCACAACGGTATGTGAACCACAGGACGTCTCGTTCTTTGACCAGGAAATGCTGGTGTTAATACCAATATATGGTTTCAGAACTAGAATTTCCTAAAAATGTTCAAGAACTATAGCACAAACACAAGAATGGGTCTGTTGTAAACTTTTGCTACACCGATTACGAGAGCTTAATCCAATGTAAAATCGCATGAAAAGTCCATTGGTGGCATCAGAAAGTCATAAAATGCAATAATAAACTCACAAGAGGCGTTTAATGAAAGCCAATATGGCGGAGAAATATCGAGCAATTTGTATGCATGCACGAACATCGAAGGATAGCCAACCTCACAATATCGATCACAACCAATCACAACGTAAACAAACACATAACCTTCAATGAGGTTGTCAAAGTTGGCTATCCTTGGATGTTCGTGGTGCATGCATACAGATTGCTCGATATTTCTCCGCCATCTTGGATTTCATTAAACGCCTCTTGTGAGTTTATTATTGCATGTTATGACTTTCTGATGCCACCAATGGACTTTTCAGACGATTTTACATTAGATTAAACACTCTTAATCGGTGTAGCAAAAGTTTGCAACAGACCCATTCTGGTAATTTTGTACTATCCTTTACATTGGTTCACATATTATATCGTCATGCTTTTGGTAATTTTTTTTTTTTTTCCCCCTGTGTAAAATTACCAATTTTTTTTTCAATGTAAAATTACCAAGAGAATCAACTTTGAAGATGTTGATAAACCGGCTTCGGGCATATTTGGCAACACCTCGCTTTGAAGATCGTGGTCGGTGCAGCGCAACTGTGGAGGCGGCGACAATGTAAAGCGGTTGAGAAGGGGAGGGGAGGGGAGGGGCGAAAGTGTGTATTGTATTTTTATACTCCTACAGTGTTCCGATGTGTTTTGAGTATCGATCAATGCATCGATACAATGGAATGATCGCGTTCACGCAATGAATGCTCATTCACGCATCTCGTAATACTGTCGATCTTCAATCGGTCCATTATATTGCTCTCGCGAAGTCGCCGGAAACGTTTTAAAAGAAAAAATTACCCGGAAATATATTAAAAAAAAATGTCGAACAAGCGAATTAGATTGTGTGACATCGAATCTGTATTAACTCATGCTTTAAAACCCTTTGTTTTTAAATCGGATCAAATAAGGTTCGTTAATACAAGAAACTTTTTGTAAGGGACCCTTTATGTGGAAGCAAGTCAATATGTAACACGCACCTACACACAGAGAAAACAGAAAAAAAACCACTTCGGTAAAGCTGATAAAACCTTTGGTAGAAAAATAAGCCAGCAAAAGATTTTAGTTGAGCCAAGTTGAGGTTTTGTACGCGTAACAAAGAGATTGTGCTGGGAGAACCAAAGATTTGGTTTAGCTGGATCATTTTTCCAACAAACGTTTTATCAGCACTACCAAATATTTTTTTTCTCTGTTCTTTTCTGTGCACCCCTTAGTGGAAGGAAATATGATGGGTTGTGAATTTTGAAAAATTGTCAGCAGCCTCAGCAAGAGATGATACATACAGCCAAAACCTTCCAAGGTGAGTCCCTAAATTTTCGGACAAACTGTTGAAGTTTCAGAGTCTTATTTCAAAACTTGGAGTATGAAAAGGAAACCATTTCAATCGGTGTTCATTAGAATTTCCTTGAGATCATACATGCAGTCGTCAAAATTAAAATTCTACTTTTTCTCTATTTTCTTTTCTTACATTTGTTTCTTATTTGACTAAAGCAAACGCACAATTTATGTGATGATAGTCGCAAACAAAATTTAACCATCTTCATACACTATTCTTGTAGATGACTTTTATCTTCAAAACCTTGATCCATTTTATTCAGCCCCCCCCCCCCCCTCATTACACGCCCAAAAGGCGAATGACTCCCAAACCGATATTATTTCCAGAGTGTTCTGATCTATTTTTGACTGTCACTCCATGTGTAACTAAAATGAAAGGTCGTACCATCTAAGTGGCGTAATGGCCTTAACCTCTCGGGCAGAACGCCGAGGAATGGGCGTCGAACGCCGAAGATAAAATCCATCACTCATCGTGGTACGCAATTTTTTTTTTCCAAAGATATTTACTCAGTTTGTTAATTATTGTTTATTTACTAATTCTCATTAACTTTATCTGCTGTTTGAAGAGTTGCGGTTAAAAGATTTCTGTTTGCGAAAATGAGCCGATAGCGCTGATAGTGCGGAATGATGTTCTCAGTTAACGACATATTCTCGCCCATCGTTTTTCGACCCGTCAATTTCTGTCGCTCCTTTCCGTTTGTGCCCTGTAAAAGTGGAAAAAGTGCATTTTTATCAGTGTGTCAAAATCTGACCTCTTGACCTGGCAATTATAATCTTGCCTCTTCAGTAGCGGACCGGTTGGCGTAAGTCAATGCTGAAATTTCTTTAATTTTTTTTTTTTTTTCGTTCGATGATTGATAGAGGCTGAGAAATGTAAGTACCCAAGCCAATTTTTTCCTTCCTGTTTTCTTTTTTCAAATTTTTCAATAATGCCTATCACTGCAAAAAATAATTCCTAAATTCTAGTAATATTACCAGAATCACAACGATATGTGAACCAGAGAACATTTCATTTCAAATAATTGAAGACTCTGAAAGGAATGACAGTTTTGGCAATTATTTCTCTTGAATCAGTTAAGTTTAACTGAAAAATACTCAAGCAAAGTGCACTTACTTTCTTGAAAGTATTAAAAAGTTGTACAATCTTTGCATTTTCTGATGGAACTTTTGACTTTATGAATTTTGTTACCTTTTGTCAATCGAACCCATCATTACTTCCATTGAACATATTTTCCAACGAATTCAGTCATATCACACATACGTGGAGAAGAGTATTTTTACCAGACAAACTTATAAATATTTCATCCAAGTTCTTTCTGGCATTCTTAAAAATAATTTTGTAATGCTCAAGATACTTTCTTTTTCTCCAGACGAGAATTTGCTTCACAAATGCCAGAAAGTACTTCGACGAAATGTCAAATGTCCTTGTGGTTAGTGGTAACCCCTTTAAGATACGCCTCTCTCCGCACAAGTTGAGCCTGACTTGACAACAGGGTAGGCAACATATTATGCATGTGGTTTTCTTACGAGCTTACACTATTGCATTCCCAACTCGCTATAGTCAGATTTACTTTGCACGGGTAGTCCATTCATCACAGATCTAAGAATTTAAGAGCAAACATTGTTCAGACTGCTCAATGAGCAAGACATCATATACGTTCCACGTCAAAGTCGAGGCGTCGAGAATAAAAATACCTCATCTATTTTGTGGTCAACATTTCATTCGCTCCGGTTTATTTTGCATCGTTAACATCTTTGTTAAAAACGCTCCGGCTCGACCAATTCAGACCAGTTTTAAATCGCGTCCGAACTCCCTCTTGACTATACTCTGTAGCTGAATACGTAGACAGAGGATTTTTTTTATTTATCTTGGCTCAGTTTGATTTTTTCCGCATTGCAGGAATTATCCGCGGAGAGCAGGAATTGGATTTGCGACGGTCTTTGGCCCAACACCTCCCCCCTCCCCTGAAGATCTCGAAATTGTTCCTCTCAAAGCAGCTCGTTTGCGATCTCTCTCAAACGACCAATTTTTTAATCTTTCCAGTGAGATCATGACGAGGTGGTTTTTTAAGCCGATTCTTGGTCAACTCAGCGCCTCCTTCTTTAATAATACACTTTTCGATCGTCATCGAAAAAAAGATTCCATCAAGAATATTGAGATTTCGTGCTTCCCATTATACTTAGGACTACGAAATTTCGTTCCCAAGGGTTTAACGTCCAGTTTGACAACGCTGTAATTTGTCCATTTAAACCCGGATTCTAAGGATCAAATTAGAGGTTGTTCTTTGCATATCCAATAATTCGATGTTTTTTACAGGTTCAAATGGATGAGGTGAGTGAACTAGCGTGGAGATTACCTGAGGATGAGTAGAGTCCCTATATACTATGAGAGTTGCGACAAGACTCTCAAAATGAAGAAGAAGAAGAAGCGGATCAATGGAGCCCCCAAGAGGCAAATTGCAAATGGCGCATGGCCATTTGCCTCTGCGCTGTTGCCACTATTTCACTATCTCTTGTAGGTTAGGTTCAGATTCTCGACAATAACGGTCGTTATTGAAAGAGATAATGTTCTCCAAAATAAAATTCAAGCAGAGGAAAAATTCACAAAAATTACCGCGGTCACTGTTACTTCAAATGTGTAATGAAAGCTAGTTCGCGAATAGTAAACAAACCCTCCGCCATTTACATTTTGCCTCTTGGAGCTTTCTTGACAGCCTAAATCTGAGAGCCAATCAGAAATGGATTTAGCAATGGCGCAACTCTCATAGTATATAGGGACTCTAAGGATGAGAGGGATAGGATACGTACAATCGAGGAAAAAATGAATGTCAGACGAATCCTTGAGGTAGGCCACCTGCAATGCTAAGATTCATTTAGATAAGTATTGCGGGCGGCCTACTTCAAGGAGACATCTTTGACATTCTTTTTGTCCCCGATTGTACTTACGTCGTCGGCGAGTTGAAGAATGTCATTCAACGCCTAAGATTTTGGCTTAGGTAGGCCACCTGCAATACTTTTCTTAGTGAATTCAAGCATTGCGTGTGGTCTACCTAAGCCAAAATCTTAGGCGTCGAATGACATTCGACTATAAAATATGAACCAAAAAATGCCTTAACCCTCTTACAATAAGGACCACGTTAGTTCAAAAGAACGCCTCTTCTCCGTTTTTATAGGGAAGGTAGTTAACTATTCGTACTCGGGGGAGTTGGAGTTGCCTATATGCTGAATTGAAGGCGCCTGAAATAAATCTTATCTTGGTTATGCTTTCATCGATGATCATTTTTATCCGGAATTAGACTGAAACAATAAATAAATAGACTAGAGGGAAAAAATGAGGATACTCGGGCTTGGTTCATAAGGGGCTAAACACCCACGTGACGTCCTCTTCATCACTGAAACGATCAGTTGAAATATCGCCCGAGCTCTCCCGGACGACGCGACGCACAGTGTGGACATACGTGTATTTTAGCTATTCAAAATGAAGATCGAAAAAAATCCTGTGTGCGCTAGCTTTTCGACTTCAAAGATGTCTAGATAAAACATATCTAACGTTTGTTTTGATTAAAACCGGACGACAAGGGCACCAGCCGAGTTCGAAGTTCAATTAACAGTATTAACACAGGTAAGTATCTCTACTTTCACCCGTGACACTTGTTTTGATAGAATAGGCCTAATGTAAACAAAACACATGTTAAATGAGTCATCGATTTTTTTTCGTGTTTTTCAAAGTAAGTAGAAGGAGGAAAAACCATGGAAGGTAAGTTTTTTAATCTTAGGATAATTTACATTCTATAATTAGTCTAAATTTTAGTATATTTTTGACATATGACAAGTTTCAGCAGAGTTTTTTTCTGTTGTACCATTTTGTACCATCTACCGTTTTTGCTCTAAAAGAAAGGTAATTTCATCTACTTTTCAGCTATTTTTGTCTCCCACTGCGCAAATGTGCGCAAATGAAATAAACTTAGTTTTTCTCCTTGTTTTTAGAGAGAAATTGCACCGTGAAAATGGACCAAACAGCGAAAATTCATCAAGCGAGGAGGACAGAAGCCTTGGTGATGCCACCAATACCTCTGAACAGTGGCGGACGCGGGGGGAGGGGGGTTAAAGGGGGCTATAGCCCCCCAGACCTCCGATTTTTACGGGTGGAGGGGAAGATGGGAACAATTTTCAGTCAAACGCTCATCAGTGCAAGCCCGTGCCAAAAAGAATCCTGCGTCCGCCACTGCCTCTGAATGTACTGACTCATCAGGCTCAGAAATTGACTAATTTTTTTCATAGTTCTTATAACTGAATTAAATATTTTGTATTAATACCGATATATCTGATACTTCATTTGGTCAAATGTCCCGCTCAACCTGTGATGACGCAAATTAAAGGAATAATTTGCTTGATTACGGATTAAATTATTGTAAATTTCTCTATTTTAGCGACTCTGATTTTGATAAATGTAATTTGATGAAAGAGAGGGACAGTCTTTGGTAAAATATAATAAAAAAATAAAAAAATTAACAAAATTTGACGAAATAATTTTCCCGTAAAACCCTATTGATGACTTTGCATTTTCAAGAATTATTCTTGCATTTATTTTTCAGCACCTCTCTCCCCACAATTTGACTCAAGTTACACTTAACATCAAAGAGAAATAGTATATTATAATATACTCATATTATACTAATTTACGTTCCGTCATAAACCCACTTATGAGCTTCATAATTTTATTCCCTATTAGTTCCCGATTAAATATATTTGTGGGGGGGGCGTCGAAGGCCCGAGCCCCCCTTGGATAGTTTCCCTCCGAAAAAACTCTTTTAAAGATAGACTACCATGTTAGTAACAAATCTTCAAAGTTTTATTCTCCTATCTGTAATTTTTCCAAAATTATAGAATTTTGAATTTCTAAATGGGAAATTTTTATCCAAAATGAAACTTTAATCGACAATAACTTTGGAACAAAAAGAGATAGCGACCTCCGCTGTAAACGAAAATGCACTACTTTTTACACAGTTTTGATTGATGTGTCACAATATAGGGGTTACCGATGATAATTTTTAAGGGGGTAATTGGGGGGCCCCATTGCCCCCCTTCGAGGGGTCCGCAAAAATATGACAAATTACCTAAATATAGGCTACCCTAATGGTGATAAATCCCCAAAGTTTCGTTTCCTCAGCTGTATTTTTTCAAAAGTTATATAATTTTGAATAGCTAAATCGGCAAAAGTCCACACTGTGCGACGCGACTGGTCGCGAAGCGGTATCTCTAGTTTTATCCGGAAACATCAGGAAGCTGCTCAGTTTTTATTCGTGGATTGCTTTGTATGAACTCGACCAGTGTTGTAATCTTAAAATCAGTGTGTTTTCAGCGCAACGAAAGTTTTACTACTTTTAAACACTACATAATTTATACCGTTTGTCCTCTCAAAGTATCGAAGTATCGCTCTTGATCGATCTACGGAACTTTTGTGAGCACACCTCAAGTCGCGTGCGTTTCGCCTCTCGTTTTGTGAATGCGAAGTCGTTGCGTTGATACGGGGCGTCCATTCCTTCGCGCGTCGGTGTGTGTGACGAGTCTTTGCGTACTTTCGATAGCGCGTAACGGTATCCAGGGAAACTGGTTTTGTTTTAAGGATCGGCCGCTGCCGCTGATTGTGCTGAGTCTTTGCCTCCTTCATTTCGTTGTGTCCATCTCTCCCTCTCTCATCTATCTGTATCACTCTCTCTCTCTCTCTCTCATTTATCTCTATCACTCTCTCTCTCTCTCTCTCTCTCTCTCTCTCTCTCTCTCCCTCCTCCCTATTTCTCTCTTGCTCCTGCTCTTGCTCCTGAGTCACGTGTGTAGTCCTCCTCTTACACAATTTGTTTTTTTTTCTTCATCTTCTTCTTCGTCTTCTCTACTTTCCTCTCTCTCTCTCTCTCTCCTCTCTCTTGCTTTCTTCTTTCTAACCAACGGCAACGCTACCGCAGTTTCCTCCTGCCCCCCTCTCTCTCTCGCGCTGATTCTCCTCTCCTCACATTTTGATTCAGTCCTCCCTTCTTACCTTTTTTATATTGTAAGTATACTTTGCAAGATCTGCTATAAGCCCGCCGTTTTTGCTTTTTTCTGTATTCTATCTTCTGAAAAGATGATAATCAAGTTGCTAGAAAGCTCATTATCTCGTAGTCATTCATGTTAACTGCCCTCTCCTCTACCCCTTTAAAAGATGTGTGTTTTTTATTCAATCATAAAACGCTTTAATTAAAATTTATTACCTTTGCGGTAGTTGCTGATTGTGGGAGTCAACTCCTTGCAACAAGAAGTCTTCAACGCAAACGTAGCGTCGTTCCAAAGGTCAGAAGTTTCTCTGATCGCCCGTCCTGGCGACGAAACTGGATATCCACATGATTCGTGGTGAAGAAAAAAAAAATGGCTGTGTTTTTGTCATATTTTCATCGATCCTTTAACATTCCTATTAAGGAACTCATCTTGTCTCGATGTTAGTTTTTGCCTCACGTCATTATCGGTGCTTGCAGCTGATTCTCCCTGGCATGGCATGGCGCCTGGCATAGAAGCTGAGGGTGATTATTTAGCGTTTAGTGCCGATTTCTGCCATCGTAAAGCGCTACAGAGCTGCTACCGTTTGATTAATGTCAAATTACGATCCGAAAGTAATGTATATTTAGAGAACGGGTTGTTAATTATACTAGATAAGCACCTGAAGAATGTCTCTGCAAAATATCTCGTCAATAACTGCAAGTATAAGGCTGGAAGAAAAAAAAAAGAAAAATGGTCGCCAATATATATTCTTGTATCGAAATGCGATATTCCATTTTTCTGTACTTTCAGCCTCATTTTTGAAGTTTTTGACGAGGTATTTTGCAGAGTCATTCTTCCAAAGATTACACTGAGAAAAAAGAGGCTGTTAAAACTATAAGAATAGAACCATAGATGTGTTTCGCCTTATTTCAAAAATAAGATCTATCCTTGCAATAGTCGGCGCGCTTGAATCTACACGAATTCCGATTGTCTCTATAGAATTCCGATTATTTCTATGGGAATTAAAGCGCGGGAATATCCTATCGGAAAATTCATTGAATCGATCGGAAATTTTTCTCAGTGTATCTAGTAATTAACAACCCGTTTTCTCAAATATAAATTACTTAAGGCCAGTAATTTTACATGAATCAAAAACTGTAGCGCTCTGGTAGCAGAAATCAGCATGACTATTCTTAGTGTTTCCCCCTTCTCGTGTTCTCTTATCTGGCAGTTTTTATACTTTACCCCTCGTCCTCTTGGGAAAGGGAAAGTATTTTGAAAATGAAAAAAATCAAAAAGTTAGTTGGCTGCATTTTGTAAGCGTTCCCTGTCCTTCCAAGTTCCTAAATCCACTTTTATTTTCGTCTGTTCTGAGTGACAGTTTTAAAAGTTGTGGCCCTCATAACGTTTCGGGGGTTCTCAGCGTGGAAATTTTCCGGTTGATTGATAATTGTCACCCACCGAGTGGTGGGTCAGAGGCCCCCACAGAGGACGTATACCACACCGCACGGGGCCCTCAATAGCTTCAATGAGCTCTCGTAAAAGAAATTTGAAACGTCCGAAAGTCCGGAGGACCCCTGCGTCTTGCGTCGGCTCGTCTGGGAAGAACCTCTCCCGTTTTTATGATACACACCGTTGCCGCACGGATTTTAGATTTGATAATCAGATATTCCGTCGATATCAAATTTTCATGTTTATAAATAAGAAAGTAAAAATGGGCCTAGTTTATAAATCAGTGGAGTCTCTCGAATGGGGCAGTTGCAAGGGTCTGAAATGTTGTGCTTTTTATTAAGAAAATGCAAGTACTCTATGAGCTGAGAACAAAGGTGCCTTTGATTTCTAATGAAGTCCCATTGTTCCGGAGATGAGATTTTGGCCCAAAAAACCATTGTTTTAATGGGAATTCCGCTTTGTGACGTCACTACGCACACGATTTTTTACAACTTTGCACGTGTGTAACTCCAAAACCAAAGGTACCATTGTTCTCAGCTCACCAAGTACTTTCATGTTCTTCATAAAAAAACACAGCGTTTCAGGCCCTTGCAACTGCCCCATTCGCAAAGCACCGCCGACAACTTTTCCACACGTCATGAAGTTGAAAATAAAAGGAATGTATCCCAAGGGAGTTTAGTTGTGATCCTCCAAGTATTTGATACTTTTGTAACGGCTCTAATAGAAGATGCAGTTTAGAGATTGATCATTTACTGCCTTCTATACAAACAAACTATGAAACCGCTTTGATTTTTTAATATCGATGTTTCAAAAATATTTGGACGACCAAATGCCACACTACTTGTCAGAACCTTATAATGTATCCACTGGACCGACTGGACCCATCCATCCATCAGTTTACACTGGCGGATCCAGCTCCCCCGAACAGGAAGGGCGAATGTAAGAGCTTCCCCCCCCAATAATCCCCTTTTTCTTTTTTTCTCCTCCCTCCTGTCCCTCTTTTCCCATTTTTCGGCCAAACGGGGGGGGGGGGGCCCTCTCACTTTATCCGCCAATGTCAGTTTAAAGTGGTTTAATCTCTCTGCAGAAGCGGTTAGGCTAAGAACTTTTTAGAACGGAACCTCTACAAAAGAACTAAGAAACAAATAAGACTTTTTAACATCGATGATTCTACTGGTCAAAGCCTAGTGACGTGTGAACAAAGACATTATGTGAACTATAGAATTTACTCGCTCCTCTGTATCACTGGGCCCATCAGTTTAATGAGGTTTAATATTTGTACTAGAGGTTGGACTAATAATTTTTTCACCTGCGGATCCAGTAATCTACCCATCTCTCTCTTCTCCCATTAGAACGCGTATGATAGAAAAGGACATATTAGGGGCAGTCACGTGATTTTCGCCCCCTCTTCTATCCTTTGCTAACACATGCATTCTGACGGGAAAAGAGAGAGAAGGACAATAACTTGGATCCACTAGGAATCTATCCTTCTCTCTCATCTCCCATTAGAACGCGTATGATAGAAAAGGACATATTAGGGGCGCAGCCACGTGATTTTCGCCCCCTCTTCTATCCTTTGCTAACACATGCATTCTAATGGAAGAAGAGAGAGAAGGACAATAACTTGGATCCGCTAGTGATTTTTTTTTTTTTTAGAACGGAACCTCCTCCCCCATCCAGAAAGGTTTTCTGGTTCCGCTGTAAGTTCAGTATAATCTAAACGTAAAAACCCTTCACGTCGCTCAGTCATCGGTTAAGCAGGTTAGGTTTATACCCATCAGCACAGTCGTAACCAGGGATTTTTCTTTCTCTCTCTCTCTCTTTCTCTTTGCCAATTGGACTGCTAGTGTTAGAAAAAGACAGAAACAGAAGCTGAACTCTGAAGTCACGTGGGAGCCTTTCATCTATCCATCCTTGTCTAACGAATGCGTTTAAATGGACAAAGAGAGATAAAGATAAATTCCTATGATTGCGACTCTGCCCATCAGACTACCGCTCCGGATAAATGTTTATAGCTCGTTGATCTTATATTCAACGATCGATATATTTTAGCCGCCGTGGGATCGATGCTTCGTTTCAGCGATGCTGATCCGATGATCGATGCTTCTCGACTTGACGCCGTTAAAGCAGATTAGCCGTGATTGCCGCGGACAGTAAAAAGGATCTCTGGAGGCGAGTCGGGGGTGTATGAAAGACAGGGGGTGGAGGGGCGGGAGGGGGCGATAGATCTCTTTTAACAATGGACGTCATGAATTATTGTTAGCCTGAGACGCGCGCGCGCGAGCACGGTGCGATACGGTGATTGTCGAGCGTTGAGCGTCATAAGCGCGAGCGAGCTGAGAGGGTGGTGAAGACTGGAGGGGGTCGCGCGCGGGATGATGCGCGTCGAGTGCAGATAAAGCAAGTGTAGGCATGTAACGGCAACAGCAGGATCAGCAGCAGGAGCAGCATCAGCCAGGATCAGCAGGAGCAGGAGCAGCGTTTTTGTGCGCGCCGCAGCCGCGGATCAGCGGCTTTTAAAAGCCGGATACCGGTAATCAATTCCCTGCAGTCCGCTCCGCGGCTGGCCGGCCGGCATGGCATTGCGCCGCTCATCCATAGTTGCCAAATCTACCGTCGGAATTTTCAGCTGGAAATAACTTGCATTGTTACTCAATGGGGCAGTTGCAAGGGTTTAAAATGTTGTGTTTTTTGTAAAGAAAATGAAAGTACTTGATGAGCTGAGGACAATGATGCCTTTGGTTTCTAATTTCGTCCCATTGTTCCGGAGATGAGATTTTGGCCCAAAATACATTGTTTTAAATGGGAATCCCGCGTAATGACGTCACTATATACCCAATTTTTTACAACTTCACACCTGCGTGTCTCCGAAACCGGGACATCTAGGAAAAACCAAAAAGCACCATTGTTCTCAACTCATCGAGTACTATCATTTTCTTTATAAAAAACACAACATTGTTGATCCTTGCAACTGTCCCATTGAGCTTAAAATATTTCAGCTGTACACAGAAAACAGCGAGAAAACGCTGTGGATTCTTTAACAAAACCTATGGTTGAAAAATGACCCAGCAAAATACTTTTGTTAACTCAAACAAAGGTTTTGTACGCCTAACTAAAGAGATTTTTCTGGTTGTCAAAGATTTGGTTAGCTCAACTAAAATTCTTTAGCTGGACCATTTTTCTGCCGAAGGTTTTGTCAGCAAAGCTGCTTTTTTCTGTTGTTTTTTTTCTGTATATTTGTACCTTTTTGGAAAATATTGAGTCAACACTGAGCCAATGAGTCTTTTGCAAACTCATGCACAGAAAAAACAGAAAAAAACACTTTGGTAGCGCTGACAAAACCTTTGGTAGAAAAATGACCCAGCAAAAGACTTTAGTTGAGCCAACCGAAGGTTCTTAACGCTTAACTAATAGATTTTGTTGGGTGAATAAAAAATTTGGTTGGCCCAACTAAAGTCTTTTGCTGGGTCATTTTTCCACCAAAGGTTTTGTCAGCGCTACCAAAGTGTTTTTTCCGTTTTTTCTGTGTGCTACATAGTGATATGGGGGATCAAACAGAGTCGAATCCTACGAAAAATCGCGTGTAAATCCAATCGAAAGCATTAGAAAGTCTCAAAATCCACTCTTAAACTCATAATGAAACACATTTAACAAAGTTTAAAGATGACGGTCGAATAAGCAGATCGTAATTGAGGAGTCCGATCTAATTGCAACTTTTCTGTGCAACTATTCTCAATTTCGGTCGTTTTTGTAGATTTTGGTACAGTGAGCCACAATTATCGAGATGAATTTAAGCATCGCAGATTAGAAGTGGCGGCTCGTGAAATTTGGCTATCATGCATATTTTCCATTTACACCCATGGAAAAGTATCGATATCTTGGGGTGTAATTGCATCTCCTGAAGATCGATTGTTTTACATACGTTTAAATCGTTGTTGCCACTTTGACATTGTACGAGCCGCCACTGCAGGCAGTTACCTGCGCCAAAATCCAAGGCGTCGGCTGACGTGATATAATTCGCACACTGTATGTCCTTGTATACCTGGCAACGTTACCGCCAACACTATACCTATTTGAACAAAGTCAGCTCATCTCATATCGCGGACGTGAAGTCTCATTTAGAGTCAATTGAGCCGAAGGACCTTTGCGAAACATGTAGAGTCGCCGCTGGAACTACCGCATGCAATCATGCATGCACTGCACCTTCATAGCTGTCGGAGCAAATAGCAAAGGATACGTATTTTTGCCCTGCCCCTGCCGATATGATGACCATTTTTGCGTCCGCAGAGTTTTTTTTTGAAAATTGATAAAAGTTGGTCAAAAGAGAAAAACTTCTCATTTTCTCGTTGGTTTTGACGAACTGATTGAAGCACTTATGGGCCGTTCCGAGCGAGAATGGCCCAAGCCCAAAATTCAGATTTTGAGAAAATCACCCTAAATGATTGCAGAACGTCCTTAAAAAAGAAAAGAAAGGGACAATCTCTTTTATCGTATACACGGAAAAAAAAGACTGGTATAGACTTTAATAACTGCATAGCTGGTTTTAGAGTCGGCTATCAAAGTATGGTACATTCTACCATAAACTGGTGACTTTTACCAACATGTTACCTTAATTTACCTCAAGGTACCGTAGCATTTACATGCATATTCATTTTCTTGTTGCATTTACCGTATGGGTGAAATATATTTTCATATTTTCTAGCATACGCCAAAAGTATAGCTATGCAGATGGTTAATTCTACCATTCTTTTTTCCCATGCAAACATTGTATTTCGTATATATGATCATTTTTCCTTTTGCCTCTCGTTTAATATTTCTGTCCCTGTTTGGAGGCACTTTACACAGTCTATTACAATAACTCGCGCTTTGTCCGTTTAAAGTACATTTTTGAAGTTGAGTCGGTGTGACGGAGACAACTGTTTTTGTGCCCCCCCCCCATTTAATACCTACATATGACTTGCAGTAGTCTTCATACGCTCTCAAGAAGACATCAGACATCGTATAAGTAATCTTTGTGACGACTGACAAGTCGGAAATGTTAAGTAAGATTTGACTTTTGGAATCTTCCTTTTAGATCTTAATCTCCCTTTCAGTCCTCATATTACACGACCGAGCAAGAGATTTATTTATACATCTTAGTTATTGTTTTTTTCTCTTTTTTTTTTTTCTTTTAAGTGCAGTTTCTCTATGACTTCCATACGTTGGTTTTTATTTGTCTCATCCTTTTTAAGTTGATGAGAAGGGACGGGGGGGGGGGGATAACAATCGTTTATCTTGCTCACTCATTCTGACTCGCTCGAGCTCGAGATAATTGTTTGAAAAATGAAAGGGTCATCAGCCAGTGCGTATAAGAGTTTTAAAGGAATTTTTTTTCTTAAAATTAGAAGAGAAAATATATGATGTTGAGAGCATCTCTCAAATTAACCACCTTCCTCTGTTGAGCGGCGAGCTTGTAATAACAATGATGGAGTGTGTATTCAAGCTTACCTTTCTTCTTCTTCTTCTTTTTACTTTTTTTTTTTTTTTTTTTTTACACCTACGGAGCTCGGAAGCTTCGTCTTCCCTCCCCTCTCCCCCCTTATCACTCCCCTCAATTGCCTGGCCTTCTTAATTCCTCTGGGTGTTAAAACCAAAACTTGTAAAGGCGTCAAAAGTTTCACTTTCGTTGTTCAAATAACATCGAATAAAAAATGAGCGCTTCTCCGTCCAAACTAGTTTTTAGTTGGCTCATTGGCTGCCGCACGCTGGGTTTTAAATGTGTGATATTCTTGTCATAGAGTCTTAGCTTTGGAATTCTTTTTTAAATGATAAAAGATATAAGATAAAAGATAAAAGACTAAATGGATAAATGGATAAATAGGTCTGTTGCAAACTTTTGTTACAGCGTTCTGAAGAGTTCGATTTTATTGTAACATCAAGTGATTATCGCATTGAAAGCATCGGAAGTCTCAAAATCCACTCGCAAACTCAGTGAATGTGCATTGAACAAAATTCAAAGATGCCGGCCTCGAATGAGTGGGTCACAAAATTGGGGAAGTCCCATCTAATTGCAACTTTCTCTATGATGAATCATTTTTCTTAGCATAAAAAGGTGATATTAGATGGGACTCCCCTATGGCCAGTGGTGAAGCGTGCGATTTGGCAACTTCCCTTTTCCCCATTTAAACACATTAGAAAGGTCGAAATGCCTGGTCATCGCCGATGACTGAAGCGTTCGACTTTTTTGGTGGATTTAAATGGAGAACATACATTGTTGCCAAATTTCACGCCTCGCCACTGCCTATGGCTTTATTAGGACCCGCTCATTCGACAGCAGTGGCGTAACTAGAAATCACCTTTCTCTCACTTTGTCCATTAAAGTGTCCAAGTTAGAAAAGGAAAGGAAAGGGGGATCAATCCCCTCTTCCTATCCTTTTTCTACCTGTACATTCGGATGAGTAAAAAGAGAGATAGCATGATTTCTATAGTTACGCTACTTTTCGACAGCATTTTTGAATCTTGTTAAACGCACGATTTGAGTTTGTGAGGGGATTTTGAAACTTATCAATGCTTTCAATGTGATTTTCATGCGATTTTACTCGGGAAGCAATCTTCCATAACGCTGTAGTAAAAGGTTTGATGCAGCAGTCCCATTTCTGACTACGGCTCTGATTCGAGTAATGTTACCGACATAAAAAGTAAGTTCATCTTCGGTTTTTTGTTTTGTTTTGTTTTTTTTGTTTTTTTGTTTTTTTGTTTTTTGTTTTTTGTTTGTTTTTTTTTACCGGTAGTATCATTTTCAAAATACGTAGATTCTAAGTAGGCCAGTCGTCAGGTACTTAAGAAAGGAAGTAATTGCTGGAAAGCTGGAATTTGTTTTAAAACGTTTCTTATGACCTCAGGATTCACCACCTAAGTTTGCACCATTTTTCCGATGCGGCTAACGCCGCCATCTTGGTTTTTCCAGCCAAAAATAGCTCTTTTTTCGGTTTTTTACTTGTATCTCGGCCAATAATGGTTTTTTGACCAAAATACTTCAGTATGAAAAGAAAGTTTACGGTATTTACTACAAAAAAGGTTGTTACCAATTTTTTTCAAATATGATTTTTCTCGGAGTTATCAGCGGTTCAAAAATCGGGTTTTCCACAAATCTTCCCAAATACCCGTTTTATCAGCAGTAGAGAGCTCAAAATAACCTCGTAATAACTGAGCTATGAGGAAAATCCATTTTTTTTTGTCATTCGATCATAGCAAGATAAATTTTCGGAGAAGAGAGAGGGTGATTCCAAGTTACCCCCCCCCCTCCCAAATGTCAAGGGAAAATAGCCTAAACAAGGGGCTAACCCAGAATGAATTCGAACAGAAGCTTTTATGGCTGGAAATTGTTTGTCGGTACTATCTAAGCAGCATGTAAAAAGTTCGCGCAAATTCGAGGACAGGAAGGGGGGGGGGGGGGTGGTTCCACAACCCCCCCCCCCCCGAATTGGAGGATTTATACGACTTTTCTCACGATTTTCCTCAATTAGCGTCCAAACAATCACTCCAACCACCAACGCTAAAATTTGACTCAACAAATTTTAAAAATGATGAAATTTCTTACAAGATGAGTTGATCGGATCAAAATTTCTTTCACTGAGCGGTCGGGAAACAGCAGACTTTCATTTCTCGGTAAATCGCAAATTCGTGGTAAAAGACGCGTTTTTCTGCGATTTCTCGAGCAATTGGAATTTTGCAGCAACTACTGCGGAATAATCATACACTGGGCTTCAAATAGGTATTATAAAGGTCCATCTTGAGTTGGGGGGCGAGGACCCCCCCCCCCCTCGACCCCGCTCTTAATAGGTTGTTCACTTGTTTCTCGTTAGAATTTCCAACGCATCAAAAATCGTGAACGTATTACGTCGCACTGTTTTTGACAGCGGATGACTGAGAAAAGAGATTGAGGATTAATAGGCCGATCCGTAAGTCTAGGTAGATATTACTTTCCCTTGGTGAACCATCCCCATGAGGTGGCACGGTGGCATCCAGGTCGTTTGTGTTCATCCACTCCTGAATTTAAAAATAAGCTCGACAAGAGTGATATTAGACGAGTGATATAGTTTCTTTAATATTAGACGTCCAGTGAAATGAGTAATACTTTTTTTAAGTTTGACGAAAGTCTTTGTTGAGGCGACTTTTTCTTTAAAGAGATGAAATCAAAGAACCTCTATACCTCTAGAGTGTCGAATTTTTTGCCTCCATCAAATTGAAAAATCGCCAGTTTACTTTCATTTCCAATGACTGCATGGGGTTTTTTCGGGGCACAAAATACATCTGTTTATTTTTGCAGCTCTTTATTTGTCACAAGTAATTGAAAAGCAGCAATTTTCCTTTTCCAAAAATTTGTAATATATAGAGTCACAACCTGTGAAAGCACGGAGGAAAATGAGATGCTTGCAAAGATGGGCTCCAATTTAATGTCTGTCATGTACCACGGATGGTGTTTTTTAACGTTGAATGTCATTTGTTAAGTGCAATTGAAAACTATTATCTAAGGATCTATTGAGCAATAACAAAAGTAGATCTGAATCTTCGCCAATGAAACGATGGTATCATCCGTGGAACAAGATGTGAAGCCTTCGTTGATAATGTCTATGTTTACGCCACCTTTAGCGTAAACGGCACCACCGATTAGCCGAATAATTTGAGTTTTATTTGTACGATTTGCCAAAAAAGGTCTTCCTCTTTCCAGTAAATGTCGTCTTTGGCGAGAACTTAATCAAAGGTGTGGATTTAGCCGTCATGCTTCGTTTTCGATGAGTGCAATCTTTCATAGACGGTTGAAGTATCTGTATCGTACCCGTCAAACCTAATTGTCGCTTTTCCATACTTAGACTTCGTAAAATATACGTATGATTCAGATATAACCATAATTGATCACCAACAATGCATGGACTCTATGTAATCCTTAGGGAGGGGGGGGGGGGGGTGGTGTTGGTTGATCCAAGTACGCAAAGTCCAGAAATGAACAAGACTTTTTTGCCGAGAAACAATTGGATTATTTCACTGATATCAATCTCTTCTCTCAGTCGTCCGCTGTCAAAAACAGGACGACACAATACGTTCATGATGTTTGGTGTGTTGGAAATTTTGACGAGAAACAAGTGAACTATTTCACCGATCTACCGAGCATTTTCTCTCTATTTATTCTGTATTAAGAGTGGGTCGGGGGGGGGGGGGGTCCTGTCCCCTTCGCACCTCCATTATACTCAAATATGGACCTTTATAATACCTATTTGAAGCCCAGTGTACGATTATTCCGCAGTAGTTGCTGCAAAATTCTAATTGCTCGAGAAATCGCAGAAAAACGCGTCTTTTACCACGAATTTGCGATTTCCCGAGAAATGAAAGTCTGCTGCTTTCCGACCGCTCAGTGAATGAAATTTTGATCCGATCAACTCATCTTGTAAGAAATTTCATCATTTTTAAAATTTGTTGAGTCAAATTTTAGCGTTGGTGGTTGGAGTGATTGTTTGGACGCTAATTGAGGAAAATCGTGAGAAAAGTCGTATAAATCCTCCAATTCGGGGGGGGGGGGGTTGTGGAACCACCCCCCCCCCTTCCTGTCCTCGAATTTGCGCGAACTTTTTACATACTGCTTAGATAGTACCGACAAACAATTTCCAGCCATAAAAGCTTCTGTTCGAATTCATTCTGGGTTAGCCCCTTGTTTAGGCTATTTTCCCTTGACATTTGGGAGGGGGGGGGGGTAACTTGGAATCACCCTCTCTCTTCTCCGAAAAGTTATCTTACTATGATAGAATAACAAAAAAAAATGGATCTTCCTCATAGCTCAGTTATTACGAGGTTATTTTGAGCTCTCTACTGCTGATAAAACGGGTATTTGGGAAGATTTGTGGAAAACCCGATTTTTGAACCGCTGATAACTCCGAGAAAAATCATATTTGAAAAAAATTGGTAACAACCTTTTTTGTAGTAAATACCGTAAACTTTCTTTTCATACTGAAGTATTTTGGTCAAAAAACCATTATTGGCCGAGATACAAGTAAAAAACCGAAAAAAGAGCTATTTTTGGCTGGAAAAACCAAGATGGCGGCGTTAGCCGCATCGGAAAAATGGTGCAAACTTAGGTGGTGAATCCTGAGGTCATAAGAAACGTTTTAAAAAAAATTCCAGCTTTCCAGCAATTACTTCCTTTCTTTGCCTTTTTTGACGACGCGACGACTGGCCTATAAAGGTGCAGTCCAAAACTGCTCTAGTAATGTGCACCAAAGATTTGTCTCGCGCTACTCGTTATTACTTTGGGGGGGGGGGGGATTTTCTACCGATGATGGTATGGTATATGCTACTGAATCGTTTTTTGTTTTGTCCCCCCCCTCCCGTGCTTGCATTTCCAAAAAAAATGTTTTCTCTCGCCCAACGAGTGCCGTGCGAGAAAAAAAAAAAAAGCTTTACTTCCTCACATCCCCTTCGCTTAATCTCTCCTCCTCCGAAGCTGTCTTCATGAGCTTACCTAGCTCACACGCGTATTACAGTGTCGCCAGATTTCAGGTCAAAAACCGTTTATTTTACATTGATTAATTCTTATGGGCGAAATATGCTGCCTGAATAAGTTGTCTTTGTATATCTGACAACACTGCACTGCTCGTATCTGCAGCATCCAGTCCGGAACATGACATTTTAATTTCGGAAGGCAGGTCTTCTTCACAACGTGACGCGTGGTCCCATCCTTTCTCATCAGTGTTGCCAGATTGGGGGTGAAAAAGACGTACGTTTTACATTGATTTAAATGGGGACGATACGGCTTTTTACCCTCGATCTGGCAACACTGTTTCTCATAATTAATTAATCCCGCTTAAGTATTTACCTTTGGTTCTGTTCTGCCTATGCAAGGCATGTAAAAGAATCTAATCTCATTTAATGCCTGATTGAGCTACTCGTCTTCAGCAATCGGAGAAAGAGATTAAAAAAAAAAAAAAAAAAATCGATTGTTTTATTGCCTCTCCAAAAGTCCAAAACTCGCCTTGAACTTCCTGTATATTAGTCCCTTGTCCAAAACTTGCGTTTCGAGAGCTTACGCAATCTATCGATATGAAATGTCGATCGTAAGCCAATGATTTGAGCAACTTTCTTCTCGGAATAAGGCGTGAGAATTTCCTCTGTTCGCCGGAAGAAAGTCAAGTTTGTGCCAAGCTTTGAAGGCCACTGCCGCCGTCCATTCACTCATCCATCGCGCATGCGCGGATTCATTTGTTTTCCTGTTTGCCTTTATTTAGAGTTTCTATACTTTTATCGATAGGATAATGAACTTCATTATGAAATTCTTCATTATACTTTTTCTTTCTTCCTCCTTTTCTTTTCGTTTGTTTGTGGTTCATAAAAGCTGATTTTGTTTACCAATGGAACGGTTTGAAAGTTCGAAACGAAGTATTGATTCGATGCAAATCGGCTCTTACAAAAATGCAGCTGCACGGCTTGAACAATAGAGCTCGTGCTTTGGGAGGGGCGGGTTAACCTAGGTATAATATTGTGCAATCATTATTAAATATTTGTTTCCCCTTTCAAAGCGCAATATGACTTTTAATGTATATCTTTTTAATGCTGAAAAAAATTCCAAAACTTCTGACAAGGGGAGGCTCAGAAGTCGCCGCCTCCGATTTTGAAAACAATTGCACGAAAATGTAGCTAAAGTAAAACTATTAGACCCGTGTTTCTCTCTTTTTGCCAATGGGCCTTCCTAAAGCGTCAGGAATTTTTTGAAAGTTGCCGAAATTCACGTAAATATTCGGAACGCTCTCCGCTCGGGTTTTTACGTGAATTTCGGCAACTTTCAAAAAATTCCTGACGCTTTAGGAAGGCATATTGGCAAAAAGTGAGAAACACGGGTCTATAGTGTACTCTGTTCGGGATAAGAAGTCCGATGGGAAGTCAGGTATAAACGCACTACATTGCAACGCAGCGGTTTCTCGGCTGTCGATTCTTCTCCGCAACGTCCGTTCAGGAGGACTTGCCTTTTAGACCCTTTTATTGAAGAAGAAAATACCGTGAACTGACCAATTTCTACAGTTGGCATTCGCGAATTTTGAATAACTGACTTTAAATTTAAATTCTGCTCGACGTGCACAGTAAAATGATACCTATACTCTGTTCAGGATACGATGAGACTTTACCTGACTTCCCATCGGACTTCTTATCCCGAACAGAGTATAATAGTTTTACTTTAGCTACATTTTCGTGCAATTGTTTTCAAAATCGGAGGCGGCGACTTCTGAGCCTCCCCTTGTGAGTAGATGTTTTTCAGCCATTTTCGTATTATTCTAGTGTGTTGCAATAATGGAATGAATTTTCGATTGAGGCAGTTTGTAGCTTTTTTTACAGGTCAATTAAGCCTTTAGATACTACAGCCGCACTTATTTGTTTACTGTGATTCTTTCCATCTGCGGTTTAAGTCCTCTAAAGTGACCTTGAAAGAATCTTCAATAAGAATATTTTGAGAAAGGATGTTTCATTTAGGTGCCATCAATCAATTACCTGGGCTAAAAAAAGCGCACTACGATTAAAAAAATATTTGTTAACCGATTTGGTTCAAATAAGCGAACAAAAATTTCACTCATACACTAAGATCTGATGGGACTTCGAGAGAGTTAATTGCGTTCTTCAAAATGAGAAAACCAACGCTATACCTTTTCCTGATATTTAGTTCTTGGACTTCGAATACTTATTTTGGAATAGAGTTAAGGTCACACTGTTGTAAGAACCCCCAAAAAATTAAATAGTATTTAAGATTCTAACCGTTTATAAACAAATAGAAACAAATAGTGCCTTGAATTAATAACTAGGACCAAAAAAAATCACTTCAGTGAAATAATTTTTGTTACCCGATTTGGTTAAAGTAAGCGAACAAAAATTTCACTCGTTAACTACGATCTGATACTTAGAGAGAGTTAAGTGTTCATCAAAACGAAAAAAACCAATGCTATACCGTTTTCAAGCTCTTGATGGACTTTGGCTACTTGTTTTGGAACAGAGTTGAGGTCACACTATTTGTAATAACCCACAAAAACTTAAGGACTTTGGCTACTTGTTTTGGAACAGAGTTGAGGTCACACTATTATGTAATAACCCACAAAAACTTAAATGTTATTTAAGATTCTAACCGTATAAATTAATAGAAACAAATAGTATAGCCGATTATTCATTAGTCGCCACTGATTCATGCTGAGACAATATGGTGCTAATTTGTCAAAATTCGATACTTATCGTCATCCGATGTCCATTACAAAGATCAATTGTGAGAGAAAGTTGTTGCAGCTTTCCTCCAAAAGGACCCCCCCCCCCCTTTCCCATGATACAAGTCCCGTCCATTTCGGGTGGAAAGAACTTGCTTCATCGGCATTGAAACTTCCTTTGCATGCTGTGAGGAGGTATATTTACGGTTAATAAGATTCCAAGCTGTTTTGACTGACCTAGAACAATGAGAGAATATTATTCTGGTTACCTATTCAAATGTCTGAATAATAATTAAGTAGTGTAAATAACAATTTATCCTACGTAGGATAATATCTCTTTTAAATGATGATACTCCTCTGCATAGCCGTATATAGCCACCAGGATATTGTCCATCTCTCTCTTTGCCCATTTGAACGCTTGTGTTAGAAAAGGATGGATAGAGGGGCTGTCACGTGACTTAAGTCCCTGTTTCTGTCTCTTTCTAACACACGCAGTCAAACGGGCAAAGAGTGAGAAAGACAAATCCCTGGCTACGGTTGTCGGTTATGCTCCTCTGTACTCTGATTGTAATCTGTTTCGTGAGCATTATCTCCTCGCGTCGAATCGAACTTAACCTAGAAAACGGCTTAACTACAGTTTGGGCAACCGACTGTGAATAACTAGCCCACGCAGTGTTGCCAGATTGGGGTGAAATGCAGCACGCTTTACATTGCTTTACATTGATACGGCTTTTTACCCTCGATCTGGCAACACTGGCTTGATGAGACGATACTTATTGTTTAAATGTGGTTGAATTTATTGCTCGAGGATTGGGTATAGGCAACCGGCTGAAGGTGAATTTATTCCTGGGCCGAGGTTTTCCGAGGGTTTTGTTGGTGAGGGCATTTTTTCTGGAACATCGAATGTTTTTTTCCCCCTAGTGTAAAATGCAACACCGCATCGCCACCCACCGAAATTATCCCAGTTAATTTACCTTAACTATCCGCTTTTTTGGTTATTGTGACTTGTATAGTTATGTTGCAAGCTTTCAACATATTTTTAAATGAGTCATAGTTGCAAACTTTTCCTACAGCCCCAGAGAGAGTATATATTGGTGTCATTTCACTTGAAAATAACGTTAATTGCACCAGGAAGTTAAAAAATTGACTCACAAACTCAAAAAGCGCATTTAACAAAATTCCAAGATGGTGGCTTAGTGAACGGTTCACAAATTGTGACTCACAATAGGCAACTTTCATGCTGAGGTAAGTGCTTTCATTTTAAGAGAGGGATGCAATTGGATTTGACTGCCCCATGTGATCTGCTCATTTTACTGGCATCCATATGGAATTTTGTTTAACGCACTCATTGAGCTTGAGGATTCAACCCTTCATATTGCTGTAGCCAAATTTTGGAACAGACCCATCACTTTCCCTTAATGGAGCTGTTGTAAACTTTTGCTGTAAGCTATTTAAGGTCAAATCAGATGTATATATGCTAAGATCGTTATTTTTGCAGGCTTTTGCATCAAAATCGCCCCTGTAAGCGCTGCAGGAAATGTGTGCAACAGCCCCATCACTTAAATGTTTAATCACTGTGACTCAGGCTTTTTCACACCCAAACTTTAACCTCTGAAAAAGAAGTGCGCTTTTATTAATTTCTTGATGTCATGCTCTTCACGCTGTTTCAATTGTTGCTTTCTAATAGCAAAGTTCTTCAACACCGCCTACTCAAGAAGAAAAAAAAAAAAAAAAAAAAAAATCGTGACGCTTGCAACTGCAGTCCATTATTGTTTCATTATCCATCCGTTATACTTTTACAGGTATTGTTCCATATCTTGGCTTACTTTTACTTTACTAACTGGTCAAAATTAACAACATAGTAACACTGCCCCTTTTTTGTGACCACCAAACCGTAGAAATTGCCACGAAACTTACAATTAGGAAGACGATGGTCACAGTCGAGGAGACAAGAAGTCGGAAGCTGGCCGCATCTGATGCTCCCGTAACTGGAGTCCTCGCCCCCTCAACCAGCCCCCCTCCCTCCCTCCCCTCCCTCCCCTCCATCCAGGTCGAAACTCGAAAGCCAGTGAGCATGAATGTATCTAGACGCTTGGGAATATACTCATGTGTGTGGCGGCACCTTTCGACCGTTTCAAAGTAGCGAAGGTGCGGCAAACGGTGTTGCCAACATTTGGGTAAAAAATTGTGGTAGTCCTTTTGAAAACCAGGCTCTTAAATAGTGTGATCTTTCTTTTTTTTATTATTATTTTGAGGGGAAAGCTCTGTTAAAAATGACTGGAATTTTTGAAGCGAAACAAAAAAAAAAAAAAAAAAAAACTTTTTTTTTTGGTAATAGTTCCGGCGTTTTTCCAGTTGTCCCCATTTACCTCACTCTCCCCACATCTTTTTTCAGTTGATCCTCGTCCTTTTTTAATCCTCCGTGTATTTCAAAATTATGGCGCGAAAGTTTCGAGGAAAAGTCGAGGACCATGTTAAAATTCGGCCCTTATACTTTCTAATTCTCACTGCTCAGGCCCCAGAGCATGGGAGCCCGTAGAAAAATTTCCAAGGGGGGGCAACATTTATGAACCCTAATGGAAGGTCTAGGAGACACCCCCCCCCCCCCCCGGAGAAAAGGGGGAAATTTTTTTTCATCAAAATAGTGTACAATTTTTAACCCGTTGTAGGATGTATCAAATAATAATAATAGTTTTGACGTATTTGATATACATATATTGGATAAAAGGACAACAGATTATAACGATAGTCAGAAAAATGTATAATTTTACTATTCCTTGCAAAAAATTAGTTAAAACTACAAAATAAACTAAGAATGAAGTTTGTCAACTATTACTCTTTTGATTAACATTTCATTTCATTTTCTTTTTTCCTTTCATTTTTTTTTTTTCGTGAAATTTTGACTTTTCTGAATTCCGGGGGGGGGAGGAGGGGCAAGTGCCCTCTCTTGCCCCCCGCTCTGAGCGCCCATGGCCCAGAGGGTAGAAAAATTGTTTGATTCGTGTTTAAAATTCAATTTTCCCAATAGTTGACGGGCCAATATTGGCGAAAAGTTTTCTGTATAAAGCTGGCAACGCATGAGGCAAGGGAAATGGAGAGTGGAATTTTGGGTAGGCCCCCGCTCCGCCCCGCGCTATCGCGTGGATTGTGCTTTCTCGTGTGTGATGCGGCGGGCATTAAAATTTATTTAATTTTTTTTTTTTTTTTTTCGTTTATTATTCCGTTGGAGGTATTGAACGCGCGGTTTTCGATGACACAGTTAGATTACAAGATTCTCGTGTCCAAATATGCATTTTCGGGCTTTGCGCATGCGTCGAATAATCCAGTTGAGGCGGTCGCGGTTCTCAGGATCCATAAAACATAAGGTGCGCTCTTCATTAGAAATCAGCGTTGCATTTGTATGGGGAATAGTTCGCGAAGACACCTTCCTTGTTCTGTATGGTCCTCTCTCTTGCGAAGAACAACTCAATTTGGCATTTACATATCCGCGTCCATGGATGCCAATGGGGCTATTGCACACTTTTGCTATAAGCGATTTAATAGTCGATAATGGCGTAAAAACCTCAAAAAATAACGATGGCGGCACTAAAAACTTCCAAAATCCACTCCTAAACTCAATAAACGCAGTTATTTGCACGAGCGTAATGGTGGCCGAAGGCACTAACAATGGGAAATTCCTATCTTAATTTCGTCACTCTTTCTATGCTGACAAGGATGATTCACAGAGTAATTAGTCATCAGAGTGATGATCCACATCCGATGAATGTTACCGCAACACCAAGTGACACCGGTGTCAAATGAAAGTAGTCTCTAATTGGTCACATCTTGATGGAGTTTCAGAATTGTTAGATGGGAATCTCCCATTGTTAGTGCCTTCGGCCACCATTACGCTCGTGCAAATAACTGCGTTTATTGAGTTTAGGAGTGGATTTTGGAAGTTTTTAGTGGTGCCATCGTTATTTATAGAGGTTTTTACGCCATAATCGACTATTAAATCGCTTATAGCAAAAGTGTGCAATAGCCCCATTCGTTCCTATACATATAGTTAAACGAAGGAAGCGTAACATGCAATTAGGCAACGTTGTGTTGTGGCCATCTAAACCCACGTAAAAGGTCGAATGCTAAGTTGTTCTTCAAACACCCAATAGTTCGATCTATTTCACGGGTTTAAATGAACGAACTGCAACGTTGTCAAATTTGAAACACCAATGGAAGGAACGTACCCTGAAAGAATTAGAGGAAGGGTGAATTAATTGTGCCCGTTGGTTCAGCGTGCAATCTGGCACCGTTGCATTTGGCTCATTAAAACCCATGAAAAAAATCGAATTACCAAGGAATCGCCGATGACCAGTGGATTCGACCTTTTCTGTGGATTCAAATGCGGATAAAATTCCATGTTGTCAAATAGCACGCTTCGCCACTAATTTAGTGATTTAAATTATTAATATTCGAAGTAATTCCTCGCATGTCTACAAAGTGAGATTCTGGCTCAATGGATAGTACAAGTCACTTTTTGAGAATTTTATTTTAAAAGTTTATAATTTTTTTCTTCTTTTTTTCGGAAAATACTAATCGAAAAGTGCGTCTCCACAGGAAACGTAAAGTTTTTTACTTAATTTTTTAAGCCAAATTTCGAAAAAAAAAAAATCTCAATTCTTTCATACCATAGCGGGCTGCTGGAAGGGTTCTAGATTGATGGAGAAATAAAGCTCAACATTTTCCAAACTCTCGCGGTGAGATATAGTGTGTTTTTAGGAGTTTTTGAGCTCGGGAAATTTTCAAGCAGAAACCATTATTTTCTCAAACAAGAAAGTCTTCACTCAGTGTTCCTTACAGTATTTTTTTGTTATTTGTCTTTTTTTCCTCGCGAAAACTGTTTAGTACAAGGCTTTCCTCCTTAGGGAACGGTCTTTTCTGCCTAAAAATTTCCAAAAAAGATCAACAATTATACTAAAAACTCTCTAATTCATGTGAGTGGCTGTAAAATTGGTGAACACCCTAATCTCAAACCAGCCGCCCTCTGGTATGAAAGGAGACGGTATTGGTTAACCCTGTAACGGCCAAATTATTCGGAAAGAACCCCACATTTTCGTTCATTTAGGGAACTTATTGTTAGTTAACTGTTCGTACTCGGGGGAGTTGGAATTGCCTATACAATACATTGAAGGCGCCCGATGAAACCTTATCTTGTGAGTGTTTTCATCGGTAATCGCGTTTATTCGCAATGAAGACGGAAACAATGTGAAATAGACCAGACAAGAAAAAAAGATAATACTCGGGCTTGGCCCATCAAGGGTTTTACCCTTCATAATATTTAACATGGATTATGCTAACATATTAATTACCAAACTGAAGATTTTTGATTTATCCATGAAAAGAAACGACAATCTCAAATAAATGTTTTTCCGCAACATTTAGCTCTGTTTCATTGAACTTATAATAGTATACATATCTTATTATTATTTATCCATAATCTGGCGAATGTGCGTTATTGTCCACAATTTAAGTGGCGGTAGCCACCCCGGTCAAGTTTAATCAAATTATTTTCAAGTAGTGAACATTAGCTAGACCGCTAGTAAATGCGAGTTTAGTGAACTTGCAAAACGGTGCTGACGTTGTAAACTATCCACACAAGGTTCACCACTCGCATCAGGCAGGCGTGGAAAAAAAAAACAACCAGATTATGTTCATAACCGAGCGTTCAAGTCTCTCATAGGCCCTGCAGGCAGATTCGTTTCACTCGCAATCTCTTTATCCTCGCTGTCTTTTCGCTACTTCTCTCCTATCTCCTGGCTATCTCTTCGTTACCTCCTCTCAATCTCCTCATAACCACTGTCCTATCGGAGATGCCGCGCTATCACATCTCGGTAGCTATAGTAGGTAGCTAGCTACTACCGAAGCAGTGTGCCGAGTCGTTAGACAATGTGGCAGTTGCAAGGGTCTGATTTTTTTTTTTTTTTTTTTTTTTTTTTTTTTTTTTTTTTTTTTTTTTTAGAGAAAATGATAGTACTTGACGAGCTGAGAACAATGGTGCTTAATCTTTACCTCAGTGGCGTCGCGTGCCATCTGGCAACAATGAAACTGCTCCATTTAAACTCATTAAATAAATCGAATTTTCCTTGTGAACTGTGCACCCCCTGAATTCGATATTTTACATGAGTTTAAATGGATAGAATGCATTGTTGCCAAATTGCACGCGACGCCACTGCTTTACCTAAGTGTCCTTGTATTGGAACTACACACGGATAAAGTTGTAAAAAATCGTGTACGTGTAGTGACGTCACTACGCGGAATTCCCATTTAAAACAGACAAATTCTCCGGACACTCTAAAATTGTAAATAGCAAAATTTCTCTACAAAAGTCTGAAAGTGATATGAGGTATTCATCAATTAATTTTTTTAATGGGTCTGTTGCACACTTCGGCTACAGCGTTTTAAAGTAACTATTCCTTTGTAAAAAGCCGAGAAAATAACAATCCCTGGTGAAAATGTTCCATGACCAATTTTACATGGTAATAGATTTCCATGGAAATTGCTCAAATTTCCATGGAAACTGAGTATTTTTCCGTGGAAACCACGCATATTTCCATGGTAAAAGGAGTGTTTCCATGGAAATCGCTGTCGTTTCCATGAAAAAATACTCAGTTTCCATGGAAATTTGAGCAATTTCCATGGAAATCTATTTCCATGTAAAATTGGTCATGGAACATTTTTACCAGGGATGGCAGCATCAGAAAACACTAAAATTAAGTATTAAACTCACAAATTGCGAAAAACACTAGACACTATTCACTTTTGTATCTTTCCACCACG
The DNA here is from genome assembly GCA_011764245.1 of Trialeurodes vaporariorum. Classification (NCBI taxonomy): domain Eukaryota; kingdom Metazoa; phylum Arthropoda; class Insecta; order Hemiptera; family Aleyrodidae; genus Trialeurodes; species Trialeurodes vaporariorum. The sequence goes on along the minus strand of VMOF01000024.1, from coordinate 61,460,920 downwards.
TGCACGATATTTCGCGAAATTAGCGCGGTACATTCAAATAATCACGGCCGACTGTCATCGCAGCTGACTTCATAAACAAATAAACAGTAAACACTGACGGCGTCTGCTCGAATTCTTACGTTTCAATATCCCCAATTCCTCACAAAAGGTTGTGAAAGGTACGGAAACCGATATTTGTGTCGAAAACTTATCAAAGTGAAACAATAACACACCAGGAGTTCCAAGGATGATTCCAACTTCGATCATCATGCTTGAAACTCCTGTGTGTTATTGTTTCACTTTGATAAATTTTCGACACAAATATCGGTTTCCGTACCTTTCACAACCTTTTGTAAGGAATTGAGGATATTGAAACGTAAGAATTCGAGCAGACGCCGTCAGTGTTTACTGTTTATTTGTTTATGAAATTAGCTGTGATGACAGTCGGCCGTGATTATTTGAATATGCCGGCGCTAATTTCGCGAAATATCGTGCACGTGGTGGAAAGATACAAGGGTGAATAGTGTCTAGTGTTTTTCGCAATTTGTGAGTTTAATACTTAATTTTAGTGTTTTCTAATGCTGCCATTGTTATTTTCTCGGCTTTTTACATAGGAATAGTTACTTTAAAAAGCTGTAGCTGAAGTGTGCAACAGACCCATTGCTTGCCTTTAATAATAAGGAATCATTTTAAAGCCTCAGAATAATACCTCTTTTTCAAAACCTAGAGCTTTTTCTACAGAAAGCTCACAAATCCCATTAGCATAGACGCTTCTTAATCTTACAATTATATTTTTCTTATGTTATTGTTAATTGCTTTATTATTATTATAATTATTATTTCTGCTTACACGACCTGTACACATAGCTACCTTTAAGGAGCTTTTTTTTGTACAAATTGAATATATCTATAAAAGAAAATTAAAAAACAAAAAATAAATAAAAAATAAAAAATATATATTTTGGGCCAAAATCTCTTCTCCAGAACAATGGGACTTAATTAGAAACCAAAGGCATCTTGTTGTTCTCAGTTCATCAAGTAATCATCAAGTATTTTCTTCATTAAAAAAAAAACAAAATTTTAGACCCTTTTGCAACTTCCCCATTATCTTCCTAAAATGAGGAGAGTATAAGGGAAAAACCTCAATTTATAAATCGAAGAATGATAATTTGTTAAGTTACCTGGAGGAGTAGGAGAACTTGATACAAAATCTAACGCTTAAAATTGCTAGTAGTCCTGTTTGAGTTTTTGTTTGATTTAATGTTGCTTTTTCAAGGAACTATGAAGATGAAGTACAATTTATTGCTGACTTTCCCTTAATTGCCTCTTATTCCCCATTCACCGATAAACAATCCGTTTGAATAGAACATAGTTTCTTTCATTCTTCTTCTCTTGCTCTTAAGCAAGTTTGTTTTGTCCTTAGAACGCCTTAACTTTTCATTCGGATCTTTTCTGGTCTTTACCCCCTTTTTTCGAAGAGTTTTTAGGTTTTTATGTTCTGCTGACGAGCCTTATCCTAATCCTAATTGGGCGAGTCCTAATCTCGCCCAATTGCAGATCTTGCCTGTGAAAGTCCTGGAACGTTTTAGAATGTTTCATGGAAACAATATGGAAAAAAAACATGTTTTAAAGCATTTTGAAACTTGTTGAGAACATATTCCTCGTTTTTCTTTTTGAGCATGTTTTTTCCGCATCTTAATTTGCTTAAAAATGGCACGTTTCGATGATGTTTTTGACGCGTTGATGGGGTACCTCAAACTTAAATGTTTTGAACTATTTTTTTTTTTTTTTAATGTTTCTTTAAACCCGCATGATCAATACTGATAAAATGAAGGATTGTATTTACGTTTGTTGTCATTTTTTACAGGCTTTGCGCGACACTTTATTTGTTCATTTAAATTGTGTTTTTAATTGGTTTTGGAAAACCGAGCTTCGTCTCGAAAAAAAAAGTCTGCATCTTTCTGGCTCTAATACTGTCAATGATGGGAAACCGATTAAAACGTGTGTTAGAATTTCAATTTCTCAGTGGGGAAAACTGAAAAGAAACCTTTTTTTTTTTTTTTTTTTTTTTTTTTTTTTTTTTAAATATACTGAAAACGCTGGGAAAAAAAGTGAAGAGAAATAAAAGTAAACGTTTCAAATCGATTCTAAAACGTTTTTGAGCCGAGATATGCCATTAGGATTCATTCGGTCGGCTTCCTCTCTCTCTCTTTCTCTCTCATTCCCTCTCTCCCTCCCTCCCCTACCTACCACCAATTCCTCCTCGTTTTCTCCTCATTGAGACGAAGCTCCACTCAATTACTGATCCCACCTGCGCCGTATTTATGGGCGCTGTTCCTTCCCTCTCCCCTCACACACACAACCGATGTTGTCAGACTGCCAGTGGCAGCACGTGAAAAGTGGTGTATCGATGGCTCTTTCATATAAACCCTTGGGAAAATTTCGATCCTCAAATGGTGCCTGCAGTAAGTCCTCAATAAATCGATACTTTTGATGAGGCTCTTATGGGAGAGAAATGATAACAGTTTCTGGTTTTTTTTGTGCGTTGGTCTCTGCCGAATGGGATGGATCTCTGCCGATTTAGGGTCAGACATGACTTTAGCAATGGGGCTGTTGCACTTTTGCTACACCTCCATACAGTAGCGCACCGAGAGTTTCTTCATCTCTCTCTTTTCTCCATTAAGAAACGTATGTTAGACAAGGATGGACAAGGGGATAAAACCCCCTCCTTCTGTCCTTTTCCTACTCATACATTCAAATGGGAAATGAGAGAGATGGAAGATATCCTGGTTGCGCCAGTGCCTCCATAAATAACGGCGACAGCATTAAAAACTCCCAAAATCCACTCTTAAACTCAATAAACGCTTTTATTTGCGCGAGCGTAATGGTGGCCGAGGGCAGTAATAATGGGAGATTCCCATCTAACAGTACTGTAACTCCATCAAGAAGTGAAGAATTAGAGACAACTTTCATGTGACACCAGTGTCACTATACTCTGTTCAGGATAAGAAGGCGGGTGAGAATTCAGGTAGTAATGCACTATTTAGCAACAGTGCGGCTATACCGGCTACTCCAACCCTTCGCATTGGCCCTTGTTCTCCCGAACTCTCTCTTGGCACGGAGGATTTCCAAGAACCGACAGACTCAAACATTTACACACGTCTTGTAAAAAATGCGAACTGTCAAAAATACGAAAAAATGGACGAAATTTTCGCCCTAAAGGGCCAAAACTCGGCATAAATAGTCGACTTTGAATATTGATGCCTCTCAGAAATTCGTATTTTTCAGTCCGAATTAAATTCAGGATTTTCGTCTAATTTCGAATTTATGAGCGTTATCAATATTCAAAGTCGACTATTTTTGCCGAGTTTTGGCCCTTTAGGGCGAAAATGTCGTCCGTTTTCTCGTATTTTTGACCGTTCGCAATTTTTACTGGACGTGTGTAAATGTTTGAGTCTGTCAGTTCTTGGAAATCCTCCGTGCCAAGAGAGAAGTCGGAAGAACAACGGCCACTGCGAAGGGTTGGAGTAGCCGGTATAGCCGCACTGTTGCTAAATAGTGCATTACTACCTGAATTCTTACCCGCCTTCTTATCCTGAACAGAGTATAGGTGTCACAGTACCATTCATCGGGTGTGGATCACTACTCTGGTGACTAATTACTCTGTGAATCATCCAAAGAGTAAACAAGAGTCGCAATTGAATGGAAGGCCTGCGTGGTTAACGTAGATAAGGGATCGGAATGCGGGCTGGCCTCTGATTGGCTGCAACGCGTGGAGCAAAAATGACTCGGGGTATAGGGAAAATAACACGGGATTTACGTTCCGGGACGTTTATCTCGAAACCTAAGCAAAATCGTACGTAAACAATTTATACGAGTCGATTCAGCAGATTTTTCCGAACAATTTGATAGGTCATAAGTGCCACTTTATTGCAAATTCGAAAAGACTGTTTCAGTTGAAAAGTACTCACAATAGTGAGTTACTCAAACACTGCTCAAACACACGCCAAGCATGTAATCACACTATTGTGAGTACTTTTCAACTGAAACAGTCTTTTCGAATTTGCAATAAAGTGGCACTTATGACCTATCAAATTGTTCGGAAAAATCTGCTGAATCGACTCGTATAAATTGTTTAAATACGATTTTGCTTAGGTTTCGAGGTAAACGTCCCGGAACGTAAATCCCGTGTTATTTTCCCTATACCCCGAGTCATTTTTGCTCCACGCGTTGCAGCCAATCAGAGGCCAGCCCGCGTTCCGATCCCTTATCTACGTTGACCACGCAGGCCTTCCATTCAATTGCGACTCTTGTTTACTCTTTGGAATCATCCTTGTCAGCGTAGAAAAAGTGACGAAATTAAGATGGGAATCTCCAATTATTACTGCCTTCAGCCATCGCGCACCATTACGCTCGCGCATATAAAAGCGTTTATTGAGTTGAAGAGTGAATTTCGGAAGTTTTTAGTGCTGCTATCGATTATTTTTTGAGGTTTTTGCACCAGAATCAATTTATTAAATCGCTTATAGCAAAAGTATGCAACAGCCCCATTGAGATTCATATATAGGCGGAAATGGGTAGGGGGGGACCAGGGGACCTCTTGGCATTTGAGACAAATTATTCATTAATCTTGTCGATAAAATATGCTCTTCGCACTAATCACTATATCTCTCGACAATTGCACTGCGGTCTTGCAAAAGCAGTTTCCTTTTTCTTTGTTCGTCTCTTTTTATTTAGGTAACAACCGTGTCGTATTATGGCTAAATTAAAAAAAAAAAATGTAATTAGTTTTTAAAAAAAATTAGCTCAATACGAAGACAGTTGCGGAGAATATGTGATCGAAGGAACTTGATGGATGGACGTCCATTTGAGCAATTCTCACTCCTTAAAGTACTTCAACGAAAAACCGAGGCTTAAAAAAAAAAAAGGATTGTCCATTTGGCAACTGTGCATTCTAGCCGCCCAATACGTATTCTTGCTCTCAATTTTGTCCACTATTCATGACTAAGTATCGCTTACGCGAGAAATATTGACTCGCTCGAAGATTTAATTTGCTTTATATTTTTTCTTTTTCTTTTCTTTAACGTCTTCTCAATTTCTTTAAAGTCGGTCACGATCTTTCAATTTCGCTGGGAGCCGTCCTTCGTTGCTTTGCTTCGAGCGAAGGCCTTAAAAATGTACCCTTTAACTCTCGTCCCCCCTTTTTCGATCAAGTCTGATATTCTTTGCATGTAGCAACGAGAAATAGTTCGAGTGTCACAGGACAGGAAAGAAGTTGAAAGCAGGAGCTAGCGTGTGAACGAAGCAGTGACATACGTCCTGCGTCGACGATTCGACGCAACCCGCTTGACATGTATCCTGAAGATAAGAGTGCAAAGGGGGAAAAAAAGAGAGTTGTTTTTACTTGTAATGCGGGTTGCGTCGAATAATAAGTCAATGATTCGACGCAACCCGCATAACACTTGCCCTGAAAATAAGAGAACAATATTTGAAAACAAACATTGGTTTTACTTGTATGTAATGCAGAGGAGTACCGTAAAATTCAATCTGAAGGTCAGGAAAATTGAAAAAAATTTCCGGGGAGGGCCCCCGGACCCCCCGCTTGTCCTGAGGGGTATTCCATACCCACCAGACCCCCCGGAGTTTGAGTCGTAACCCCCCCCCCCCCAAGGCAAATTTCTCGATGCGCCACTGAACACAATACATGTGTTTAAATGGGTGAAGAAAAGAGAGAGAGATTTGTCTGACTCTAGCTGTATCTGCTTCAAATACAGTTGACGAATTAAATAAAGCCAGTTGATTCCTCAGCTTTTGGCTCAGATAGGTTACCTGCAATACTTACATTAAAATGAACTTGAGCATTGCATGTGGCCTACCTGAGCCAAAATCCAAGGGGTCAACTGACATTGTTTCATTCACTGTGCCTACTTCTTTAATCAACCCTTATACATGGAAGAACTCAAAGCAGCTTCAATTTTTCGCCCCAAATTCATGCGTGCACATGAAGCGACAAAAGTGGCGTCGCGTCCTATGTAGCAACGTTGCATTGTTCCCATTTAAATCTGTGAGAAAGGTCGAACTGTCGGTGGTTCACTGCCTCGAATCGATATTTTGCATGCGGTTAAATGGAAAATTGCAGCGTCTGGGATCTTCTCCAAGCTGCTTTTGTTAGAGTTGTAGGCTGAAATTAACTAGACCCGACTTAAAATTATTATCTCGCGGGAAAATGAAAAAAAAAATATCCTTGCTGTTAAATGCAGTCAAGCCTACGGGTGGTTGCAAATCAGGAGGGGAAACAAAGGTTGTTCCGTCTAGGTCTGATCGTGTTCATGTTGAATTAAGTACCGCCAATTTTCATAATAAATCGCTCTATCGTGATGCGTGACCTTTAGTTTTCTCTCTACCCTCGTCAATTGCTACATGTTTCTTTTGTCTGTTTCAGAATTTGCCGGCGCGTCAAAATGAGCTGAGCTCGATTACTTTCGGCGGTCTCGAACCAAGGTAATTCAGTTTTTCTTTAAGCTTTTGAAATATCCTTACCTCGTAATTTCTAAACAGTTTGCTTTGCAGTATACATTGTTGTCAGTTATGAGTTTGAGTTGAAAATCCTGACATTTTGCTTATTGATCCCCTAAGTAGCATACATCATTTGGCAACAGTGTATTATCGCCATTTAAACCCATGTAAAAGATCGAACAGCCTGATCATCAACGGATGATTGACGCGTTCGACTTTTTCAGTGAGTTCAAATGGAGATTAGACAACGTTGCCAAACGCTACCAGGGTCTAATTAAAAGTTTATTGTTTTTTTTTTAATGAAGATTGGCAACCCTGCAGGTAGCGAAAGTCACTTTGCATGCCGGCGCAGAGCGGCTTGAACTCGACCCTTCTTTTGATCGCAGTCAGTTTTGCTCTCTTTTTCTCCTCCAGGCTTCCGATCAATTTTCTCCCCATCCCCTCTTAATATGTCTCTCCCACTTGACCAATAGCGTTTACAGGAATGGGTCTGTTGCACACTTCGGCTAGAGCGTTTTAAAGTATCGATTCTTATGTAAAATTCGGCGAAAATAACAATGGCAGCATCAGAAAACACCAAAATTCAATAATAAACTCACAAATTGCGATAAACACTAGACACTATTCACCCCTGTATCTTTCCACCACGTGCACGATATTTCGCGAAATTAGCGCGGCACATTCAAATAAACACGGCCGTCTTTCTTTACTGCTAACTTCATTAACAGTAAACACGGACGGCGTCTGTTTGAATTCTTACGTCTCAATATCCTCAATTCCTCACAAAAGATTAAGAAAGGTACGGAAACCCGCATTTGTGTCGAAAACTTATCAAAATGAAACAATAACACACAGGCATTCCAAAGATGATGATTAAAGTTGGAACTCCTGCGTGTTATTGTTTCATTTTGATGAGTTTTCGACACAAATGCCGGTTTCCGTACCTTTCTGAATCTTTTGTGAGGAATTGAGGATATTGAGACGGAATAATTCAAACAGACGCCGTCCGTGTTTACTGTTTATTTGTTTATGAAGTCAGCTGTAATGAAAGACGGCCGTGAGTATTTGAATGTGCCGCGCTAATTTCGCGAAATATCGTGCACGTGGTGGAAAGATACAGGGGTGAATAGTGTCTAGTGTTTTTCGCAATTTGTGAGTTTATTAATAAATTTTGGTGTTTTCTGATGCTGTCATTGTTATTTTTACGGCTTTTTACATAAGAATTGATACTTAAAAACGCTCTAGCCGAAGTGTGCAACAGACCCATTATTGCTGTTTCTCTCTCTTTCTCCGTTTGAACACGTGTGTAGGAAGAGGACAGATACAGGGGCTCAAACGTGACTTCCGCTCCTTCGTATTTCCTTTTCTAGTTCATGCACTCAAAGGGGAAAAGAGCAAGAAAGAGTCATTTGACAATTTGACATTCTTTATGTCCTCGACAGTATACTCTCTTACTTAAATGCAGTCGTTTATGAGAGAAGAGTGTGCGATTTGGCAACGTTGTACCGTGTCCATATAAACCCACACAAAAGATCGAATTCACCGAACAGCCAGAGCTGCCGTTTCGCGTATAATAGATGACATTTTTCAATTCACCCACCGGTTGTGAAAAGATTACCGAGTTCAGTTCAGTGTTTGACTATTTTTCACGAAAATACTTTGATCTGTAATCTTTTCTCAATCGGTGGAAAAGCCGTTAATTAATTAAAATATCCGAATGTTTTTTAAAGTCATCGACGACACCACCGGTTGAGAAAAGGTTGCAGATGTGAGTATTTTCGTGCATTACAGCCAAACACTATAAAGTGAACTGTGTAATCTTTTCTCAACCGGAGGAATCATCGGTGAATTGAAAAATACCATTAATTATACGCATAACGGCAGCTGCCGAACACCCACTGGTTCGATCTTTTTTATGGATTCAAATGGAAGAAATTCAACGTTGCCACATCGCACGCTACTTCACTCGTGTCGACTTTTCACAATTTTATCGGGTGAAACAATTTGGCTCGTATCATACTCAATTTTTCAAAAATTGAACTTCCAACCTCACGCTTGCACGGAGCAGTTCAATTGATTACCCCACACCCATAAATTGGAGGCAAGCTTGCAGATAGGTCGAAAGTTCGAAAGAAGTGCCTTTTGTTTGGCACGTTAAGTCAAACGGACAATTACAGGTCACAGGTCAAAAGGCTAAAGAACGCTTCAGGGCCCTCAGAAGTAACTTACCCGACAGTCTGCGGGTCGCGGGTGTTATACACAGCTTCTCGCCGCTTGCTCGCGACGAGGACTGATTTAGCTTGTGATCGTGGCTGCTAGATGGGCGTAAGTTTATTTCAGTCAAATCTGTATCAAATTGATTAACTAATGGACGGTTATCGCGCTGTCGTCATCCAGTGAAAAAGTTCGTCAAGCGTTCGAAACTTCCTCTCTTTCTCTCTCCCGTGAACCCACACGGAAAAAAATAACTGGTAGCATCTGCATAAGTAGTTGATTTTGGAGTCAGTTATCGCAAGTATGGTTTTCACTTAACCCTTTACTGCATGACTTTTTTTTTTTTTCAATAAAATAATTTTTTTCAGTACAATTTTGATCCTTGAGACAGGGAAAAATAGTGAAAAAATTCTTTCCATTATATTTCAATGGTAAAGAGCCTGAATATTAATTGTTCAAAATATGGCCTTACCCGCATTTAGGTATCCATGCAACTGAAAATAAAGTTTTCAGGCTAAAAAAAAAAAAAATTAAAGTAGTAAAAAATAAGTTAGTAAGTTTCAATAGTTGTTTTTTTTTTTGTACATGGTACCCCTGCGTTACTCCCAAACATAACAATGAAAATCAGAAAATCTCGATCAGATTTTCAGTAAGCTATTTTCAACCACTCTGCACGTTCTCTATCCAATACATTAGCCGCACACTTTGAATTTCGATCCAGCTCCCATAATTAAGGAATGGGCTTTATATATCCTCGAAAAAATCTCATAAATTTAGGGTCGATATTTGATAGACCTCTTCAAAATACGTTTAAAAATGGCCAGTTTTTTTCATTTTCTTCCACCAGAAACACTGGAGGGGGGGGGGAAACGATACATTGATCGAGCCGTTTTGCTGTATATGATCTCCACAAGGCCCGATTTATTCTATCGTACCGCCCAATTACTTACTGAGACCATTGATATAATTATGTATATAGGTTATTGAGAAAATCGATAGGAAAATAAAAGATACATCATAATCGGGGCGTGTTCCTGTATATGATCACCAACCGTATTTGATCAATTTACCGGGTTTTTTTATTCTTAGTAACGGGGGGAGAGGGCTCAAAGTCAAAACTTATTCTTAACAGAAAGTAGCCCGAAAATTGCTTCCACCGACGCTTCAAATTTCAAAATTTTACAGGCGTGCCCCCCCCCCCCAGAAAATTTTTCTGAATCCGCCACTGAGTGACGCACGTTACTTTATTTTTCGTGTTCTTTTGTTCATTTTTCTCAAATTCAATGAGATTCAGACTGTTTTTATTTCTATGCCTCGCTGATTGATTCCGGCTCTGATTTTATTTTTTCTGTATTTTGATGATTTATGTAAAGTTCTAACAAGGGGAGGTCACGATGTGTCCGGCTCCGATTTTCATGAAATTTGCATGAAAATGTAGCTTAGGTACGTCTTATTGAGGATCAAGAATCGTTATCGGCAAATGGGTACATGGAAAGTAAAAAAAAAAATTCAAAGTTTCGTCAAAATCTGCGAAATTCAAAGTGTGCGGCTAATGTATTGGAATTTCCGGACTTATTCGTATAGCAGTTCTGTGGCCGACTGGTACGGCGCTCGACTCGGAACACACGGGTCGTGCGTTCGATCCTGGGGTTGATCGCTTGATTTTTGCACTTCAATATCTAATTTTAATTGGTGAATATCATGTTGTTGTTGTTTTTTTGTTTTGTTTTTTTGTTATCTTTGTTTTTTTTTTCGTATGTCGGGAAAAAAATTAGACGAAAAAGAAATTTTGGAAATGATTGAATAACGTATTTCGGATGAAAAGCTTAAGTAATTTTTTAATGATAAGATTATAAATGCGATTTGATCATGCGTCGTGCAATGACAATACGTTTCAGAAGAGAGCGGAGCTAGTTGTGAGTCAGTTGCACTATCATCAGATTACCTACTTACACTTTTAGCGGTTGAAACTTGGGTACAATGCCGAGAAAATTATAATCTTGTCATTACAAAATTTCTCTAGCTTTTCATCCGAAATACGTTATTCAATCATTTCCAAAATTTTTTTTGTCTAATTTTTTTCCCGACGTACGAAAAAAAAAAAAAACAAAGATAACAAAAAACAAAAACAAAACAACAACAACATGATACTCACCAAATTTAAAAATTTGATATTGAAGTGCAAAAATCAAGCGGTCGACCCCAGGATCGAGCGCACGACCCGTGTGTTCCGAGTCGAGCGCCGTACCAGTCGGCCACAGATCTGCTGTACGAATGAGTCCGGAAATTCCAATACATTAGCCGCACACTTTGAATTTCGCAGATTTTGACGAAACTTTGAAAATTTTTTTTTACTTTCCATGTGCCCATTTGCCGATAACGATTCTTGATCCTCAATAAGACGTACCTAAGCTACATTTTCATGCAAATTTCATGAAAATCGGAGCCGGACACATCGTGACCTCCCCTTGTAAGATCGCAAACCGGAGAAGTCATGGAATTTTGGTTACTTTTGTCTGAGTAAGCGTGTAAAAGTTGAGTATTTTTTTTTCTCTCTCTCTCTTAGTCTTATTTTCTTTCCAAACATGGACACCTATATTAATTTCACAGTCCTTCAGGGCTCGTCTGAGGAATGGCGTGCCACTTTCGGCTGTTGTTCAGTCCGATTATTCAGGTCGACTTTACACTTTACAGGCCGTCTCTGATGTTTCGGTTCTTTTGAAAAATCCGCATATAAATCGATATAAATGCCCATCATTCACCATGAATCGAGCTGTATCAATCGCTTTCGAAGGAGAGCAGAACGAAATTAAATTAATTTTCTCATGCGGCTTTTTCGAGCCACGGTCCCTTTCAACTTGAAGCACCCGAACGATCGTTTTTACTATTTCACTTACACCGAGCCGATCCGTACTCCCCGTCCGCACTATGGTCTTAGATCGTCAAAAATTGGCAAATAATTTTAAAAAGTAAATTTCTCATCAATTTTTTTCTAATTTTTATTTTGATTTTAATTTTAATTGGTTTTTTTTTTCATGATTTATTTTTTAAATTTTTAATGTATATCTAATTAATAAGGAATTTAATTTTTTTTTTTTAAAATTATGTTCTTCAATTTACTTTTATTTTTATTTAATATACTTTCTCATCAACAATTTTTTTTTAATTATTTTTAAAATTTTCTTTAATTTTCTTTATTTTTAAATTATTTTTTTACTAAGTTTAAAAAAATTTTAATTTTTTTTAAATTTTTTTTTATTTAATATACTTTCTCATCAACAATTTTTTCTTAATTATTCTTAAAATTTTCATTAATTTTATTTATTTTTAAATCATTTTTTGCCAAGTTTGAATTTTTTTTTAAATTTTTTTAAAATTTTTTTTTTAATTTTTTAATTTTTTAATTTATTTATTTATTTATTTATTTATTTATTTATTTATTTATTTATTTATTTATTTTTTTTTCTTCCCATGAATTTATCATTTGTAAACTTTTGAGACCAACTTTAATCACAGAGAAAACGTTTAACAAGTAACTTAAACCTATAAACATCACCGGAAAGTCTTAGATTTTAGGTAAAAGATCGGAATAATATGACTTTTTCCACAGTTTTTGGCCACGTTTTTTTTCGATGTCAGACCAAAGCGCGCGGTGCCTGCCCGGTGAATGGTGATGCTCAACCCAGCCTAACTCGAGAGACGCGGCTCATTGCCAGTTCATTTGCATGCGCGGTGGTCTTTGCGTCTAGTGTCTTGATGCGATTCGGCCGCGCATTTCAGTGTTGCCAGATTCAGCAAAGAAAGATATACCTACACACTTTACATCATAAGGGGCGGTAGCCCCCGGCCAAGTAAAAAAAAAAAGAAAGAAAAAAAAAGTAAGAACAAGAACAGAACACAGATGCCAAGAGACGCGGTCGGGGCACCGACACTTATATACACGCAACAGAGCAAATTTCGCGATTTCGGCGTTTTGGGATCGTTAATCATCGATTCCAGTTAAGCCGCTAATCAAAACCCCATATCACCCCATATCGATCGATTTGCCACGCGCTCGAGATGATGATTCTAAAATTTCAAATCAATCGGTCAATTTATAAGAAAGATATTAAGAAAAAACAGCTAATTTAAGCCTCTAAAACTGCTCGTTTGGTCATCATGAATTTTACACGGACGATTGCGAGAGAACCATTGCTCCAAATCATTAAAACTTGGTACCGTTAGATTTGTAATGTTCTAGTGTAAGTTGCTTTCAATTTTGAGACCAATCCGACTTCAGTGCTCGGAGAAATCGTCAAAATACTTGACGGTTGTTCCGTTTCAGAAGCATTTCAGAGCAATTAATCGGAAAGTCCTACAGGGTAAACGGTGGCACGGATCGAAGAAAACTTGGTACAGAAATGTCCGTATTGCTTCCGTGTGCGTGCTTTTGTCAACATTTTAACGATCCGAGCAATATTAAGGGAGAAATCTTCAATTGAATACATGTCAGTCATAGAATAAGAGACAAGAGAATCGTTTTAATTATCAGTTGTTGTAACCGTCGCCCACCAGACGGCGCCAACCTCCAGTCGACCGACTGTCAAACAAACCGGTAGCGTTCGATGATGGCCCTTAAATGAGGATGACATGTTTTTGTTTATTTGTTTTCATCTCGGGTGATTTTGTTTTGCTCATCGTGTTGATCGACCTATTACTCTTCTTTCGGTTACGACTATATTAGAATTATTGGCTTTCTTTCAAATGAAAGTGTTTGCGGCCACCATTCACTTCATTCTTTACTCCTTGCTCGCCGGATGGATTATGTGTTTTATCCTCCAACTTAGCTCGGTAAATCAGTGTTGTTTTTAGTCGGAGTTATTGCGGAGGTGCAACTCTTTCACCTGGACCGTTTAACGTGAATAACAATTCATCTATGATCTAGTATGTAGTGCCGTGACCGAGTTCTTAACTAACAAAATAGTTTCAGATAACTTCGCTGTGGAATTCGGTAACCTACGGGTGCTTCTAGCTTTTGTCTCTGAGGCTACCGTCATGCCTACCTATGAAGTACCTAACCCTACCTAACCATACTATTTGTTATTGGTGTCGTGTCATGCAACCATTGAATTTGCTCACTGAACTCTGTATATTTAATAATATCTCGCATTTATTGTGGTCAGTGTGCTCCTTGATTCTGGGCTGGGTTGCTCATTCTAAATGGCAAAATCTTTGCAGGAAAAAGTTTTGTATGAGGGCTGCTTGATGTTCCGACCTATCATAAGTTAACCCGTCGAACGTAACCTCACAGGAATATTGGTTGAGTAGGAGATAGCGGCCCTTATACTAAACTACACCATCTTCGCAATGCATATGCTTGGCAGATAGAATAGTAGGTGAAAGAAATAGTTTGATAGACCACCTTTCTGTCGCAAATGAAGCCTGCTCGGCCCCCTCTACTCAGTTCGTCAGTCTCGAGCCACCTTTCCCCATTGTATCTGAGCTGCCATCATAATGGATGATACTGCATGTTGATCCAGTCATACATGTAGTCACCTTAAGTCTGAGCTGTTAGTCAAGTATTTCTCGTATCCGAGGGTTGTGAAAAAAAACCCTGACCCAGAAATCTTTGCGCCGACAGTTAGCTAATTCAGCAGTAGAATAAGCAGCCTGATCATATCTCTACTAGAGGAAGTAGAGTGTAATAAAGCATTAAAGCATCCACGAAGGTAAGTTTCCTCAACCTAGTAATAACCTCTCTCAGCTATTCTCTACCAGACCAGAATGTGTCTCTATGCTTGTTCACTTTGGTTATACTTCTATAACAATCCCAGACTTGTAAAGTAGTAAATAATGGGCGGAAGCTTTTCTGTTGATTGTGAGGGTGATTTGATTAACTTGGTATGCGTGGTCTTACATGAGATGGCAGTTGACAGCTTGAACTGCTCTCTGAGCAATTGATAAGCTGGTGCTTCTGCCTATTTTTGATGCGCTGCGACATCACTTTGGGACCAATTGTAGGCAAAATCAAACTGTAATCTATACTAAGCTAAACAACCTCAACCCTTCTGATTATTTGATGAGAAGATAGTGTATTTAATGGTATATTTGGTAGAGAACCACATCAACTGACTGCTTGTTTACCCATTTTAAACACATTTACTTACTACCGTAGCTCTTCTCCAGCTTTCTGCACTCCATGAATTTTTTTCTTACTTTGTTTCTGTATGCTGTAACTTCATATCAAATGATACACAGAAACATGTACTAGAGGTCGTTTCAGGAGGGAGGGAGGGAGGGAGGGAGAGGGAGAGGGAGAGGGAGAGAGAGGGAGGGAGAGAGAGGGAGGGAGAGAGAGAGTGAGAGGTTGAGAGCAAAGATTATTCATGTTTCAGACAGAGTTTGATTAGAAACTTCAACCGCGGACTAATCCTGCGTCAAACTGTTGCTCTAATTTTACAATCATGATGCTGTGTCATGCTGTGCCAATGCAAGTCAGCAATGTCTTTTAAGCTTTGAACCTTTGAGAACAGATTTAAGCTCATCTGCAAGCACCCCGGCCCATAAAAGTGTAGCTGATCAGTTCTCTTGTTCTAAAAATCCTCTCTCTGCATTCAGTGTACACCAGGAAGTAGCTAGATTTGCAGAAAGAAAGGCAACATGATGAACCAGAGTTTGTGAATGCCTTGATCCGCAAAAATTCCCAACTACAGGAGGAAATTGAGTTTTATGAATTTCATGAGATTAAGTGTGATCATTGCGGACATGTAAATAGAAATTCTAATCTCAGCAGAATTTTGCAACTGCCTGTAAGCTTAAATGAACAGAGTATCACCAACATGATCAAAATTATTCTTCGTGGAACTATCCCGAGGGTTTAAAGTGTGAACTTTGTTGATGCGGCAATAAGAAAAAATGCACTTTTATCAGTAATACAGGAGAATGCTCACTATTCAATTATTATTGAATAAGTGGGAAAATGGACAAAGTGTCAAAATAACAAATTTTCAACTAGATGATCTCCGTTCATCTGATCTTACTGTTAATGGTAGTCTCTTCAGGTTGCATTCAGGGATGTTTCATCATATGGAACAGTGACAGATTCGGGTCACTACACGGTTGTTGTGCGCTTGGAGTATGATAAAAATATTTGAGCAAATGACCAAAACATTTCTGAGTGTCGATGACCCGAGGGGACCAAGGATGCCTACTTGCTGTTCTATTGTAAGGTGGAATAATTGCGACGAATAACTAAATTGAACCAAACCATTTTAAGAAAGATGGACTCAATGGCAATTAATTCATGCCAACATTCTTGCGTGTCTGCACACCTAGCAGCTTTGTTTAAATTTCAACAATTGCCATTTTTAAGCTCGGTTCGATGATTCATGTACATAGTGAACTCGAGCGGCGGAGGTTTTAGTGGGTATGCCACACTCTAATACTATTCGAGAGACATGCTGGAGAATCTCACACAGAGCCTTTAAAAGGTCAGGTTATAAAAACTTTGCTCATAAAAAAAAAAAAAAAAAAAAAAAAAAAACAAAAAAAAAACAAAAAAAAAAAAAAAAAAAAAAAAAAACAAAAAAAAAAAAACAAACAAAAAACAACCCAATGCAATCAGAGATTGGTAACATTTGATTTGTATTATCAACCACCAACTATTTGCAGTTGAACTCAGCTTTTTGGTTAAGCCAGAATCATCCAAGTGTCTCCCAAAACGGGCACTGATATTGCCACAAAAACTTTAATCAAAATGATTAAAGTAAAAAAGCTGGCCAAGCAAAAAAGTGTCTCCCAACTCCGCTTCTCCTTCCTTTCTCTTCTCTCCCCCAATTTATTTTATATTGCAAGCTGGTTCATTTGACTTTACACTCCTTGCTAAAATCCAACTTTTCGAGATTATGGCTCTCTTTTTTAGCGCCAAAAGGCACTGAAATCAGGGAGCCAAGTTTACTTTCTTTTTTTCTAACTCCGTGCCAGTATGCAATCTGTGATACCGCGCACACTTTTAACCAACGAGGCGGGAGGCTGGCTGGCTGAGTTGACTGATTAGTCGACGCCGCTAACGCGGCGCGACTGCTGGGTTGCGATTGTTTTCTTCGATTAATCGCACAAATATTGCTGATATAACACGGAAGTCAAGGAATCTGCGGTGAAGAAATTATTACCACTGCCGTCTCTACAAATCAACGAAGAGAGAGGGGGAGGGGAGAGGGAGAGAAAGAGAAAGAAAGCGGGGTAGTCACAATTTATTTCAAGAAATAATTGGAGGAAAAAATTGAAAATGAAGGAGGAACTTCAGACTTTGGCCGGGGGTTTTTTCCCATTCAAATTCTCAGAAAACGTCTCCAAGTATCCGACAGTCATTTCACCAATACCCCAAAAAAAAACCCCCGGCCAAAGTCTGAAGTTCCTCCTTCATTTTCAATTTTTTCTTCCAATTATTTCTTGAAATAAATTGTGACTACCCCGCTTTCTTTCTCTTTCTCTCCCTCTCCCCTCCCCCTCTCTCTTCGTTGATTTGTAGAGACGGCAGTGGTAATAATTTCTTCACCGCAGATTCCTTGACTTCCGTGTTATATCAGCAATATTTGTGCGATTAATCGAAGAAAACAATCGCAACCCAGCAGTCGCGCCGCGTTAGCGGCGTCGACTAATCAGTCAACTCAGCCAGCCAGCCTCCCGCCTCGTTGGTTAAAAGTGTGCGCGGTATCACAGATTGCATACTGGCACGGAGTTAGAAAAAAAGAAAGTAAACTTGGCTCCCTGATTTCAGTGCCTTTTGGCGCTAAAAAAGAGAGCCATAATCTCGAAAAGTTGGATTTTAGCAAGGAGTGTAAAGTCAAATGAACCAGCTTGCAATATAAAATAAATTGGGGGAGAGAAGAGAAAGGAAGGAGAAGCGGAGTTGGGAGACACTTTTTGCTTGGCCAGCTTTTTACTTTAATCATTTGATTAATTGAACTATACGGAAATTTGTATTTTTGTCTGCCAAATCTGGCAGCTCTGGCGCATTGACACCGGCAACCGGCGCAGCTTCATCAGGCACCGGCATTTTGCACCTTACCGCACACTCACCGCTCACCGCTCATCGCGCATCGGTCCCGGGTCGCAATTATTCGCGGCCAAGTTCAAACCCGTGCTCATCGCTCGCGGCGAGCAAACGAAACGTTTTGCAGCGCGGCGGCGGCGCACAGTGAATTGATAATATGGAGTTTTTTGGAAAACGTTGCAGGAACGTTGCGCACATTTAAACCTGTGCAGAAGATCGATTCCGACAGTTTACTCTGTGCTAACAAGTCTTCGATCTTTGTCATGGGTTTAAATGAATGGAATGCTACATGCGTCGACACATTGCACGATATTTCGATCTTTGCCATGGGTTTAAATGGACGGAATGCAACGTCGCCACATTGCTCGAAGTTTCGATCTTTGTCATGGGTTTAAATGAATGGAATGCTACATGTGTCGACACATTGCACGATATTTCGATCTTTGTCATGGGTGTAAATGGACGGAATGCAACGTCGCCACATTGCACGATATTGCACGATATGCAAATATTATTCTGTGAAATTGTATTTGTTAGTCTATGACTTGTACCATAGCCGGAAGGCTCCTTTGTACCAAATTAAAAATAAATAAATAAATAAATAAATAAATAAATAAATAAATATTTCGATCTTTTTCGTCGGTTCAAATGGATGGAATGCTACATCGCGTCGACACATTGCACGATATTTCGATCTTTGCCATGGGTTTAAATGGACGGAATGCAACGTCGCCACATTGCACGAAGTTTCGATCTTTGTCGTCGGTTTAAATGGATGGAATGCTACATCGCGTCGACACATTGCACGATATATCGATCTTTGTCATGGGTGTAAATGGACGGAATGCAACGTCGTCACATCGCACGATATTTCGATCTTTGGCATGGGTTTCAATGGACGGAACGTAACGTTGCTGTAATGCACGCTATCGTGGTATTTTATTGAATATCAGAGTACTGCACCGAGGTAAATATTCCCCTAAAAAAAAATTTACAAAAAATTATGGTTTTTCCGAATTGAAATTCTGGTTGAAAAGGCTCCGGAGCTCTTCGATGCTATTGATATTCTACTTGAAATTACATTTAATTTTTAAATGACGAGAAATTCTGGCCGATGGTTTTCCATCGTAATGCAGATTACCAAAATGCTTGTCATTTCTAAAATGTTTCTGGTGATTTCAAGTAGAATTCCTCGCATGGAGGAAATTCTTGGTTTTTTGCGACCAAACTTTCTGTTCAGAAACATCATAATTTCTTTTCGGTGACTCTTTAATCATTCGCTCTACCAGAACTTTTTTCTCAGCGTCGAACTTTTCTGATGAAGTGGTGAAGTACTATCGACGAATTAAAGATTGTCGTGAGATTTTCATACTTATTCAGTTATGGGTGGGGGTGGGAGTGTGGGACTGATCTGCTACGGCTTTCCCGCCGCAAGCGCACTGGCCGGGCCTCCCGCCTGCAAGGTGTGAGGAGTATGAATAGTGGCCGAACCGGAACTCTGAAGGCGAAACTTGGCTCGTGAAAATCTCTCGACAATCTTAATTCGTCAATAGTACTGTTGCAAAAGAAAATATCCCGATTGAAGATATCATTATTTTATTTCTCAGCCAAGTTTATACAATTTTGCAGTTTTCAGGTGTTACAGAGTTTAACAAAAGTCCCTCTTAAAAGGATGCTTTTGAAACTTTAAACCCCTTGAGAAAATAATATAGAAAAATTTATCGAGAACAATTTCAACGAGAGTGCTTTCTCTTGCAGGCCATAAAACAATTTTCCATGACCAAAAAAAGTATGGTTTCGGTCCAGTGTGAGCTGTCTGAAGTCTTGGCTTCGAAGACTCGTGTCAGAGAAATCTCTTCGACACACAGCTATATCTAGACGTTATAGTGCAGTGAGAAATCCTCCCAGACAGCCAGTGGTTCGACGTCTAACTGGTTTTTTGGCCTTGTTGCCCGCTTTCCGCGCTAACCGGTACTCCAGGCAAGGTATAAAAAGAGTATTTATGTACACTAGGTACACGCGTTAAGGCCGCAGGGGGCGCCATTGAAAAAAGTGTGTGCTCCTCACGACCGGTGAAAAGTCTGTGACGTCAAACGGTGTCAAGTGATCACCAATGGTGAGTGGTGATTGGTGTAGCTGCGGAGACTGGAGTCCCTGTAAGTAGAAATTTAAGACAAGAGGGTAGTCAATTTCTGATTGGTCATGAGTTTTAGGCTTTACGAGCACCCCATTGGATGCGTTTTTGCACATTTGTTTACCAACGAAGGGGTCCAGTCCAGTGGCGCACGCAGACTTTATTTTGTAGGGGATTGCACTGATGAGCGTTTGACTTAAAATTATTCCCCTCCACCCAATGAGCTATAACTTTAGAGTGGCACATCAAGGAACGTTCCGCTGGTTCATTTTTGTCACCTAGGGCGCCGCCATCTTGTCGTAATAATCGATTTTGAGGTTAAATTTTGTAGGTCGTTTCCGGTCGTTCCGTGAACAAACTCGGGCATCGCCGGAAACGACCTACAAAAATTAACCTCAAACCTTGGAATCTGGCCGTCCAAATTCCGCTTTTTCCCGGAATTCCTTCTACCCTGTGTGGCACAAGGTGGACCAGCCCGCTGCCCTCTCTAAAGTTATATCATTGCCTCCTCCCGTAAAAATTGGAGGTTAGCATAGTACCCAACATAATGCAATGCACCTGCGTCTTTATAGCTTATATGACAGATTTACTGATAGCTCACGCGGGAAATGGAATGCGTGATAATCTCTACATTCCAACGGTCGGAATTAAAAAGCTCAACAGTAACTTCACCTTGCACAGTAAGAGTCTTAACTAAGAAAAGGACAGAAAGAGGGGGTTTCATCCCGTTGTCCATTCTTGTCTAACATACGTTTTTTAATGGAGAAAAGAGAGAGATGAAGAAACTCTCGTTGCGCTACTGACGGTGAATGAACCGATAAACTTCCGAGTTATAAACTGCTCCTTTAGTCTAGTGTCTCCTACGTCAGATAATCTCTCCGAAACATAATATATACATTTTGTCTCTTGGCAACTTATTACTCCAACCGAAGGCATGACGCAACTTCATAGTCGTACGTCAAGCCTCCAGAACCAACGGACGACATAAAGTAAGGACCAGAAGACCGTTGCGTTGCATGCGGTTGACAAGCCGGCATCGTGTTTGCGCGTGGTGGCTCTCTGGGCAGCTCTTCCGGATAATATCCGGACAGACGTGCCCGGAATCCGGCATGTCATGTGTCCGGTTCCGTTCGGCGGAATCGCGGATCGGATTCCGAGGGAAGGAACGCGAACGGGAACTGGATGAGCAGCGCACCGCGCACGTGTGTTGACGAACTGGGGACGAACGATAAACCAGACGAAGCTGTGCCAACTCGATCACGTGCGGACGTTGGACGTTGACCACTTGCCGTGCCCCTGCGATGAACGCCAACGTGAAAAATGTCCGCTGATCAGCGTTGCCGCTTCTATAGCCTGTTTAGGTGATTCTTTGCCTGTCTGAAGCAACGAGCTATAGCGATAGAGAGGATTTGTGGGACGTGATATTGGCATTTCAAGGAGCAGCAGCGGCTCGTGCAATGTGGCAACAATGGATTTCCTCCATTTAAAACTGTGTAAAATAATCGATACTAGGTGAGGCGAGCGCCTCACCTAGTATCGATCTTTTTGCATACGTTTAAATGGTAAAAGTGCACGGTTGCCAGATTGCACGAGCCGCCACTGTCAAGGAGGTAAGCTATGATGGAAATCTTTTATGGACGTTTTTTACACAGGCTCGGTTTGTTTGCCTCACTTTTTAAACCTTTAAATTAAAAAAAAAAAAAAAAAAAAAAAAAAAAAAAAAAAAAAAAAAAAAAAAAAAATATGACTAATACATTTGAAATCGGTTTTAAATCGAAAGTGCAAGTGTTTTGAAGTCAGAGCTGCCGATTTGCGTAGATTTGATGGCATTTTGAAATTCACCGAAGATTCCACCGGTTGAGAAAAGATTATAGAGTTTAGTTCAGTGTATGACTGTAATGCACGAAAATACTAGCGTCTTTTATCTTTTCTCAACCGGTATATTTTAATTAATTAACGGCGTTTCCGCCGATTGAGAAAAGGTTACAGATCAGAGTATTTTCGTGCATTACAGTCATACATTGAACTGAACTATGTAATCTTTTCTCAACCGGTGGAATCTTCGGTGAATTTCAAAATGTCATTTAATCTACGCAAATCGGCAGCTCTGTTTGAGGTGGCTATCTGGACACAGAAATCGGTAAAACTGTTTCTTCTGAATGGATTTGCTCGATAAAGAAACTTACACATAACAGAAATATGCAAAATTGTCTCACCTGGATTGTTGTGTATTGAAATGGGGAAGTTGCAAGGGTCAAGGGTCTGAAATGTTGTGTTTTTTGTAAGGGAAATGAAAGTACTTGATGAGCTGAGAAAAAAGGTGCCTTTGGTTTCTAATTCAGTCCCATTGTTCTGAAGATCAGATTTTGGCCCTAAATACATTGTTTTAAATGAGAATTCCAGGTAGTGGCATCACTAAGTACTATCGACGAATTAAAGATTGTCGCGAGATTTTTACATATTTTCAGTTATGAATGCGAGTGTGGGACTGATCTGCAACGGCTTTTCTGCCCCACTCGCACTGGCCTCTCACTTGTAAGGTGTAAGGAGTATGAAGAGTGGCCGAACCAGAACTTTGAAGGCGAAACTTAGCTCGTGAAAATCTCGCGACAATCTTTAATTCGTCGATAGTACGTACACAGTCATTGTTCTCAGCTCATCAAGCTCTATCATTTTCTTTATAAAATACGAAATAAAATTTCAGGCCCTCGCAACAAAGTGCCCCATTCTGTGTCTAGATAAACACTCTAAAACACTTGTATACTTTCGTTTAAAACCAATTTCCGCTTAATTAATCACACATTTTATTTTAAGGTTAAAAAATATGAGGCAAACAAACCAGAGTCAGATCGTCCATGCTGCCTCACTTTGGGGTAGAACTTATAACATGTATCATCAGTGGCGGCTAGTGAAATGCTATAAATCGATGTCCACTCCATCTAAAACTATAGAAAAGTATCGATTTCTCGGGGGTTCAATTGCACCCCCTGACGATCGATACTTTTCTATAGTTTTAAATGGAGTAGACATCGATGTATCGCATTTCACGAGCCGCCTCTGTGTATCAGCCTCTCTGTAGACTGTTTTAGTAAAGCGATATATCGTATCGATTGCCGTCCGAGGGCCTCTGGTTCCAAACAAACTCTGGTTCAATATAATTTTCCCATAAGCGAACTTTTGAACGGAAATTTAGGGTATTAAATCAAACAATTAATGCGACCTTGTTGCGATTATGAATTCTACGTCCTCGAAAATGCTTAATTATGCCTGGTTCCTTGACTAAAACTGCCGAAATCGATAAGATATTACAGATTAAATGTTGCATTTGTAGGTTAGAGTCGCCCGAAATCCCGCTAATTCCACAACAACAACAATAACATTTGGGTGATTCCAACCTCCAAACGCATCGTTTAATCTGTAATATCTTGTTGATTCCGGCAGTTTTACGGGTGGAACCAGACAAAATTAAGCATTTTCGAGGACGGAAAATTCATAATCGCAAAAAGGTCGCATAAATTGTTTGATTTAATACCCTAAATTTCCGTTAAAAAATCCGCTTATGGGGAAATTACTTTGAACCAGAGTTTGTTTGGAACCAGAGGCCCTCGGACGGCAATCGACACGATATATCGCTCTACTAAAACAGTCTATTGCTATTCCTCGTTGGTTAAGATAGTTAATTCGACGCTACAACTCCACGCTTCGTGATTTCAGTAATTTTCACCACTCAACATTAGCCGACTGTTGGCTGTTGTTTTGTCGAGTCTCTTAAACAAAATTGAACCCACTTTACTTGCATCACTTTCATTCATGACACCGGAACCATAGAATGTGCTATAGGTCTCTATTGGTCTCTGCTCGTCATTGACATCGCCCACGTGATTCGTGAATGACTTTGATTTGAGTCGATGCACGCTAACAACCCGACTCGTTTCGACGTGACAACATTTTAAAATGAAGTTAATGATGTCGCGTGCGTGGTGGAATTGAAATATGCACCGTAACAACCGGAAGCCTTGCTGCTTTTACCGCACCCCTGTCTCATAATCGGAAGCTAACTTTGGAACCTGCTAGCTTTTTTTTTTTTTTTTTTTTTTTTTTTTTTTTTTTTTTTTTTTTTTTTTTAACCTCTGTTCAATCTCATATCTCGTGGTCACGGTTGATTTCAAGTACGGCCCTTCCTTGAATCCTTCTTTGATCTCAGAATGGAGTGTGAAATGTTTTCCGGCCCTCAAAGCTCACTAGTCATGCCACGCACCGAACTTCTTTATTTTCCCCGACTGCGTTTGGAAATTGGAAGTTCATTCAGTCGAACTTAAAGGAAAACTACTTTTTTTGGAAGCCTTCCGCA
Organism: Trialeurodes vaporariorum; assembly: GCA_011764245.1. Taxonomy (NCBI): domain Eukaryota; kingdom Metazoa; phylum Arthropoda; class Insecta; order Hemiptera; family Aleyrodidae; genus Trialeurodes; species Trialeurodes vaporariorum. Next base: position 61,436,693 of record VMOF01000024.1, on the reverse strand, counting down.
AAACATTGCTGTTGATGTTGATTGTCATGAGCTATGCACAATGGTCTTAAATCGACTGAAAGTGGCCAAAAATCAACAACTAAAAAATCGTAAAAATATCATAGTTTCTGATCTTTTAAGCCTACTTTAAAACTTTACAGTGACATTTTTTTAGGTTTAAATTACTTGTTAAAAGTGCGTTTTATGCGATTAAAAATTGGTCTTGAAAGTTTATGAATGATAATTTGATGAGAAATTTACTCTCTGATTTTTCGCCTTTTTTTGACGAGTTCAGACCAAAGTGCGATGGCTTACCTTACCAATGTTTAATTAAACTCTCCCCCATCCCCCCACCCACCCACGCTGACTCCCTGGCTGGTTTTGATTTCAGTATATTTTTCTGTTGTCATGAGCTTTGTCTCCGACGAATGGAGCTCTTGCAAGATTTTGCTGTAGACAAAATAAATGACCTAATAATTCAAACGCATCACCGCTTTTGCGGATCCACCCCTTCGTAAACGGGGGGGGGGGGGGGGGGGGGGGCAAAAATGTGGGATTTTCGCCCCCTTTTTTCTCCCTTTCTTTCCCCTCTTTCCCTTATTTTTGGCCGAACTTGGGGGGGGGGGGGCTCCGCAATGCGCATCCACCTATGCATCACCATTGGATTGTGGAATGTCATGAAATATACGCGAAACGGCAGAGAGGACTGTTTATGCGACTTCTTCTTAACCCTTTTACGACCAGGTTAAAAATACAAATCAATGTTCATTTTTCACTCACACAAATTAAATAGGCATGTAGTTGAATACTCCTAAACCACGGTGCTGATTTTGCATACACACTTGATTGAAGGCGCTCTAGACTCCATTATTTTTCCAATGCTAACAATTTAGAGTCGCACTTGATGTGAATAAAACACTAAATTGGTTTTGAGGCAGATATAGTCACAGAAACGAATACACTCGGGCGTGGTAATGAAAGGGTTGAGTATAATCTTTGTTCACGCGTCGCCGCGCCGTCCACGCACAACGCCACCGCTTCGATCTGACAACGTTGATCTTACCTCTCTGCACGTCGCGTCGTGTTGGTATCATCGCGACATCATCACCCCCGCACGAACGAGCTCATTTACGAAATGTTAAAACAATATAACTCAGTTTGATCACGAAATATACCGAAAATGAACAGGATGAGAAGAGAGACGCAATTGCTCGGCGTTAGCGACTACATCCCGCGCGCAAGAACCGTGCCCGCGAATCCCGTCCGCATGTCCATGCGCGATCCGACCGGGGGACGCGACGCGATTTAGCTGCGCGCGCATAACTTGTAATTAGCGCATTATTAAAAAAAAAAAAAAAAAAAAAAAAAAAATTATCAGAATGGTTAAGTACTAAGTAGGTGATGATCCGTTAACGGGCACATTACTTTCACGATCTGTGATGATGACGAGGAGTTGCGGAGAGCGAGCGCGCGAACGCATCGAGCGCTCCACGCGCGCCGGCTGATGTCGTGTTTGCGCAATGTTGCCAAGTTTGAAACTCCAACATAGGTACACTCCTGTATGCCCCTTTGTCACTTTGTAATGACCAGAGATTACTGAGCCCAAGAGATATGGCATAACGATTCTAAAGTGTTGTTCGACTCCTACGAAGTATGCAATGTGGCGTACGCTGGTGACCGTAAACATTGTTACTACTGTTGTTGTTTGAAATGAGGTTTGACAGCAACGTCACCAACTAAATTAATAAGATTAATAAAGTGTTGGGAAAGTTTAATGAGCTCTGAGTTTATTTTGAACGTGAATCTGAAATTCTAAGTCACTTTAATCATCCCATCGGCCATTAAATGACAAACCTTTAGATGCTGCAGAGAATCTAACCTCATTTCCAACAACATGAATAACAACAATGTTTACGGTCACCAGCGTACTGCACATTGTATCACGGTCATTCTGCAGGCTTTTTTTACGGAGCCCGGCCAACGGTTTATTAACACGGCGGAGATAGGAAGTGCCATATCTCTTAGGCTTAGTAATCTCTGGTAATGACAGATAGTTCAAAATCTTGGGAATCAATGTGATTTCTGGCGAAACCTTTTTCTATATTTTTGTCCATATTACAAAATCGGTCCAAATACCAGGACACATTAAAATTTGTGTCCAATGATTAACGTCCAGCGCATTTCAAACCAAATTGTTGGCTCGACTTACTTGTCCAAAAACTGACTAGCCACTCAACAAGTGGTCCAAAATGTTCTATGGCTAGTTCATGTCCAAAGGAGCATATTATTCAAGGTCCATAAATATAAGGTCTGGCCGGTAGCGCCAACTCGGGAAATCCAATGTTTGGGAACCCATACCCCCATTTACTTTAACATTCTTCCCGAGTTCGCCGCCATCTTGGATCAATGGTTTCAAATGGGGATGTGACTCCCAAACTGTGGACCAACGAGGGGAGCCAAAAGCTACCGGCCAGACCTTGTATATATGGACCTTGATATTATTCCGCAACTACAAGGTGAGAAATTGTGGTAAAACTATTACAGCACTGTTTTTTCCTGTTGAAAATAAAATGGTCACCATTTTTGTTTGAACCATATGCTCAGTAATAGGCGTTGGATGCTTAGCAGCCAAGTTTCATCAGTAAAATTGATTCAGATTGAAAAAGTTATTGAAAACTCATTACAAACTTTTGAAAAACACTAGCTATAAAGATTTTAAAAACTGCAAAGCCATAATCGAGGAGTTTTTAGATCAACCACGTATAAAATTGAGGGTTAGGGAGCAAATAATGTTTGATCCCGAGCGTAACTTACACATAGTCACGTGACCGTGCCTAAGCTCTCTGATTGGTCGAAACCGCACGCAAGGTGCACGCAGGTCAACTGCAGGGACCAAACATTATTTGGTCCCTGATCGTCCTTACAAATAGTATTTTTTAGAGTCATTGTGTTTGTTTCTGATAAGTTATTGACACCGTTCTTTTTTCTTTGACAATTAATTGGAGCTCTGTCCATTAAGTCAGTTGAGAAGAATAACACTTTTGACTCATCAGAAACACACACACAACAACGCTTCGAAATATGAATTATTGAGGACGAGCAGACCCTCTGATTTTTACGTGGTTTTTCCGATGAACTCCTCAGTGATGGTCCTCTTATCCATAATTGGACTGAAATGCAAAGCGGGCTTTTAATAACATTTTGGTCGAGAGGTTTGATGGACAAAACTACTGAATGATCGTATTATATTATTGGGCAGTTATAAATGGGTCTGTTGCAAACTTTTGCTACAGCAATGAAGAGTGTTAAATCTTATGTAAAATCGCCTGAAAAGTCTATTGGTGGCATCAGAAAGTCAAAAAATGCAATAATAAACTCACAAGAGGCGTTTAATGAAATCCAAGATGGCGGAGAAATATCGAGCAATTTGTATGCATGCACCAGGAATATCCAAGGATGGCCAACTTTGACAACCTCACTGGAGGTAGAGGTTACGTGTTTCTTTAGGTTGTGATTGGTTGTGATCGATATTGTGAGGTTGGCTATCCTTGGATGTTCGTGGTGCATGCATACTAATTGCTCGATATTTCTCCGCCATCTTGGATTTCATTAAACGACTCTTGTGAGTTTATTATTGCATTTTATGACTTTCTGATGCCACCAATGGACTTTTCAGGCGATTTTACATTAGTTGAAAATCTCTTAATCGTTGCAGCAAAAGTTTGCAATAGACCCATTGGACGAAAGTCATTGAACAAACGTTCCTGAAACCATTTCCGTATAAGGGTAGTTCTCTGTTAACTTTAACTATTTTAAATTTTCTTGTCCCTCCGGATTTTTTTTTCTGCCTCGAGGGAAGGCTCTGTCATCCCTGTATTTTGGATGTTGGTGCATGTTCCCCACCAGGTCCCTGGACTTACGATGAATTTCGGCTGCATGTTTTAGCGCAGACAGACAAAATAAGGCAGAATTGTCACGTGTGTCCCGTGTCCCTCACTAAGAAATCTTCTTTTGCTGAGGCACTGCGATTGGAGAAGGGCCAAGAATACTTGCGGCAGGGTATTTCTATGAACTAGGAGCCTTTTGTCAGTGATTTTTATTGATTTATTTAAGATCGGAATAAATTTTATACCCGAAACGGCAGACTGATGAAATTTCTCATTTTGAAATCCACCTTTTTCCCCGCTTACTCTAGCTGCAAAGCTCGCCTCAAGGGGCGCTCTACGGCACTGTTGTTTACTTAAAGTCATTTTAAGTCAAAGAATTTGCGTAAAAAACGTGTCTGTTTGATTTTTGGATTATTTAATTGCGCTTAAAACCATTTTCCAGAGTAAAAAGTGTGAAAAAACCGCAAAACCGTGTCACGTGTGTCCCTGCAATTTTGCAGGTAAGAAACGAATTGTATATTGCTTTAATTAATGAATTTTGTGTGTCTTTAGGATTACTTGACATTGTATGACTATCATGCAGGTATGACAAAATCTCACTTATTTATGGCGGGAAAAGTGCAGATTGGTCACGTTAGTCCTGTCACGTTAGTCCCCCTGATGGAAGGAGGGACTAACGTGACACAACGGGACTAATACGACCAATCTGCACTTTTCCCGCCATAAATAAGTATGAGATTATGTCATATCTGCATGATAATCATACATTGTCAAGCAGTCCTAAAGACACACACAATTCATTAATTAAAGCAATATACACTTCGTTTCTTACCTGTAAAATCGCAGGGACACACGTGACACGGTTTTTGAATTTGAAAATGTAGACTCGCCTAGCTACTGGTCTCTTTTACGGACGACTGCGGCACGTAGGAACAGTCATTCAGGTGCGAAAAGTTAACGAAGAAAAAACCGAGCTAACCATAAAATTTATGACAAAGCTAAATGTAAGTAAAGGTTTAATTTTCAGCTGGCCAAAAGCGAATGGTGTACAAAAAATCTATTCCGATGAAATTCTGTGTACAACATCTGCCCCGAAATCTACCAGCAAATCTGCCCGCACATACATGCTACATGACAGTTGCAAAATAGAATCTTCTTTTCAGAACTAAGTACATAGTATACAGGGTGTTGATTAAAATATGTACCATCTCGAATTTCTCGCGAACGGCTTCGAATTTCATAAAACGCCGAAACACGTCTAAAATATTTTCGAGGGGGACATCTTTTTTGGGGGTCGCCGATTTTGTGGGCCCCCCTGGGGGGCCCCCAGGGGGGGCCCCACGACCCTAAATCCCATACTTCAAATGAGGACCCCCAATTTTTATTTAATATTTGGAAAGGAAATAAAATTCTAAGACTTTTGGTGCAAACGGGAAGTCGATATCGTTTTTTATTTTCGATATATCGAAGGTCAAAGTTCGATATGGACCCATCTTCAAAAATCCGTAAATCCCCTTTGAATAGTCCAAATTGAAAAAACTTTGGGTCTAAATTGCTCTACAGAGAAAGGTCTTTTCAAATAAAACCACGCATTTTCCAAAAAAATTATTTTAAGGGGGGTTTTGGGCCCCTAAATTTTTTTGAAAATTTGAAAATTTGAAGAGGCTGTAAAAAAGAAAGGACTTCAATTTTCAAAAAACGCTGAAACACGGGTCCCATTATTTCAAAGGATACCCCTTTTCTTGGGGTCGGCGATTTTCAGACCCTACAGGGGGGGGGGGGGGGGGGGTCACATTCCTCAAAATTTGAAAATTTTAAATGATAACGACCCAGACCCCTGCTTTGTGATATATCGTTAAAAAGATCGTTACAAGCCAAACATTTTGGTGCAAACCGCGGTTCGATATCTTTTTTCGTTCTCGATTAATCGAAGGTCAAAGTTTCATATCGTTCATATCATACATTTGGTCGATATGAAACTTTGACCTTCGATTAATCGAGAACGAAAAAAAATATCGAACCGCGGTTTGCACCAAAATGTTTGGCTTGTAACGATCTTTTTAACGATATATCACAAAGCAGGGGTCTGGGTCGTTATCATTTAAAATTTTCAAATTTTGAGGAATGTGACCCCCACCCCCGCCCCCCCTGTAGGGTCTGAAAATCGCCGACCCCAAGAAAAGGGGTATCCTTTGAAATAATGGGACCCGTGTTTCAGCGTTTTTTGAAAATTGAAGTCCTTTCTTTTTTACAGCCTCTTCAAATTTTCAAATTTTAAAAAAAATTTAGGGGCCCAAAACCCCCCTTAAAAAAATTTTTTTTGGGAAAAATGCGTGGTTTTATTTGAAAAGACCTTTCTCTGTAGAGCAATTTAGACCCAAAGTTTTTTCAATTTGGACTATTCAAAGGGGAGTTACGGATTTTTGAAGATGGGTCCATATCGAACTTTGACCTTCGATATATCGAAAATAAAAAACGATATCGACTTCCCGTTTGCACCAAAAGTCTTAGAATTTTATTTCCTTTCCAAATATTAAATAAAAATTGGGGGTCCTCATTTGAAGTATGGGATTTAGGGTCGTGGGGCCCCCCCTGGGGGCCCCCCAGGGGGGCCCACAAAATCGGCGACCCCCAAAAAAGATGTCCCCCTCGAAAATATTTTAGACGTGTTTCGGCGTTTTATGAAATTCGAAGCCGTTCGCGAGAAATTCGAGATGGTACATATTTTAATCAACACCCTGTATAAGGTATTCTAATAGTTCGTACATTTTCATTTGCAAACGCTTTGATTTAGTCAATTTTGTTACGTTTCAAAACTGAATTGTTGATTTTTCGTTATTTACTATTCCTCATAAGTTTTAGTTCCACTTTGATTTTTGATAGTTTTTTTTATCCTTTATTGACCAAAGATAATGTTTTTTTCCTATTTTACTTTTGATCATTATAGTTTAACCATGATGTTGTTGTATGATTTTCGAGACTTTTATAATCCTCTCATTACTTTGGGTGGTTTTTGTTTTTTGTTCCTTTTTTATTTTTGATCATTTTTCTTGAAAGAAGTATGTTCACGGTGCTCTCCAAGTTGCGTTTTCTGACTTGGCGTGGGCGGCTACCGCCGCTTATGATTTGTTCAACTGCTTGATTGTCTTATAATCCTCTCTTCACTATGGATGGATTTTTTCACCTATTTAATGTTTGATAATTTTTGTTAAAAGAAGTACCTATTTTGTTCTTTCAATCTACGTAAAAGAGAAAAAGTTGCCAGATGTTTTTAGTATTGCAAGTAATCTTTTACCCATGAAAATTATCTTGTGCAGTTAAAAACTTTCAATCTTAAAGAAAAATAACAAAAATACAAAATTGTCAACAACTGAGATTAAGTTATGCGCTAAACTATAGTTAAAAGTCACGTGTGTCCTCCTTTGGTCACGTGTGTCCCCAAACTTCACTCTGCCTGCCAATGCTTATTTTGAGATAGTTTAGGTTGAACATTTTTTTTTTTGGGTCAAAAAGGAGTCATTACTTAATGCCAAAATGGAAAAAGATACATCAAAGGGGCCAGCATCGAAATTAAAGAGAAATGTAGTAAGGTTTTTTCTCAAATTTACATAAATTGTGCCATTTCAACATTTTTTCCTGTCCGATATGAAATAGTAACGAGTTTTTTTGTCTTTTTTCATGGAAAATGAAACCAATTGAAAGTTTTAAGACGTTTAAAAGCTTTATTTCAACTCAATTTTTCTTCTAAGGGAGCAGAATTTCAAGGGGACAAATGTGACAGTAAATCGATTCTACCGATTCTGCCTGCTCTCCCCTTTTTCTGATCATTTAATACGATTGCGGTTTTTATTGAATTCTCTCAGGTAATATGATCAACTTTCGTAAAAGTTCACCTGCCAGGGTCATTTCGAAGGTTTATTTTTAGGAGTTAGTGGTGGCCAAACATTAAAGTTAGCAGAGAATTACCCATAAGTTTTGTCGTTCCGAATCTCTTTGAATGAGCTAAAATTGCGCAAATTTTTAGTCGCATTTACGAAGGAAGATGAATGTGAGAGCATGAATCACTCGTGTTCCCCGACGTTGCCGAATTTTAAAAAGGAAAATGTTGTAACGCACGATTTTATAATCGTTTGCGCATTGATGGATGATGGCGCTCGGAAGAAGAGGTGTCTCATCGTGCGCAACGTCCACCTGAGCGAGCGGTCGGTCGCGCGACTTTCAAAGATGATTGCACTCGCAACTCGCATTTCTCAAGTCGCGCTCTTATCTTATCTTCTCGTTGCATATTTAAATTTTGAGCGCATCCTCATGCGGCACTTTATTGTTCGTGGAGCGACCCCCGCGCCGACGTCACGCCACACAACGCACTGTGGTCTCAAATAAAAAAAAGTGGCCCAAAAGTAGTTTTATAACGGTCCTCAAAAATCATTTGATTTCAACCTAAGGTAGATGGAGAACAGGTATGGACAACACTCTGAGGTTGGCTCTGATTGGTTGTGAAAAAAGCGACTCCGCCGCCATTTATCTGACCGCGCGATTCAAATTTAGATTTCACATCTTGAAAAGGAAAGTAACAACGTAATTGATGATGTTAATCCATTCTATAGTCACAACATTAACATTTAAAGATAAAAATTTTCATTGCATTGTTCAAGTAAATAAAGTATTGCTTCAGATAAACTTCCCCTTCAAACCTAACCACAAACAACAATGCAAGACACACGGTGTAAATAGGAGACAAGATGGCGGCGAAGTCGCTTTTTCCGAAGTGACCACGCCCCCTGAGCCGAGTGTTGTCCATACCTGTTCTCCATATACCTTGATTTCAACCTTTTGAGCTTAAATTAAAACTTTACTGTGTCATTTTTCGGTTACATTAATTATTAAAATTATTCTTCGTGATTAAATTTGTGTAGAAAGTTTAAATATGATTGATAAAAAGAGGCGGTATCTGGAGTAAGGGCCCATAGGTAAAAATCAAGTTTTGAGAAAAACAGCTTTAAAATTAAAGTTTTCATTACAAATGTAAATAATCCAATAATCGCTAAATTCGAATTGCTCTCCTGTCCTCAAAACTTAATATTTTTTCACAAAATTTTGAGGATGACTATTTGAGGGTATGACAAATCGATTTACGTGTTCTCCGCAAAAAGGGCCCGTACGACTTCGGGCCCTTATTCCAGCTACCGCCTCAATTCATGAGAAAGGACCTGTCCCATTGAAGGTCATTTTCTGCCCCCTTTTTGGTCAAACATTTAAAGTCTGAAAAAAGTAACTACAAACTATGGATTACGTGTGCTTGAAGATCTAATCTCACAGAAAATATTAATGAAAGGGGCATTTAATTATAATATTGGTTTGAGCACCCCGATTTGTGTATACGTGAATGGCTAATTTAGCGATTTTTCGGGAAAAAACGACGAACTAAGCCGCTTATACGGCTTTTAAGTTAAGTTCGGTATGAGCCCAAGCAAGTGACAGCTTCTTAGGGATATAAAATACTTATTTTGATGCAGGTACAACAACTTATTTAAAGCGGGAGCTGTCACTCTCTTATGCTCATACCTAATTGTCCACTTTTATAGTACACTGAGAGAATTCTTTTTTTAATCCAAGGTCTATTTCGTACTTTGTGTTAAAGAAACTGCACAGTGAAATATTGACTAAGACTAAGAGGGAATTCCTTTAACCCAAGGAAAGAGTCTGCTGCTACAAGTAGGTAAAAAATTCCTTGTTGTGACAGTGATTCTCCTTCGTTCAATGAGAACTTCACTTCGCGCAAGGAAAAGTGTCGCAATCAAACGTCTTTCCTTGTTTTTATAAAGAAGTGATTTCTTTCAATGGAAGAAATAGGCAATTTCCTGAAAAATCGCAAAACTAACCATATTCGCATACACGAATCGGGTGTACAATCAACACGCAATCCACAGTTTTTTTCCTGTTTTCAGACTTTTAATTTTTGAATTTTGATCAAAAGAGGGGCAGAAAATGGCCCTTCATGGGACAGGTCTTTTACTTACTACTTCTTGGCCACTTTTTGACAATCTGAGACCACAGTGAGACGTAACGCTAGAGAGCAGAACAATGTTTGGAAATAATTCTCATCGTTCCGTCGTAACTTGTAACTGTAACCATAACTAAAATGTGTCTGTACTTACATTAACGAAATGCACTCTGTCGAGATCGTGTCTTTTGTCCTCCTTCGCGGTTTTTTTTTTGCAATCCTAAAAGCGTTTTGCAGTACATTCAACTTTTGTTTCAAGCAATGCTCATACAATGTATGTCATGAGGTACTTCGTGAAAGAACTGTCCGAGTCCAATTCCTGCAAAATGAGTGTTTCAAACACATCTGGAGCATTCGGTCACAGTCTGAGAGAAAGAAAATGGTTAGAGTGGTGATACAAATTATTGGATTATTTTGGCGGTCCAATTTTGTTGTATGAGCGCATTTAGTGATTAAGCCATGCGGTCGATGTATTTTCTTCGGTATCTCGATAATAATGACCCAAAAAGAGTACATAACCTCCAAAACAGCGGCGTAACATTTAAAAACGCAGAATAATTGAGGCGTTTTATGTAAAAGGTGTTCTTTTTCCACTGACAATACATAGCAAGGAACCTCTTTTCACCTAAAACGTCTCAATTGTCGTTAAATTTGC